>JAFFJZ010000048.1:1200000-1795643 GCA_018340375.1 Gonatopus flavifemur | reverse complement strand
ATAAAGCTTACTTTCAATATAGACGTCAGAGCTGGAAATATTCTGACCTTAAAACAACATTTTTTACGTAATTACACATCAGTATCACAATGTATGTCATTCTGTGTATTATACTGAACCTATTATCACGTAAATTTATTCCAAATTCGCTGGTCATTCTACTAATATAATTCACTGATAATTCTGTTGTCGAAAAAGATGTAAACGATGAATGACGGTTTTTGATAGATCCTTGGAAATTTCAATGAGATTGTTATTTAATGTTTTCTTCCATTGAAATGATATAAAAGGTATCTGATGCAGACATGCTATATACCGCTAGGTTGTAGTGCCATGTCCGTATTCGCGAGGATAATTACTATGTGAGAAAGTATGATCACAGGGTAATGACCTGCACTGAAAGGAGAGCGATTTGGAGGTTCGGTGGATCGTAATGTACTTGTTTGATGAATCTCAACATTACTGAACTTGCAGCGATGTTTAATGAAATTTCAAGAAACATTTTTGAAATTTTGCTTCACATTACTCCGCGTTCTACAATCGTTATTATATCATACAATATTCATGGCCAAATTCGCTATATGTCATTCAATTACTAAATGTTGAGGAACGTTGAGTGACTCAAAGCGAGTTTGGCCATGAATATTGTATTACACGCAAGGAAATATGTGATTCGCTGCTCTCTAAATCTGAAAGAGTGAAAAATCACGTGTTTCACTCCACTAAGTCTCAGAAGTGAGCCAGTCCGCTTGGAGTGGGATTTTCACTCGTTTCGAGTGAACCCTCACTCTTTTAGGGTGAAAAATTGACTAGAATTTGAGTGGCTGTGAGTTTCTAACCTCAAACATTAGAGTATCACTCTAAAAGAGTGGAAATTTTACTCAAAATTTCGACAGGCTCACTTTTGGCTAGCTGAAGAGTGAAATCTCATTCTGAAAATTTTAGAGAGTGTGTTAACTAAAAATTAGCTGCCATAGCTAATTTTCGTGGTTGATATTTGGATAGCGAAAAGAATAGCTACGATAGCGATTTTTTTGTGCAATTAGTGTTTCGCTGTACTAGCTTGAAAGAATCGCTAAAAGAACAACCAACCGAGTGAAAAAAAAATTCATTGGATAGGGGAGGGTCGATTCCGCAATTTTTCGGTTACGAACTCAAACTGCTAGCGCTTGAGCCACCCTACCGATTGAATTTTCTTTGTTCTAATAATACATATAGCTTCAGCGGAATGTTTCCAATTTAATTTTGCAAAACTGCATGTAAACAAATAATTATTCAACAGGTTAAATATTCCGTTATTAGAATTGTTGAACATTTGTTGAACCTCGAAATGTCTATGCATTTGCCAAATGTTCATTGAATTCACATTGAACGTTTAGCGGCCATCTTATTCTCTTCGGGTACTCTCTAAATCTGAAAGAGTGGAAAATCGCACGTTTCACTCCAATAAGTGTCAGAAGTGAGCTTGTCCGCTTCGAGTGGAATTTTCATTCGTTTCGAGTGACCTCTCACTCTTTTAGGGTGAAAAATTCACTCTAGCGTCGAAGTGTTTGTAAATTTTCAACCTCAAACCTTAGAATATCACTTTAAAAGAGTGGAAATTTCACTCGAAAATTCGACAGGCTCACTTCTGGCTGGTTAAAGAGTGAAATCTCACTCCAAAGATTTTAGAGAGTATGTACTACAGCTATAAAAATCGCTGCACTAGCAACATTTCTTCTGTGATCATTTTCTGTCGGTGCACAAATACTATGTTAGTACATATAACTACAATGATAGCTGCAGTAGCGCAATGCACTCAGCACACAAGTTTTTGCTGTCACTGCGAATTCATTTTTTTTACGTGTGTATTATGATTTATTGTATTCCCGTGGAAGAGTGAACGATTTTGGAGTTATATTTTATTTCAATTATACTACAGTTATCATGGATAAGAATTCCTAATTTCAAATATATCTGATGAATCAATACATTTTGAGAACATCTCACAAAGTTCATGACACATATCCTCTTCATACCCAGGTAGCACAAGCACGTTCTGAGAATGTTCTAAGAATATACGTTGAGGATATTCGAATATTTTATGGAGATTCTTATTATGTGCGAATATATTCTACGCACATTCTCAGAATTTTTGAATGAGACTGTTTCAAATATTCTCAGAATATTATGCCACGAATATTGTGGGAATATTATGAGAAAATGCTGTCTAAATAGAAATTCCTGCCAATATAACTTCTGTATGTAACCGAAAACTAATTCACAATCAATTTTTTCACTCATTGCACATCTGTAATCATGGATTCTCAGCAATATTATGGATTCACATGGATCGGTAAGATACTTATGATCGCAACAAACAATCATAAGGCTGCCATCCCATGGTACAAAAATTACCTATGGAACGGAACGTGAAGAATTAGCGTCACCAATCAAAGTGATTCCGCTGTTTTCTCTTCCCTACTGTCCCACGAACGGAAAAAGTAGCGGAAAGCGGATCGCGGTACCAATACTTTTGAAGTATGCCTTGTTTTATCTGGTTTCATCCAACAGTCACTAAAAATTCTGAAAATGTATTGGTTCCGCGATCCGCTTCCCGCTACTTTTTCCGTTCATGGGACAGTAAGAAAGGAAAAACAGCGGAATAACTTTGATTGGTGCCGCTCATTCCGCACGTTCCGCTCCGTTGTTAATTTTTATTGCATGGGACGGCAGCCGAATATATACGATATTTCTTGATATTTCATTACACTTTTGATGATTATTTTTCACGCATGACGCTCTCAAAACATTCGGGATATTAAAATGCGCATTTATAAATTTCTCATTCTCCAAATACAAATCAAAAAGATATATTATCCAAGGGTCTGTAGCCTGTCAACAACATTATCCGCCATTACTGAATTCATGTCATTAAGATGCTTGCGCATGCGCTGCTCATCAATCTCCCTGCAAACTTTGTACGCATATTTAACGAACGTTCCTAGAATATTCGAAACAGTCCCAATTAAATGTTCTAAGAATCTTCTATGAATATTTACGAAGCTTCTACTCTCTTTGTAAGAATATTCGATACAGTATGTTTTACGCATGTTGTGAGAATATTCTCCGAATATTCCGTGTTACATGGGTAGTACCATGATATGATTTTTGACTTTCAATTCGATACATCGGCGGAATTTAGTGAAATTAACTTGGTTGGACGTCTGGCGAAAGTCTGAGATGGATGCTGACAAAAATCTTCGACTTGATACCCACTGTTATCATTTCTCATTTCGTCCCAATTTCAACGGATATGTAGCCAACTCCCATGTAACACAGAATATTCTGAGAATATTCTCACAACATCCGTAAAAATGTACTTAATCGAATATTCTCATAAAAAGCGTAGAAGATTCGTTAATATTCATAGAACATTCTTAGAATATTTGAATGAGACTGTTTCGAATATTCTAGAAACGTTCGTACAATATGCGTACCAGGTTTGTAGGGAGTTTGATGAGCACCCCACTGTAAATTCCCAGTTAGTTCGCATGGGTCTTCGCATGGGAATTCGGTGGGTCGCATGGGTTTTCGCATGGGAATCAAGTGGGTCGCATGGGGATCAAGTGGGTCACATGGGTCTTCGCATGGGAATCAAGTGGGTCGCATGGGTCTTCGCACAGGAATCAAGTGGGTCGCATGGGTCTTCGAATGGGTTGCATATGTCTTCGCATGGGAAGCAAGTGGGTCGCATGGGTCATCACATGCGCATCAACTGGATCGCATGGGTCGTCCCATATGAATCACGGGGGTTTTTTCCTCGGTGGAAAAACGGCCTATTTTCAACAATTTTTCCCCATATAAAAAATGAAATATCTCATTCAAACTTTTTACTGTCTCAAAGATACATATTTGACAAAGAATTTCTGAAATTTTCGTAGGAGATGAACAAAACTCCGCGATTGCGACGTCATTTCCGACGACCCCTCGGAAAAAGGTGCATCCGCGTTGACAGCAGAACTCATAACAGAATCATACAAAATGAAAAAACAAAATCCGTGTTTTAGTTGAGACCATAAAATAGAACTTGGACGAAGGAAAAAAAAACAAGTGAAGATTGGATTTTTGGCAGACGTTTTCACAAAAAAATAAAAATTTCGGTGAAATTTACATTACATTTTGAAGAAAAAAAAAAATTGTAATTGAAAGGAGGAGACATCCTTCGTCCAAGTTCTTGTGAATTGAATCTCGAAGATCTGTGTGAAATTTCATGAGAATCGGTCGTGTAGTTCTTCAGAAATCTTGATAACCGTTTTTTTCCGAGATGCGTCGGAGAAATGTTTATAACTGGCTCAATTACCAGAATTTTAACATTCAAATTTGACAAAATATAGTTCAAAAGTTACACTGGAACAAAATGTAGTGGAGCCAACTGCATATGAGTTTGGATACGGCGAATCCCGCCATGCGGTTGACTGAACCGAATATCGATGGGATCAAATGCTTATTCGGTCATTTCAATCGATATTCGGTTGCGTCAACCGCATGGCGGGATTTGCCGTATCCAAACTCACATGCAATTGGCTCCACTACATTTTTTCTTAGTGTATTTTATATGTACTCAAAAATGCAAGTAATAACTTGTCTTCCTCATATGTAAAAAAAATGAGAAGATGAGCGTTGTTTTTTCGCCTCTAAGACCCCTCTAAACCTCTGAATATCAAATATCAGATATTTTTTCGACTATTATTGCACATTTATGAAGTTTTTTGGTTGATGCCACATTTTCCCATGGGTGACGCATGCGACACCTTCCCATGGGTGACGCATGCGACAGTTTCCCATGCGTGACCCATGGGACACTGCCGCATGTGTGACTCACGGGAAAATGTCGCATGTGATACCCAGTCTCAAATTCGCATGGGTATCCTCCCATGCGACATTTTCGCATGTGACGCACATGCGAAAAATCCTCATGGGACATCATCACATGCGAAACAAACCCAGTCTTAAATTTGCATGGGTCTCCCCATGCGACATTTTCCCATGTGACACCCATGCGACATTTTCGCATGGGAAATCCATGCAACATTTTCACATGGGCCACCCATGTGAAACTTTCCCATGGAATATGATCGCATGCGTAATAAACCCAGTCCCAAATTCGCATGGGAAATTTCGCATGCGAACTAACTGGGAATTTACAGTAGGGCAGCGCATGCGCAAGTATCGTGATGACATGAATTCAGTAATGGCGGATGATGTTGTTGACAGGCTACAGACCCTTGGTTAATATATTATTTTAATTTGTATTTGGGGAATAATAAATTTATGAAAGGTGCGTTTTAATATCGCAAAGGTTCTCTGAGAGTGCCATGTGTAAAAAATAATCCTCAAAAGTGTAATAAAATATTAAGAAATGCCGTATATATTACGATTACCTGCTGCGATCATAAGTATCTCATCCATCCATGTGAATCCATAATATTGCTAACAATTTATGATTACAGATGCTTAATGATCCGAAAATTGATTGTGGAGTAGTTTTCGGGGACATTTAGAAGTGTATATTGACGGAAATTTTCATTTCAACAGCATTTTTTTATAATATTCCCACAATATTCTTGGCATCATATTTTGAGAATGTTTGAAACAGTCTCATTTAAACATTCTGAGAATGTGCGTAGAATATATTTGCACGTAATAAGAATCTCCATAGAATATTCGAATATCTTTAACGTATATTCTCAGAACATTCTCAGAACGTGCGTGTGCTACCTGAGCTTCGGCGTGTTCGTCACTTCGTACTGGGATGATGTGTCTAAAATTCATGGTTCCAAGATCAGAAATTAACTTTCTTCATTCGAACAAATTGGTAATTTAAAAAAGAATAAACTTCTTGAAAAAAAATATGATAAGGAACCTGGTCAAAATTGTAAAATTTTCGGATTCTCTGACCGAAAAAATATAATCGTATTTTGAGACATAAGTTTGTTAGACGCATTCTTATATTTGTTTAAATATATTCAATGTTTGTGATTGAATGAACAATGGTGAAGTCAACCCTAGAACGGGCACGTGAAAAACACAGGAATTTCAATATAGTAACGATGGAGGAACACTGAGTAATTTAAAGCAAAATTTCAGTACCCAAGTAACACCAATGGGCGTAAAATATTCTCCGAACGTTCCTAGAATATTTAAACGTCCTGCAAACATTCTCAAAATGTTTGACGAAGATTGTGTGTTACTAGGGTAATCTTTCTTGAAATTTCATGAAACATCGTTGGAAGTTGAGTAATATTCAGATTTATTGATCACATATATTACTATTTACCAAACCTTCAAATTGATCTCCTCTCAGGGTGGTATATACATTGATTTCGAAATCCTCTGTCCCGAAGGTTCATTCTCAAAGCATATCTTTGTTCATTCATCTTGGTCACGAAGAAATGAAGAAGGATCTGAATTTATGAAATTTTAACAATTGATGTTCTAGAAATTCCAAGACGCGGCTGATGCTATTAAAGCACTCACCAAGCGCCCTACCGATGAAGAATTGTTAGAGCTTTACGCGCTATTCAAGCAAGCTACGGTCGGAGACAATAACACTGGTAAGTGGGGTATATGATTGGAGATTTTCTTGGCGAAAAATCTCTGGTTCAAAATTCCTATTCGGCCCATTAAAAGAAAATCTGGTGGAAATTTGACTTCTGTCTTGACTGGTGAACTTTGAGCATATTCAATTTACGAGGTGTTAGTTGTGGGATATAAATACCAAGCAAATCAGAAGTGAGGGGAAAAAATGGTGAGCACTAACTTCGAAACAGAATTCGAAAATCTCGTGAATGCCGCTATCACTCAATCAGAATTCTACAACAGGCGCAATACTGTACCAGTACGGGCTAACACTGCCAGAGTGCTAGCAGTCTACACTGAGGCAGTATAAGCATTTGTCTGGAGTGATAACGCTTTTCTGTATTGGGCATTTGGTCCTGACTCGGTACTAATAATCGGTAACGGCTTTTAGTACCCTGCTAAAAATTTCCCATAAAAAACAATAGAATTCGACAGTATTTTAGCCTAGGGATGCACGAGACTCGAGATCGGTATCGTCTCGATATCGTCTCGACATCACGAGACGATACTGTTGTATTTGGAGTCGAGACGATACCGAAACCGGATATTCGATACTCGAGAATATCGTCGATACTGGGGGCGCACGGAAGCACGAGACTAATATCGGTATCGTTTTGGAATTGACACGAAATTGAGAATAAAGATCTAATATTCGGACATATCATCAATAGTGTTGACTTTTTTCAATATGGAAATAATAGGAAAGCAGTATTTCAAAATGATACATGTGACAAAATTCCTCTTGAAAAAGAGCTGTATATCTCTCTCAAATTATGATATATGTATATGGTCTTATTTTGAAAATTGCCTGGTGGAAAAATTTCACTGGGAGTCTCTGAAAATCTCAAAGACTTCTAGTGCAGTTTTTCAGAGGTGTTCATAGTTTTTCAAAGATGTTCATGGATATTCAGAGGAATTTTCTGTGGAAAAACACAGTGTTTCAAGATGTCAAGACTGATAGAAGAATTAATTATACATTCATATTGAATTTGAACTGCAATTAATTGATATTAATACAAAAATAATATCCCACGAAAATTGCCCTAACAACACACTTCGTCGCATCTTCGTGGTAGATAGGTGGTATCTACGTGGAGACCACGGAGATGCGGAGGAGTGTGCTGTTAGGGTGAGAATAATATTCCAGTAATATCATATGAATATCATCAGTTGTTAGGAAAAATTCAACACAGGTCTTGAAGAGATACACGGACAAAAAATATACTACTTTTTCTCGTTCTGCTTGCTAAATCAGAACCAGGAAGGTTTGTAAAATAGATATTCACATAAAAATAAGGCCAACTACGAATCAATGACTGAATTTTACTATACGAGGGTGGATTGATAAGTTTCCGGCCTGACCAAGAGATGGCGCCACTAGGCCTACCTTGAGGTGGCGTTCTATAGTACCATCCTTAGATAGCTTGTAGCTATAGTTTCAGTCCGATCGCCATGTTAGTTTAGTTTTGAGAGCACGCTGACCAAGACGCCTCTGTGTTTTTCGTAAAGATGGAAAAGCTGGAAAATCGTGCTGTCATCAAATACTTTTATTTGAAGGGGTTAACGCCGAAGGAAATTAAAGAAGAGATGGACTCAACACTGGGGACATCCTCCCCATCATATTCAACCGTTAAGCAGTGGGTTTCCGAGTTTAAAAAGGGTCGTGTGAGCACCTCTGATGAGCCTCGCTCAGGACGCCCCATTGAGGTCACAACTCCAGATATGATCGAAAAAATCCATCAAATAGTGCTGAAAGATCGCAGATTAAAAGTTCGTGAGATAGCTGAGACCTGTAAGATGTCATATGAACGTGTACAAAATATTTTGCACCAACATTTGTATATGGAAAAGCTCTGTGCAAGATGGGTGCCGCGTTTGCTAACAGTCGACCAAAAATTGATTCGAAAGAACATTTCTACCGCCAATTTGGCGTTGTATAAGCGTAATCCAAGCGAATTTTTGCGTCGATTCGTAACCGTTGACGAAACTTGGGTCCACCACTACACTCCTGAAACCAAAGAACAGTCTAAACAGTGGATTGGACCAGGGGAACCAACTCCAAAGAAGGCAAAAACAATTTTTTCGGCGAACAAGGGTATGGCTACTGTTTTTTGGGATGCAAGAGGTATTATATACATTGATTACCTTGAAAAGGGTAAAATTATCACTGGTCAATACTACGCAGACTTATTGCAACGTTTGAGCCACGAAGTGAAAATTAAACGACCTCATCTGGCGAAGAAAAAAATCTTGTTTCATCACGATAACGCACCAGCGCACACGTCAATCGTTGCGATGGCTAAAATCAACGATCTGAAGTTTGAATTAATGCCGCACCCTCCCTACTCTCCAGACCTAACCCCGAGTGACTATTATCTGTTTCCTAACCTCAAAAAATGGTTTGGCGGTAAGAGATTTGCGGACAATGAAGAAGTAATCGAAGCTGTAAATGGGTATTTTGAGGAGCTTGACGAATCAGTCTATAGAGATGGCATTACTAGACTAGAACACCGCTATGAGAAATGTATCAGCCTTGGAGGAGATTATGTTGAGAAATAAAAAAAAAAAAATTCTCAAAAACGTTGTTTTTCTTGGTCAGGCCAGAAACTTATCAACCCACCCTCGTATACTTTATGAAATTTAACGTTCAGCGTTTAAACCTTCAATCCTACCTATGACTTTTTCTACGATATTCGTAATCTTTCGTACTTTTATGTAAAAATTCATATTACAAATATTATATTCCTGTTTCTAGCTCACTAAGAAAGATAACAAGAATTCTTATATTTTCAAGCGGCATTTTTCTCCGTATAGAAGAAAAATTTCGTCTGTGAGACTTCTGTGCGGTGAATTTATGGAACAGTCTACAATTTTCAAAGAATAATCTTCGATAGCGCAATACATAGAATATCAAATATTGTTTCCTGAAAATTTCAGACTGTTCCTGGTGCAAAATGTTGAAACAGATGGAGCGTAAAAACCTTTAAATTTCCGTTTCTTTTGCGATTAAATACGGTTCCGTTTACTCTTCCGCGTCGCTCCACCCGCTTCATTTTCACCAGGGGTTTCATATATTCTTTCAGAGAAATCTTACGATAAAATGTTTATTCAAATGATACGCTTGTCCTATCCGATAAAATGTTTCTATTAGAGAATTCACTTTCAACTTGGAAATTTCTCGAAATTGTATACTGAGATGGAGACCCTACTGCTGAATAAAGTGATTATATACAACTAGGCTTGTGTTCCAAAACTTTACTCCTGTACTCTGAATTATCGGTTTTCTATGGCTTTCTGAGCAACTGAACAAAGCTGTGCTGTTCATTTGACCAGCTGATACTGTTACACTGATATTCAGAGTATAATGGTGGAGTATTGTTACTTCCATGAGAAATATTAGGCGATACCGATACCGTGTACATGATACCGAGACGATACTCGCATCTGATAGTATTTCTCGATACTGAAACGAGACTTTCAAAGTATCGTCGAGAATCTCGTCTCGTGCACCCCTATTTTAGCCTCTTTTCTATCGTTTTGTATAGGATTGAGCCGATAAAGAAATTTGTCCCAATGGGGTTCTATAGTGGATAAACCGATACAACACGAATGGGTCTTTATTGGATTTTTATGGGTTTTAACATTTCTTTTCGGTTATGCACTATAAATTGTTCTCACGTTCTTCAGTTCTATATGGTTTAATCGGAAGTTTCCCATACATTTGATACCATTTTTTGCTTATACGAGTTTTATCGTAATGTATGGGGAAGGCACGAAAGGATACACAGAAAAAAATGTTTCATAAGATTTACTAACGCGTTCAGTAAAATACAGCACTATTGGAATTTCTCGTAATATTTATAAGAGTTCTAGTAAAATCTACGATGGTCGTAGTCAAAATTACTACCGCAGTAGTAGATTTGACTACAGTTCTAGTAAATATTAACAGAAATTCTAATAGTGCCGTATTTTACCTCCCTCGTTAGTGAATTCTATTAAACAGTTTTTTCCGTGTACCTATAGTTGCCTATCATGGAATTTCTTTGAATAATTACCTTGTTTCCACCAGAAAATTAAATTCAAGAAATGTATCGGTATTTATCGTGTTTTCGCCATACACGTCATGTCAATAACTTCAAATATGATTTTATCATTTTGTATGGGGGAACACACGAGAGGGTACCTATAGTTGTCCCTATAGCTGTGGATTCATAAATACATTTAACAGTTTTTCACACAAACATTTCCTCTAGGGGACTTTCAAACAAAGTTTGGAGAAAATCAAACCTCCTTGGTTCCTTGACCGAAACTTTGATTTTCCTTGTTCTTGTGTAAAAAGGAACTAGCAATTTTTCTGTGAATCCATAAAAAAATTTTCCACGGTCCAGGGTTGGAAAAAAGCCGGCTTTTATCACTTCTGTCCTAGCCACTGGATAAGAGTGGTTTAAACCGCCCTGGTAGAAATTCTCGCTAGTAAACCATAAGGCACTAATCAGTTCATCCTTTTCACTGGTGAGGCACTAATCGGGAAAACTTACCGGTAACTGATGAGGGATGTAACACTCGCACCAACGAGGGACTAATCAGGTAAACTAAGCAGACACTAGAAAGTAACTGATGAGGCACTTGTCAGTAACTGACGAGGAATTTTTTGGAATAAATATGACTCTCTAAATTTCTTGGAGTGGAATAGCACTCTTGAAAAATGTGTATTTCAGGGGGAAAAAAATCTGTCACAGATTTTAGTTATTTTTGTAAAAGAAAATAAAAATAATCCATTTTTATCTTTTCACCAACATCCCCAAACTCCGCAACATTCTGTAATTGCTCGTTGTACTGATGGGAATTTATTATCCACCTTCGAGGATTCGAACCGCTGTAATCAACCTACCTGAACGTGAACCTACACAACCTATGCCTAAACGACCTGAGCTAAACCGACACTTGCGTCTGTGGTGGAAAAAGTTGCAACAAGTGTTCCTGGAGTACCTCGGTTGATTTCCTGTAGAACGATGTGTTACAATAATAATCGAATCAGACTCGATAAATTTTTGAATCATTATAATATTAGGGATAAATATAGCGAAGTATTGAAAATTTTGTAATGATGTGCCAGTGAATAGAATTGGATTCCGACGTTGACAAATTTCCAATCCATGTAATTTTCTAACCTCAAAATTTTTGAATCACATATACTTATATGAGATATATGTACTGTGAGAGGTTATATAATTTTATCAATAAAATGAATTGAACTTACCATTATTGATGGATAATTTCATATGAAGTGAATTGTGAATTTCGAAGTGAATTTAATTCAATGTATATTAAATCGACGCTCAAAGTTTCTATTTTTTGCAATGCTTTGGTTTGAGTCTGTATCCAAATTTTTCTTTACTTTCAAGATCATTATTTCATTCTCTTGGAGACTTACAGAATTTCCTTATTGAAAGTGATTGTGCTGATTTGGAATACCTTTAGTTCTGTATGATACTAATAATTGATAATCCTAGGTGTCATTAGTCAATACCGCATATCTGAGTCACTGTGTTTGATACCATGTATTGATAAACAATTGTGAGTATACCCTGTAACAATAAACAATACTGGATATAGTTGATAAATACCATGAATCGATGAACAAAATTGGATATAGTTGATCGATACCACATATCCTTGTAGGAGATCATATTTAGGTTGTTTGAACTGTATATATGAACCTTAATGTTGATTTTATTTATGGAAATTGCAATTGTAGATCTCTTTCAATTTCATAAAACTATTTTGAATTAAATCTTACGAAAGCTTTTCAAATTGATATTTCAGTACTGGATGTACCATACTGAAAATCATTTCAGTTCTTTGGGTTGATTTTTCATAAAAGAGTTTGTTTTTTGTGATTTATTAAGTTATACAAACAATTTTTACAAAACCCCAGTAATTTTACACTTTTGAATCATGAAACATTTATTCTGATACATAGTTTAAAGTGTTTTGTCTTTTCAGATACCCAAGAACGTTTCAAACAAAACATTTCATTTCAAGTATCTACATTTCATTGAAAACATGTCATTCAATGGAATATTTTGATCACAGTCTTCTTGTATTGTAAGAGTTCCTTCCAGATTCATATACTCTTACTAAAATACATTGAAAATCTGAATTATTCTTCGACTTATTCTCTTTTCATGGGCTTTTTTAATGACTTATGTATATGTTTATTAATCGTATAACACTGATATACAACTATCCAATTGCATTGTAAAATATAACACCTTTTCATGTATACATCTCATACATCTGTACCGTTTACTGTGAAACATTCATTATATTTCGAACATTTATCACAATTAATGAAATTATTATACATAATTCAACCTAACATTAACAAGATATACTGAATGTTTCATAATGAAGGCCACAGGCCACAGATATATGAGATGTATACATGAAAAGGTGTTATATTTTACGATGCAATTGGATAGTTGTATATTAGTGTTATACGATTAATAAACATATACATAAGCCATTAAAAAAGCCCATGAAAAGAGAATAAGTCAAAGAATAATTCAGATTTTCAATGGATTTTAGTAAGAGTATATGAATCTGAAAGGAACTCTTACAATACAAGAAGACTGTGATCAAAATATTCCATTGAATGACATGTTTTCAATGAAATGTAGATACTTGAAATGAAATGTTTTGTTTGAAACGTTCTTGGGTATCTGAAAAGACAAAACACTTTAAACTATGTATCAGAATAAATGTTTCATGATTCAAAAGTGTAAAATTACTGGGGTTTTGTAAAAATTGTTTGTATAACTTAATAAATCACAAAAAACAAACTCTTTATGAAAAATCAACCCAAAGAACTGAAATGATTTTCAGTATGGTACATCCAGTACTGAAATATCAATTTGAAAAGCTTTCGTAAGATTTAATTCAAAATAGTTTTATGAAATTGAAAGAGATCTACAATTGCAATTTCCATAAATAAAATCAACATTAAGGTTCATATATACAGTTCAAACAACCTAAATATGATCTCCTACAAGGATATGTGGTATCGATCAACTATATCCAATTTTGTTCATCGATCCATGGCATCGATCAACTGTATCCAATATTGTTCATGAATACATGGTATCGATCAACTACATCCAATATTGTTCATCGATACATGGTATTTATCAACTATATCCAGTATTGTTTATTGTTACAGGGTATACTCACTATTGTTCATGAATACATGGTATCACACACAGTGACTAATGAGGTATGAGTCATGAGGTATTGGCTAATGACACCTAGGATTATCAATTATTGGTATCATATAGAACTAAAGGTATTCCAGATCAGTACCATCACTTTTAATAAGAAAATTCCATAAGTTTCAAGAGAATGAAATAATTATCCTGAAAGTAAACAAAAGTTTAGATGAATATTCAAAACCAAGCATTGCAAGACATAGAAAATCTGAGCATCGATTTAATATGAATAAGCTGGGATATTTTGCTCTAAGACAGGTGATATTTTAATTCACAAATAGGTGAAGTATAATTCACTCTCTACTTACGAGTGATACTTTTCATTCTAGTTTGAAAAGTGGAGAGATTCACTCTACTAAAGTGATCTTGTCACTCTTGGAGAGTGAAAGTGCTAATGCATTTTACATTGAGAGTGGAAATTTCACTCTTAGAAATTTAGGGGGTATACTGTAGTAATAACTACAACTCTTCACTTAGAATATAGATGCAATTAAGAGAAATTACCTCTCGAGTCTTGGAATGAATAAAAAGTTATTTTCACTTATGAATCATGCCAAAATTGTTGCTCAATCCCTACTCATCTTTAAAGTTAAAATCCATCAAAAATGTCGTCTCTTCTGATAAAAAGTGCAAGGAACATTTTATTCAATCCAAGATTGAAGAGCTCATGTCTCTTCATTCAATTTATACCTGGAGTGAATACTTGTAATTATCAGTAGAGAAGATTTTACTCTACTATTATTAATTAGTTCAGATTATCAAATACTGATGAGTAACTCATTAGTTTGTCCCAATCAATGCTAGTTGGATCCAACTTATCAGTTATTGACTAGCCCCTTGCTAGTTTTTCCTAATTAGTTCTCCCTTCTTAGTGCCTCATCGGTCATAGGGAAGAACTTGTAACATTTCTACCAGGGCGGTTAAAATGATGAAAATTGGCAAAAATGGTCAAAATGCGGAAAATATCTATTGGGTCTTTTATATTCGTCACATGCCATTAATGAAGTTTATCCTTGATGAAAATCGATGCAAAGGCTCAAACACCGCATACAAATAAATATGAATAGATAGATTTCGAATGAATCCATAAGATATAATACTATTTGAAATACAAATGTATTGACAGTAGTTATGTGAAATACTTCCATGTCTTTTGCCACTATGTTTGGAGTTATTTGAAAATCACTTTATTATATGGATGTTATGTTATGTATTATAATACATTATTTAACGTATAATTACAGTTGATAAGTAAAGGATACAAAATATACTATTTTTTGAAAGATAATTTTGTCAAAGCTATTCCAATAGAGTATCGAAAACTGTGGATTTCCTCTTCATGTTGTTAAAGGTTGAATCATTTATTCCAACAAATGCACGCATAAATATCGAAAAATCAAATGATGCGTATACCATGTATTGTCCAAAAATGTTCAGTGTGTAATATTAACATTTATAATATACAATGTTTCTTCACATTCAATTTCGAATTTGGTTCAACAATCGATTTAAACTTCTGCATTTCACAAATCTCATAATTACAGAACCTGCGATAGTAGGATACACTTACCTATTCACATATATTTTGTATCATTCGAATCAGAAATACAATATATTTCTTCAAAAAGTGTAATCGATACTGAAAACGGATATTTTTAGAATTTTTTAGGGGTATGCCTTCGTTATATTCTAATCAGCTGAATGTAATATAATTTTGCTTGAATATGACTACCCTGATTAAAAGAACCCATTGATTCTGACCAATTCTCATGAAATTACAATTAAACGTGGACAATGTTCTGACCAAATCTCACCGGTGATTTTTCAATGAGATTTCGTCAGAACTTTCATGTGAATCTCGTTGAATCTCACTGAATTACGATTAAACTTGGACAATGTTCTGACCAAATCTCATTGAATTTCATTTGTCAGATTCAATGGATTCTTTCAACCAGGGATGGAAGAGGTAAATGCGTCATATGAATTTCAAATAATTTGGTTCGGAAGATCGGAGGAGACTAGATCGATGTGGCAATATATTTGTTTCTTTTCATAGGGAAATTTTTCAAACGCACATATCTCGTCTTCCATACACTAAGAGCAATTCATCATTGAAAATGATTGGTTTTTCTATTAGACGAGGGATATTCTTGTTATAAGATCATAAATTGATGAAAAAAAAACCAGTAATTTTTCATATCAAGAAGTTTAGAAATTGAAATCAGTCGGAATGGATATTCAAAAACAGTAATTTTGTATGACACAATGTGGAAAAAAACTCTCGGTTGGTGAGAATGATACAAATTGAAAACCATAAAATTTTCGAGAATGATTCGTGGTTTCGAGGGAAGGAGCAAGGTTCGTAATCACAAACAATCATATTCAACGCTGGTGACGGTAAGATTTTTGTCCGGTTCGAATAACGTTATGAAATCACCGGTCTTTCCCATCAATTTATAATTTTATGTGAAGGATACCCCCATTTAATGATAAAAACCAGTAATTTTTCACAATAAATTTCTCTTAGTGTGATCATCCGGTCATAATGAAACTTATAAAAGATTTCAGGAACTATCCCATAATGTTCCCATATGAGGCTTCGCTGTATCGGTTAAGAGATAAGATTAAGGCGAAATAAAATTTGTTCTCCAACAAAAACAAGGGAGCAATGTGCTAATCCATTAGCAGATAATTCTTAGTTATATATTCAATAACATGATTACCAGAACGGTCAAATGTGGTGAATTATGGCTCCGAGTATATTTGATCAGTTCGATTTAATACCGGATTGTTAAAAAAATATACTGTAAAAAAAAGTAGTGGAGCCAACCTCGCGGCGAGTTTGGATACGGCGAATCTCGCCATGAAGTTGACTCAACTGAATATCGATTGAAGTAAGTAAACACTTATTCGGTCATTTCAATCGATATGCAATTGAGTCAACTGCACGGCGAGATTCACCGTATCCAAACTCGCCGCGAGGTTGGCTCCACTACTTTTTTTTACAGTTTTTACAATAATAATTTTTCAAACATGGATGGAAATTTTTATAGCTTCATCATGAAAAAAATTTAGTCGCCGTATGTTTTTACGGATATATCCAAATGAAAAACCACAACATAAAGTTTTTCAACAGAAGCTAAAAACAATTTAATGCTGAAACTTGGAATGAATCTTCTGCATATTTTATTTCAACATAATTCAAGTTATTTCAAATACCTCTCCATATAGTACTCCGACACTTATTGAACGGTTATTGTAAAGAATTATTGTTCAATTATCCTCAAGTGATTTGAAATCAAATCACATAAAAAGTTTGAGAAGGTATCGTTGCGGAAATCGCTTTGATCGGAGAGTAAAAAATAATGTGTACATATAATGACCATTTTTGCCATTTTGACCAGAACTTTTATAAAAAAAAACCAGGCCGGCTGAAAGTGGTTAAAACCATAATAAAAACCAGGGGTGGCTAAAACTCGGCCAACCCTGCCACGGTCATTCGCAGTTAGATCGTGAATGATCTACACAACTAGGGAAATCCCAGATTCAGAAATCACGTAGCAAGTAATAGGAAAAAATCTTTACCAATTTTTTAGTAGCAACTGTTATCGTGAAACTACGATAGAACCCTATAAACAGGAGTACAATTCTTCTATCGTGAATGACCTATGGAACAACGGGAATTCCAGTTTCGGAAACCACATACAAAACGATAGAAAAATTTTGCTATCGGATTCTATGGGAAATTTTTAGCAGGGTATATACCCAGTTCCTTCAATTAATACTATCATTGATCTTGGTACAGAACCCTTTATTTTGATCTCTGGTATATATAATCGGTTCAAAGGGCGATACTGTTATACATCTGTAGAGTGCCTTAGAAAACACCGCAAGAAATTTCCATCGGAAGTTTCCTATACATGTACGAGGGTGGATTGATAAGTTTCCGGCCTGACCAAGAGATGGCGCCACTAGGCCTACCTTTATGGAGAATAATGTTTGGTTACCAGGGTGATATTTTCACCGCTGGTATCAGTATAATAATGTGCCGATAATCCACATAAGATGGGACGCATCTATGACTAAATGGAACAAGTCCCAGGAACCAAGTCTCCATCAATCGTTAGTGTATATGAGCGTGTGAATAAAACACATGAATAAGGTATACCAACGAATTAAACTTTATTATAAATTGCAACGTACATTGCTCGTACGTAACGTCTCGACATCGACTGATCGCTCGAATAGGTCCGCTTAGCGCGGTGGCTGACACGCAACTGACTAACTGTTGCTAGTCGCTTTTTAGAACTCCCCGCATCACCTATATCTATCTCTATCTTTCGTGATAGGTGTGCGCGTGAATCTGTGTGCGTTGATGCCCACACCTTGAGGTGGCGTTCTATAGTACCATCCTTAGATAGCTTGTAGCTATAGTTTCAGTCCGATCGCCATGTTAGTTTAGTTTTGAGAGCACGCTGACCAAGACGCCTCTGTGTTTTTCGTAAAAATGGAAAAGCTGGAAAATCGTGCTGTCATCAAATACTTTTATTTGAAGGGGTTAACGCCGAAGGAAATTAAAGAAGAGATGGACTCAACACTGGGGACATCCTCCCATCATATTCAACCGTTAAGCAGTGGGTTTCCGAGTTTAAAAGGGTCGTGTGAGCACCTCTGATGAGCCTCGCTCAGGACGCCCCATTGAGGTCACAACTCCAGATATGATCGAAAAAATCCATCAAATAGTGCTGAAAGATCGCAGATTAAAAGTTCGTGAGATAGCTGAGACCTGTAAGATGTCATATGAACGTGTACAAAATATTTTGCACCAACATTTGTATATGGAAAAGCTCTGTGCAAGATGGGTGCCGCGTTTGCTAACAGTCGACCAAAAATTGATTCGAAAGAACATTTCTACCGCCAATTTGGCGTTGTATAAGCGTAATCCAAGCGAATTTTTGCGTCGATTCGTAACCGTTGACGAAACTTGGGTCCACCACTACACTCCTGAAACCAAAGAACAGTCTAAACAGTGGATTGGACCAGGGGAACCAACTCCAAAGAAGGCAAAAACAATTTTTTCGGCGAACAAGGGTATGGCTACTGTTTTTTGGGATGCAAGAGGTATTATATACATTGATTACCTTGAAAAGGGTAAAACTATCACTGGTCAATACTACGCAGACTTATTGCAACGTTTGAGCCACGAAGTGAAAATTAAACGACCTCATCTGGCGAAGAAAAAAATCTTGTTTCATCACGATAACGCACCAGCGCACACGTCAATCGTTGCGATGGCTAAGATCAACGATCTGAAGTTTGAATTAATGCCGCACCCTCCCCACTCTCCAGACCTAGCCCCGAGTGACTATTATCTGTTTCCTAACCTCAAAAAATGGCTTGGCGGTAAGAGATTTACGGACAATGAAGAAGTAATCGAAGCTGTAAATGGGTATTTTGAGGAGCTTGACGAATCAGTCTATAGAGATGGCATTACTAGACTAGAACACCGCTATGAGGAATGTATCAGCCTTGGAGGAGATTATGTTGAGAAATAAAAAAAAAAAAATTCTTAAAAACGTTGTTTTTCTTGGTCAGGCCGGAAACTTATCAATCCACCCTCGTATGTGTAGTAATCAACATATACATTGTAGAGGTAAGGGTGGATATATGGGCCCCCCCTTTCTTTATTTGTAATAACTTCTTCTATTTTCAGCATAAAAATCTGAAATAAATCATAATTCTTCTATGAACTACCCAAGACTGATTGCATGAAGTCCCGTTTCATTCTTCGCAGCCATTAAAGGAATAAAATCGTTTTTCTGAAGTTTCCCATTTTTTCATTACCAACATTTGTGCGGGTAATATGGGCCCCAAGGTATTTTTGTCAAAGAAATGAAACAATTAAAGAAAAAAGTTCATTTACTCATAAATTCACATAGAATAGAGTTGGATCTAGATATACATTGAAAGTCCGCTTGGATATTGCGTCAAAATAAAGAAAAGTGACTTATCATAAACCAACTGGGAGAATCATTTTCGTTTTAATTTATTTACAGAAGTCACAATTGTAAACATCTTTTTCGCAACCAGCACAATCATTGTGAGCCCACATGTCACAAACCACACACTTGACCCACAGTTCAGATTCAGAGTCGGGGGCCATAATACCCGCAGTGCAAAGAGCCCGTATATCCACCCTGACCATCTTGGAGAATAAAATTTTTCTACCCTCAACTTTGTAAATAAATTGACATTACTCGATGTGAAACGCGATCTTTAAAGCATACCAAATACATACCCAAACTTGGTTTCACCGGTTGAAATGAAAAAACTGTAGTAATATTAGGTCCAACTCTTACCTTCCAAACTTTTGATAACGAGCACAAAATTCATCGCTTGATATATCATCAACCATAACAGCTGAGCGATCAGTGTGATCTACAGAGTCGTTTGTGAACTAGTTCCAGTAGTTTGAGTGTTCACCGCTAGAATTCGTGACTCACATAATCAGATACAGAGGGAGCCCATATTACCAGCAGGGGCCCATTATTCCACCTTTGCCTCTATCGGAAAATTTCCATGCGTCGCGAAAGTGAAAATACTATCATTGTTTTATAATTTTCCTATATATTCATGGCAAAAAATATGTCACTGGACAACACCCGCTCTCAGGATCGAACCCGGGTCGTTCGGGTCGAAAGCGAGCACGCTACGACTTCAGCTGCGACGCCACACTGGCTTTCAGTGAGAACTTTCCAGTGATGCCAGAAATGTTGAGATCCAATGGCCTGCATCCAATCAGATACTTCTGTTAATTGGAATGACCGATACCCAACCAGAAATTTACAACAGTCGCAGTACTGCACCAGTACTGGCCAAGACTGGCATGGTACTGACATTTGTCTGGGATGATAACGCTTTTCTGTACTGGGGATTGAGTACTAAGACTATTATTCGCAATCAGTGCAGTGCCTGTACTGGATTAGTACTTGGCCGGTATTAAGCTCTCAGTACTGGTTTATCAGTACAGGCATAGTACTGTAATTCTATGTATTCGGTATTGATCCTATACGTGTTGGCCAAATGTTGAAGAACCAATACTGGCACTGTGCTGCACCTGTCGTCAACATTGGCATAATTCGAATTTTTCTGATTGGGTATTTTCAATAACCCCACAATAAACCCCAGTAAACATTGGAAACTGGCATAATGTTATCTGAAAGATATCAAAATGATCTCTAATGCGTCAATTTCTGCTATCTTTTTCATGTTTTCTCAAGAGTTCTAAATGCTATCTAAAAGTTATCCGTGATATCTTTCAGAAAGTATTTAGAACTCTTGAGGAGATAATATCAAAAAGATGGTAGAAATCGACGCATCAAAGATCATTTCGACATCTTTCAGATAATATTACACTCACAGAAAGGATTTCTTGAAATGAGAAAATTTTTCTTGTCGCTGGGGCAAAACTCAGTTTTTTCTTGAACCTAGAAAATTTTACTTGAATCAAGAAAAATTTCTTCTGAAATCAAAACGAACTTTTCTTGATTCAAGTGAAATTTTCTAGGCTCAAAGAGACAATGGATTTTGTCCCAGCGACAAGAAAAATTTTTTCATTTCAAGAAATCCTTTCTGTGAGTGTATGAAGGTTTCAAATGACTGCAATTGCTACCTTACCAGTTTTGTTTCTTATTTGCGGGGTATTCGAAAGACTAATAATATAACATTCAACTGTTCCGTAATGGCAATGAGGGGGGGGGGGGGGGATTAAACAGTGGGTGTAACAAATCCGTTCCCTCCCATCTCTGATAAATTGTGGAAAAACTGACACAACTAACAAATTCTTGATAAAAATTGGAATAAAACCACCTAAACATTGGAGGAATGATCCACGTTGATCAATGATATGGTTTAAAACTTTTTCTGATGATATATGATCAGATAGAAACTTCTTTTCCGGATAAGTAACAGGTCACGACCTTGTTTCACTGTTTTACATTGCTGAAATTGTGATTTGATTAGTGAAACATCACTGCATTTACCATTCCATCAATTCACTTGATAATGTACAAGATTTTTAATGTTTTTACGTTCTTCCTTTCAGCCAAACCTGGAATGCTCGATATGAAAGGAAAGGCCAAATGGGAAGCATGGAACAAGAAGAAAGGCATGTCCAAAGAAGCAGCGCAGCAAGCGTACATTGCTCACGCCGACAAATTGATCCAGGCTTATAAATAAGAATCGGACATAATCAAGTTCTTCTAATTGCGTTGGTTGTGATACATAGATTTCTAATATAACAATATCATGATAGGTTGTTGACGAATTAAATTATTCATTGTTATGTAATAGTTTGATACTAAAATTGTTATTGGACTTGTGACAAAATGATTCCGTTTTATGAAGTATTCGAAATCCAGTGTTGAATTCTGAAAAGGAAAATTGGAGAGTGTTAAACATCAAATAAATTGTTTTCTTCAAACATGGAGCTTATTTATCCTTTTCTGGCAGGCCCCTCCGACCCAAACAGCAACAAAATTTCAGAGTATATATGAAATAGAAACGTTTGTAGAATGTACGAATGAGATACAAACAACATATAATGAAAGTTCATAGAATGTTCGAATGAAACTGTTTTAAATATACTTAGAACGTACATAGTACATTCGAAATGTACGATATTCATTCAATCGACTTTGAATTAACGCACCGTGGTATATTCAATTACATGCGTTCGATGAATATGCATAGCACCTATGGAACGGTCTATTCGAATATGCATAGAACATATTTCGAATATTCGATCATCGCCCTGGTGAAACGGAAAGTAGTTCTAAATGTGCAAAAAAAGTACTGGATGAGTAGTGGAAAAGTAGTGAAGGAAAATGCGATTTTCTGCGGGAAAAAAGTACGTAGGAGGTGAAATAAGAAGGGAAACAGGAACTAGAGACTTTAATCTATACATTGAGCACAGAATCAAAATGACATTCAGTGATTAAGATGTGAATTGAGCGATTTTGAAAAAAGATGATTCCGACGAAAATCAATGCTGCACGCGTGTCGGCGTCTAGTGAAGAGGCGTGGTCATAGTTGTTAATCCCCGAAGAGAACATGAAGCTTTAGCGAACGTTCAGATCAGATGTGTATAGATCGGGCCGAAGGTTCATTAGAGCTAACTTTTAGATTCACAAACGTTTGACAAAAGTTCTACGGACGTTGAAATGTCCGCCTCGAAATACGTTCAGGAAACATAGATGGAACGTTCACTGAAGGTTCATCGAAAGTTTGACAAACCTCCACAAAAATATCTATACTTATATTAATTTTGATCAATTGTTATGGAAAAGAAATTAATTAATAAACATAAACTATTATAAATTAATCTAAGTATAGATATTTTTGTGAAGCTTCCTCAAACCTTCGATGAACCTTCAATGAACGTTCCATCTATGTTTCCTAAAAGTATTTTGAGGCGGACATTTCAACGTTCATAGTACCTTTGAAAAACGTTTGTGAATCTAAAAGTTAGCTTTCATAAACCTTCAATCCAATCTATACAGATCTGATCTGAACGTTCGTTGAAGCTTCATGTTCTCTTCGGTTATATTACGTTTTCAAAAGGTCCTGTCCTATTGACGTTTCTGATCAAATATCATTTGCCATAGGTTGATCCATCGGAAAAACGTAATAGATTAACAACACTGGGCGTGGTCACATTGACGAAGAACGGAGGAAAGAGAACGGAGAGGAACGTTGGCCACGCCTCCATCATCTTGACGCAGGAAGGTAATAGAAGTAGTGGACGAGTCGTGAGAAAGTAGCGGATGAGTTGATGGTGGGATCCTCACGTTTTTTTCGTATTCTAACTTTGCTATGGGTATTCTGTGGGGTATGTCTATACTGTGGGAATATCTGGGAGATGATGAAGCATATGATGATATCTATGCCAGCGTTTTAATTCAATCAGAACAATATAAGTGAGAAAAGTTGTGAAAAGTCGTGAAAAAGTAGCGGACGAGTTGGTGGGATTTCACGATTTTTTCTCATTCCAACTTTTCTATGGGTATTCTATGGGGTATGTCTATACTAGGGTTGCCACCTTGAAAGCAGGACGCGATATTCATTTGTTTATTCTTCTCGAATAGCCAATTATACTTGAGTTTTCATGCGACTTGACCAATGAATGTCGCGTCCTGCTTTCGAGGTGACAACCCTAGTCTATACTATGAGAGGAATCTGGGATATGTCAGATCATATGCCAATATTTATACTCGGTTGTCGAATCAATCAGGACAATTGAGGTCAGAAGAGTAGTGAAAAGTCATGAAGAAGTAGCGGATGAGTTGATGGTGGGATTCTCACGTTTTTCTCTCATTCAAACTTTTCTATGGGTATTCTATGAGGTACATCTATAGTGTGGGAGAGTCTGGGAGATGATGAATCATATGACGATATTGATGTAAGCATTTGAAATCAATCAGCACGATATAAGTGAGCAAAGTGATGAAAAGTCGTGAAAAAGTAGCAGACGAGTTGTGGGTAGCATTCTAACGTTTCTGTCACATTCCCACTTCTCTATGGGTATTTCATGGGGCATGCTTATATTGTAGGAGGTATCTGAGGTATGTCAGATCATATGAGAATGTTTATTCGAGCATTTGGAAACAATCAGAACCATTCAAGTGGGGAAAGTAATGGAACGTCGTGAAAAAGTAGTGGGCGAGTTGTGGGTGCCATTCTAACGTTTTTTTACATTCTAACTTCCCTGTGGTTATTCTACGGGGTATTTCTATACTGTGACGGGTATCTGGGATATGTCAGATCATATACCAATATTTATACAAGGATTTTGGATCATTCAAAACGATTTAAGTCGGGGAAGTAGTAACAGGTCGTGAAAAAGCAGCGGACGAGTTGTGATTGATATTCTAACGTTTTTGTCATATTCTAACTTTTCTATGGGCATTCTATGGGGTATGTCTATACTGTGAGAGGTATCTGGGATATGTCAGATCATATTACAATATTCATACAAGGATTTCGAAGCAATCAGAACTATTCAAGTCAGGAAAGTAGTCGAAAGTCGTGAAAAAGTAGCGCATGAGTTTCTGGTGGCATTATCACGTTTTTCCCTCATTCTAACTTTTCCACGTTCATTCTATGGGGTATGTCCATACTGTAGAAGTATCCGGGATATTCAAGATCATAGGACAATATTTATACAAGGATTTCGCGTCCATCGGAACGATTTAAGTGAGGAAAGTGGTGTAAAAGTTGTGAAAAAGCAGCGGATAAGTTGTTTGCGGCATCCTCACGTTCTTTTTGTCAATCTTTCAGTTCTTCGCGTGTTTTATGGGGTATTTCTCCACTCTAGGATTATCTGTGAGATGTTGGATCATATCACGACATTCCTGACCTGGTAACCCATACAAAGGCGAGGAAATTCTTATTTACTGCGAATTCCTATAAAACCTATCAAGTGTTTCATATGCCTATCAAGCAAAATACCTTCCGGCAGTATGCAAGAAGCCCGACTGCTTGTCATTGGCTGAAAACTGGTGACTTCTAGTAAAATCACTTAATATTCCTAGTGATCAACCAATAATAGTGGAGTCGGATTTATTACCGATCGGGCTTCTTGCATACTACCACCTCTCTCTCTCTCTCTCTCTCTGTGAGTATAAGCCTGCACGCTCTTGCTTCGCTCTACATTTTCAACTGTTTTACTGCATATTTTTTGGCCCTATCGGGGTCAACCTCGTTTCAGTGCATCCCTTATCGGCTCGGGCATTTTTTTGAGCAACTAACGATAAGTAGCTGTTTCGTTGGCAGCCGATGGTGGATGTTTTGTGATTTGCATTTATCTGGTGTTGTTGGAGCATCTGCCAAGCGGGAAGACCAAGGCTGGTGTATTACAAGTGCTTTTCACGCGTTGCGCTTATCATTCGCCTCTTATCATTGATTGGTCTGTCTTCTCTACACGTCATCACGGTAACGTTGAGGTATTGGCCATCGTAGCACATCCACACTCCACAGCATAAATCTTGCCTTTCAACGGGAGCCTTGACGACAACATCTTTGTTGGCATACTAATTCGTATCACATCACTTTTCAACGAGGTTTTTAACACATGCTTTCTCTATCCTCATTTGCGGTCTACATAGATAATAATTCGGTGATGCATTTCTCAATAATACTTTCATTACATTCATAATTATAATGCGCGATTATTTCATAGTGCTAGCGTTCGTTCGCATATACTGCGTTGTGTGTGTCACACATATACTATGATACTGAGTGTATAGATACGTGCACACTGTTGTATTTCTTCTACGTTATTGCTCTCATCCCTGTCTCTCGAACTACTCGATGGTACTCTCTCTCACCCAACGTAGCATATACTCATCTTAACCGTTCTTACAACGACTTCTATTCTATGTAATTCGTTTTTTATTTGGATTTTCACACATATTAGTACCAGATTTTTCTCTCTTTCATTATTACAATGGATCACATTTGCTCAATCTGCAGAAAATCTGTGGAAACGGATGTCATTAAGTGTACACCGTGCATAAAATATTTCCATCCTGGTTGTGTGGAACTACATAAAACGTATAACCACAACAACGAGCTTGTACTTTGCTAAGGTCCCTTGGAATCCTTCAAAAAATCTGGAGATATCCCTCCCTCATCAATGGAAGTTGATTGTCCGTCAACTTCGATGGTTGATCGCAACACCAGTGGTGGTATCACTTCTAATACAACCTTTACTATAGATGATATTATGAGACCTATTCAAATATCCTCAGATAAACTCGATAATTTCATTGAACGGCAAGAACGCAATAATACTGAGGTTCATGCTCGACTTCAACAACTGTCTTCCATCGAAAACAATGTCTCCTCTTTATCCAGCAAATTTGCGGGGCTTGAACAGGCTGTTATGACAGTCAATCAGAATGTTAAATCGCTCACTAAAGACTACCAGGAATTAAAAACCTCACTGGAACAGAATTCCTCTTGTATCGAAATAACTGATGCCAGCCTCATATCGCTTAGCCAGCGTGTTATAACCATTGAAGATAACTCTCAATCTCACTCAGCACGCATTCCTGAATTGGAACAACAAAATACCAAGTTGCAGGAAGAACTTCGAGCGCTGCGCTCTCAATCAAATAGGAACCTTCTCACTCTTTCAGGATTACCTGAACTTCCTGATGAATTCATTCCAAGACGTATCATGGATGTCATGGCTCATCTTAATGTCCAGATCACCCAATCTAACATTGTGAGAGCATTTCGTCTTCGCTCCACCAAAACTACATCGCGTCCACGTACCATCCTTATGGAGCTTGATTCTCCTTCTCTCAGAACGAAAATACTTGAGACCAAACGTTCTACAGGATTAGTCGACGCGTCTGATATTAATCCCTCTCTACCTAAGTCTAGGCTTTATCTTAATGAATATTTGCCGTCTGATATAGCCTCTCTTCTCGCAGAAACTAAGAAGGTTGCGAAGTCTAAAGGATATCTCCATATTTGGTCGAGGAATGGACGTATTCTGGTGAAAAAAGATGATACCTCAAATGTTATTGTCATCTCATCTAACAGGGACTTTGATCAACTTAAGTGACTCCCGATTCGACCCTCACACTCTCACTCTAATCAAGTTTTTCGTTCTTTAAAAATGTGTCATGTTAATGCACAATCGCTTTTGGCTCATTTTGATGAATTCTCTGATTTTTTCTGCACTAAGAATCCGAATAAGTACGATGTTATTGCGGTATCTGAGACCTGGTTTAGGAGTGACATGGATGACTCATTCTGCTCATTGGATGGATATGTGGTCTTTCGTTGCGATCGGGTGGGTCGTATTGGCGTGGGGGTCTGTCTCTATATGAAACAGAATCTCCAATACAAAATTATACAGAAATCTGAGTACGATGCCACTTGTCCACAACCCGAATATCTATTCGTCCAGCACGTGTATGCGCGAAGTACTCATTGGTGTAGTTTACAGACCTCCGGAAATAGGATTTGCTAATTTGGAAACAGTGATCTCTACACTGAGTACTGACTATCACGACAAAATCATTATGGGTGACTGGAACACCGACTTGTGCCGTTCATCTCCTGATAGTACTTATCTTCGTGAAATACTCTCCAGTCTGAATCTGGCCATTGTCCCCTACGGCCCCGCTCATCACACGTCCATTTCTTCTACCTCGCTTGACTTATGTGTAGTGGACGATCTCTCCAAAGTGATTGACCATGAACAAAAGGAAATGCCTTTTCTATCTCGGCATGACATGATCTCAATTGAATACTCTTTCAATCTACCCATGAGTCAACAGCAGATCGTCTCTGTGCGTGATTACTCGCGTATCAATGGGCAAGATATTGATATACCATCGATTTTGCTGAACATCGGGAACTCGGGTATTACAAATATTGATGAGTGTGTTGGGGTTTTCCATGATTATCTCACTGATCTATACGATAGTGAAGTACCGCTCAGAAGGTTCACTCCCAGACGTCCTCCTTCTCCCTGGATAACTCAGGAGATTCGTAATCTCATCCGTGAACGTAACACTGCGAGGAGGACATATCTCCGCACAAGAAATCCTGAATGTCATCTACTCTTCACACGACTAAGGAACAACGTTGTTACTTCTCTCAGGAATGCGAAGCGTCAATATTATAACGACAGATTGATGGGCACTCCCGACTCACGCACACTTTGGAGAGAACTTCGTATCCTGAGAATAATTAAATCTAATAGTAATCATCCGCCCATCAAATTTTGTGTGAACGAGCTTAGTTTACACTTCTCTGCTGGCTTTCATCCGGCCTGTCCTCCACCGCCCATTCTCGACCAAAGTCTCGGCTACAGTGATAACCTTTTCTTTTTCCCTCACTTGACTCCTCATGATCTGCGACATTTCTATCATTTTTCCAAGTCAAATACTATTCCTCCAGATGGGCTTCCTGGTCGATTCCTTAACCTGATCGTTCCGTCCATTTTTCCATTCTTACTGACCTTATTCAATTCCTCTCTCATGCTATCTCTCTTTCCTATGGCGTGTAAACGTTCCTTCATTACACCTATACCTAAAACAAGATCTCCACAAACTCCACGTGATTTTCGCCCTATCTCCATTCTCTGCGAGTCATCTAAAATACTTGAAAAGATCGTCCATCACTTCTTGTGTGATTTTTTGACCAAGAATTCTCTACTTGACCAATACCAGTATGGATTCATCAAATACCGCTCCACTCAAACTGCACTTTTAAAATTGACTGATGATGTTCGTCAAGCGATTGATAAGCGCATGATCACTCTTTTGGTGGGGTTTGATTTCTCAAGAGCTTTTGATACCGTTAACCACTCTTTGCTTATACAAAAACTCGCTTCTTTCAATATATCTACCCCCGTGCCAAAGTGGTTTTGGTCCTATTTATCTGGTCACACGCAAGTAGTTAGAAGCTCTAAAGGTTGCTCCGAATGGACTCCAGTTACCTCAGGTGTTCCCCAAGGCTCTCGCCTGAGCCCTCTCTTGTCGCACTGTATGTTACCGACATAAATTCGATTATTCACCATTGTAAACTCTTCAAATTCGCTGATGACTTTTATATTTATCTGCATACTTCACCTTTTCTCATAGACGAATGTATCACGAAATTGAATGACGATATACAGAGAATTGCCAGTTGGTGCTCCACCAACTACCTAATTCTGAACCCCTTAAAAACCAATTGCATGATCCTTGGTTCTCCACGTTACGTCAACGATATTTCTCTTCGCTCCTTACCGGACATCATACTTCAGGGCACCCCTATAAATCTTGTCTCTTCGCTTAAATCGCTTGGGATTATTCTGACACCTTCTCTTAATTGGGATGATCAAGTAACTTCTGTCTGTAGGAAAGTCTCGTGCGCACTCTACCAATTGCGACTTAATGGCAACGCACTCTCTATCCAGATGAGAACTGAACTGATTTCAACGCTAGTTATGCCCTATTTTGATTATTGTTGCTTAGTTCTCACTGATCTCTCCGAACTGGACAGTATACGCCTGCAGCGTAAACTGAATGCCTGCGTGCGGTTTATTTTCAATCTCAGGAAAGATGTTCACATCTCTCCTTTCTTTACGCGCCTCGGCTGGCTCAAACTTTCTGAACGACGGAAATTTTTCCTGGGGTCGTACTTGCATCAACTATTTGCTTTCAAGGATCCTCCTTTTCTTTACGATCGTTTTAATTTTGGTACCACTGATGCAATTCGTTGCACTAGATCGAATAGGGGGCTCCTTAAAATACCACTGCATCGTACTACCACATATCAAAAATCTTTTTTGATAACAGGTAGTAAACTCTGGAACACGATCCCAGATAACATCAAGTGTAGCTCTTCCCCTAACGTCTTCAAAAAGAGGTATTATGACTTCTTGCTCACCTCCACCCTTTCTCACTCATAGATATATCCTCCTTTTCAAGTAGGTTCATCGTGGTTCATCTTACGCTTTTCTTGCCTTCATCTTCATTCTGCGCATTTATAACTATTGTATCTCTATCTTATATCTGTATTTTCATTTCTCACACCTTTGTAATCTCATCATCACTCTCATTCTCAGTTCATCTTTATTTTTAAGTTCATTCATTGTGCCTTTTTTGCTTTTCGGGCTGTGGGTTTAATGCTGTATATATATATAAGTATTTTTGTATATAATATCTTTGTTGTTGTTTATACTTCTTTCTCAATTGTTCCACAGGATTTTCATCCTAAAACATAATAAACATATATCTATATCTATATCTATATCTATCTATATCTACCGTGTTCCCATATGAGTTCCATCCCAATCTGTTGAAAACCATACGTTCGACAATAACGAGGAAGCTATATGCCAATTAGCAAAGTTTTTCTGAATGCATTTTATTAGAATTATCAATCAATCAATGGTTGAAAAATTCTCAGATAGTTTGGGGATCTATGATAAATATCTTGCAGTAAATTCCATGATTTGTCCTGATCAAATAATGATTCAGGATTCACTATGGAATTCCAATGAGGATAATCAAATCAACATCGATTATCAGATTGAATATCTGAATAATAAGACTGGATATTCAATTAATTGAGTGCAAATTATTTTCAATGGACTGAATAATTAAATTTGAGCATTCAAATTGATATTTTATCATTCCACACACTATTAGTCTCTTTCCTTCGCTGAATTATTTCATAGAGGTAGTATGTGGATCGAAGTATTATAGGAAACCATAGCCTAGCGGCAAAAGACATGGTTTGTTCAATTGACCTTAGAGTCTGGAACCAAGCTCAGAGCATACAAGAAATTAGAGGTCATCAACATAACCTTCCATAACCTCACGGTAATTTGATTGTATTCACAATCAAATTATTCATTATAGCTCAAAATTGGAAAAAAAATTATTCATCAATTGGGTATGGATTCTTCTTATAAATAACTAGTAATTATTCGCATACATGAAACATCAAACTATTTTAGATTGAAAACAGTATTCCATTCTTAATTTCAGATCAACTGTTGCGAGCGCCACGAGTGGCAGAAGTTGAGTTGCAAGTTGGCGGAAAAAAGTGGCACTTTCTGCAAACGATTCCATAAGAGATTGCCCTCCTTATACCTTACTTCGTGCTCTTCGTCAAAACCACACAAACAATACTATCATATTACACGCAATTACACGTACATCTTCTTATTAGACATCCCTATAGTTTTGTTCCTGGAAAGAGATGAAAAAGATTTGGAACAATTATTCTAGAATAAATTACATGTCCAGTCGATCAGGGTATGCAAAATGGATAATATTTTATCAATTCAATATTTTTTGAGCGGGCTTGATACTATCCCGTACAGCACAACCACCGATCCTCCACCTAAGACTTCGGTGGACTAGAGGTGGAGAAATGGGAGCCGTGGAAATGAGGGAGAAATAAGGGAGAGTCTCCGTTGAGGCAACGGAGAGGCGACGGAGAAATGTCCGCCCCCTGTATTTTCAGTAAAACTTGAATTCGTGAATTCATACATTCAGATTTGGTTACGTAAATGCATCAATAAGAATTATATCGAAAATACAGGGGGCGGACATTTCTCCGTCGCCTCAACGGAGACTCTCCCTTATTTCTCCCTTATTTCCACGGCTCCCATTTCTCCACCAATTCTCCACCTCTGCTCCACCGAAGTCCTAGGTGGAGGATCGGTGGTTGTTCTGTACGGGATGTCTTTTATTATTTTGTTCACGATTCTGGTTGCAGATGAAGAATAGTAGATACTAGCATTAGGAATTGTTCATTAGAAATTATGGTATATCCATTATCCCAGACAGCACTGGAACGTTCTTTGGACGTTCAGAAAACGTACTTGGTCACAAGAAGAACGTTCAAAAAATGTTCCAGGACGTTTTAAAAATGTCGCATAGACATTCCAGGGATGTACAAATGTCCGGTATAGTCTTATTTAGGTTTCCATGGAACGTTTATGAAACATGTTGAATGAGAATTTGTTAAAGATCGAACTTGTGCCAAATCTTTCAATATTCTCTATTTCGAGGAGATGCAAATGACCTGCGGTTAAGCCTGTATCGATAGATTTGATAAATTACATGTGCATCTCTTTAATACATTGCAGGTAGTGAGATTTTGTTCCGCGTCAATTTTGAGGTTATGTGAATCTTAATATATTGACTCAATTCTTGATAACTTACATTCTGCCAATGGTTTTGAACCTATGAAATGCAATCTTTCCAAATATTCAATACAAAACATATTTTTATGGTTTTTTGGTACTTTTTTCCCGAGTAAAACTATAAACATACATTTGTATAGGTTAGAGATAAAATACTTGGTTTTCACATAACGTCCGGAAAACGTTCTGAAAACGTACCATAGCATGTGTAAACAATGTCCCCATAACGTGCTTCCCAACACATTGAACGAATGTTCCCAAGACGTTTGGAAAATGTGCTTTTGGAAACCAGCATCTGTGGGACTTCGGACCAGTGATGCCAGCATTTGGTCGACCGAGTCGATTTTCCCCCTCCATCACGCTGTATACAATCAAATTTTTTTTGTCGGAGGTTTGATTGTGTGCGTGACATTTCTATACAGACAGATGTGATGGAGAGGGAAAATCGACTCGGCCGACCAAATGCTGGCATCACTGCTTCGGACACGTTTTTGAAACGTTTTGAGAACTTTCGGTGCTGTTCGGGATCCTTTTGCCTGTGGAGAAATAGCAAATAAACTTGAGGTATGATATTTTTCATCAATTGCCTACGATTCTAATTGGAGAAATCGACGGTAGTTGACTGTCCGTCAGGACTCATGATATATCCCTGACATTCCAGTATGTTGAGAGATTGCGAATGGACTTGGATTTTCTTTCTTGGGCATGCTTGATATGATCAATTCGATCATTTGCCAACGGCTCTAGTAAGAAGACTTGACAGCAGTAGACTGTCCGTTAGAGGGTTATGGTATATTCGATAGGATTTCATCCCGATCAAAAGAAACCTCAAGAGATCCCTCATAAGAACCCTTCAGGGTTTCCCTGGGAATTTGGCACAAGAATTTTTTGCCTGGGACCCATCTGCAGTATTGTCAGAGCACCTTGATCAAATATTACATGTAGATAGGAAAAAAGTTACATGATATTTCGTGGCAATATTCAGCCTTGCATTCTTGCTTTAGGGGCCTATTTCATAGGAGCTTCAGCATCAAGCGTCAACATTGGAAGAAAGCAGAGGTCTGACAGGCTTTCTCTTTTCTTCCAATGTTGACGCTGCCGCTCTCGAGGCCCCATGAAATGTCAGCTTCAACGTTTGACGTTTTAAACGCTAACGTTGAAAAAACATTTTACATCCATGTTACATGAGAGTCGAAAGTTACGTAAAATGTAACAAATGTAACCTTCTGGCAACACTGCCCATCTGGGAACCCTTGTGGGACTTTATATAAGACACTGTATTGAACATAGAATCTCATAATCGGTCAAAATTTCTTGAAATTTCATGCTTTCCGTATATGCTTGTGAAATAAATTTTCAATTTACCCAACTGTGAATAAAATTAATTTATGTATGATTGAACTTAGGATTTCTAGAATATTGAAATGAACAAATTATGAGAAGGCACATGCAATTATTCATCTTTGAAATTTTCATTCCATTCAAACACGAGGGGTATCTCTAGTTTCTCTATTTTCACAGGGAAAGGTATTAAACATTTCCATCATCAGAATTCAGGGCAGCGTTATGATATTAGAGTTTACACCAGGTGAAATCAATATCGATAATGTCAGGTCACTGCAATTTTTATTAAATCCTTATAATCAAACTGTATTTTTTCGAATTAAAATTACAAATATATATTTTATATTGATCAACATGTTTTAATTTCAAGTATTTGTTTTTACAATACAAAAGTACCTTAGATGAAAATGTATGTTAAGCTGTACCATTGAATTTTACACATTTTAAACTTTATCCACATCAACTTCAGAAGAATTAGACAGATTGAAACATGAACATGAATTATCCTGCACCACTGAGAATTGCTGTCAGATCCACTCAAAAAATAGTTGCCAGAGCTATCAAAAAGATATCAATTATTGGTAAACTAACGTAACACATTTTTGGAGAATATTTCAGTATCAAAGGAGATCACTGGGCCACTGTTGCAAACAGTATTCGCCCACTATTGTTCATACTGATCAAAATCATCTTTCCAGTCACCTCAGTTCGTATCGGGGGAGATTTGATATTGAGAATGAAACGGTTCAAAAACGCTCCATGTAGGATCTTACATGAGCTCCCACGTGGAATCCCATAAGGGTTCCCAGATGGGTTTTGGTCATAAATTTGTGCCAAATCCCCAGGGGAACCCTTATGGGATTCTATCTGGGAACCCTTAAGATGTAATTTCATGGGGCGTCGAGCATCAAGCGTCAACATTAGAAGGAAAGAGAAGAACTGTGTGATCTCTCTTTCTTTCTAATGTTGACGCTTGATGCTCGACGCCCCATGAAATTACATCTTTATGGGAACCATCGAGGGTTCCTATGAGGGATCCCTTGAGGTTTTTCTTGATCGGGATCTACAAAGTAATGTATGAATTTGAATCATTCTCCTTGACTAGACTTTGTATGATTTATTTGTTCACTTGCCTGTGTTTCTGGTTGGAAGAACCAACAGTAGCAGAATAACTAACAGTATCTTTTTATATTTTTCTATAGTTCCCTCATACTTCTTCGATGTATTTTTATGTAGATAACCTCTTCATTCATTCATTTTTTATTCATTTGTTCGTGCGATATATATTTCGAATTATTTCTATTTTATTGCTGTCCTAATTACATAAACCGTAACCACCTGTAATTCATCCATTTGTTATGCAATCATTTTTTCGATATTATAATAATCGGTCATCACGTCGCCTCATCGACAGGTCATTTGTTTATGTTTTCACATCCCATACTCAGGGGGCTTCAACTCTATAAGGAATACTGTTATGATTATTTCAGTTGAGTTCCAATCCTTTAGTGTGGCGGCGCCAATGTTCCCCAATCGAGACGACTGTGCTGCACTTACTCTCAAAATATATAAACTAACGCAATATAACCGCCATATTGCGTTAATTCATGAATTTTGAGAGTGAGGGCGGTAGGGCACTACAATCCAGAAAGTGCAAAATCCCGAGTGCCAATATCCAGAATGGGCAAAATCCCGAATGCTCATTATACAGAATGTTCATGGTCCCGAATAAAAAAATATATATTTTAATATAAATCAAATAATTGGCCACTTTTATAATGAAAAATTATTTGTTAACGCATAGTAAGTGAGGACAATTAATTTCTTACGATTAAACTGGTCAATTATTTGATTTATATCAAAATATATATTTTTTTATTCGGGACCATGAACATTCTGTATAATGAGCATTCGGGATTTTGCCCATTCTGGATATTGGCACTCGGGATTTTGCACTTTCTGGATAATGAACGTTCTGGATTGTAGTGCCTTACCAGTGAGGGCAGCACAGTCGTCTCGATTGGGGAACACTGGCGCCGCCACACTAAAGGATTGGAACTAAATTAAAATAATCATAACAGTATTTCTTATAGAGTTGAAGCCCTCTGCCCATACGGTAAACACCCGTTGGTCCGAAAGCCCATTAGTCCGAAACACCGTTGGTCCGAATTATAAAATTCCGAATGAAAGTAATTCCGAAAATGTTCTGGTGAAATTTTATCTCATTCGCACATGACTAGTAACGTTTAGTTATATTTCGGATTATTCTCATTCGGAATTTTATAATTCGGACGAACGGCGCTTCGGACTAACGGGCTTTCGGACCAACGGGTGTTTACCTGCCCATACTATACTGGAATGGATGCTATTGGATGTTGGAAGAAAGAGACAGATACATCTATAATATCGCGGGAATTGAAAATCCACCTCAAGGTGATACCAGCGACCCCTGAAGATGAAATCAGACCCATTGGGTAGAAAAGGCCATAACCAAAACTATTCTGACAAAATACTCAAACGCCAAGGAATTAAATGAAAATATCGCTCTCTAGAGACCTTCTTCAACCATCAAGGATGGTCTGTACAGAGCGACATTTTCCTTTTTTATTGCTTTAGTTTCAAATAAATTGTCAGAAAAGATTCACTCGGGTTGCATCGTCAGGGGCCACTGGTATCCCTCAACCCAGACAGCACAGATGATCATTTTAAATTCACAGGAACTTCTCAAAGAATTCTCAAACAATGCCCGTTGTAACAGTGAACATGGGTTCAATGAATTCAAAATGAATACATGTTGGATGCCTGAATAGTTCTTGATGAACTCACGATATGAACGCTTTCTGAACAACCGAGTTGTTCATCAAGAATTCGAATTGAATCAAAAGTATTTATAATGAATTTCAACTGAATTTTTCATGAACAACTCAATGTTCAGAAAGAATTCATACTCCGAGTTCATGAAGGATTTTTCAGGTATTCATCATGTATTCGTTTTGAATTCATATTGAATTCATTTTCACTGTCATAACGGGGACTGTTTTAGAATTTTTCCAGAACTCTTCAAGAATGTGAACGGATTATTTTTGCTGTCAGGGTTGTGCTGTATAGGAATTCAACGAGATTTGGTTTAAATCAATACCCAGACAGCACAAATGATCTGTCTGAATGCTTGAAGAGTTCCCGTTATGACAATGGAAATGAATTCAATATGAATTCAAAATGAATGTATGTTGAGTGTCTGAAGAATTCTTCATGAATTCGCGATATGAATTCAAACTATGCATAATGAATTTATGTTTGCTGTCTTTGAAGGGATTCTTTTGCTATATATGGGTAGTTTATTTCTGACCCAAGATCAACAGCTTCAATTAAAATGAAAATAATTTGTCCCTGAAAACAATGGAAAATGTAATGATTTGAAGATTCTGATAAGGGAAGAGAAAATAATTTCAAAAGGTGAGTAAAGTCAGGAGAACACAAATTTATACAACACATACATATAGAAACTGCATTATGCAGCATTTGGTTGTTGATTTTTTTATTTTATGCAGCTTCCAAATGATGTGGAATTGGTTTCCAAGATATTATATTGATATTTTCACTATTCTACCATTTTTGAAACCGATGTAGTTATGCAGTCGCGTAGAATGAACATTCCTAATAGTTGATCAAGAGTTTGATGAATTACAGACAAAGTTCAAATTTTCACTTTTGGTTGAAATACATGAAGATTTCAAGTTCAAAATCCCTTCCATAATCTGAAAGAGCCTGAAAAATTCTCCTGATATTAGACAAATTCTTTAAGAGCGCTTTGGAAGATTACATGTGTATCAAAGAATCATTGTTGCGAGATATTTTGAATGAATTGTGAGAAAAATAGAGAACACATTCATCAGGGAAAGTGTGAAGATCACATGACTTGGGAAAGATTTACAAGGGAATCTGTTGACGACGATGATACAAACAGAATCTATATTTTCTGATATTTTTGTAATTTCATGCTATGGATGCATATCACAAGCGCAAATACTGAGATTAGAATAAATTTGTTTGAAATCACAAAACTAATTGTTCTAATTCAAAGTATTTTAATAGAGTCCATAAAAATATATAACAACTATACAGGAAAACCTTTTAAAATATAAATCTGATAACACATGAATGATTGTTATCAATAAAAAGTGTACAACATCAAAAAGTATTTGTATACAGAGAATAAATCTAGAACTTGAGGAGCAAATGCGAATTATTGAATTATTCAATTCCTGAAAAAGAATTCATGTGCATATGAGTAACTATCGACAAAGGTATATGATTGTTCAACAGCCTTTGAATTATGATAGCAGTTGTAGACCATTTTTTACTCCAGGAGCTCTTGCGATAACAAGATTACATTATATCAGAGTACAAAGATGCGACAGTCCAGTTTATTTTTTACCGATGGAAGCTATCAAAGATTCTACTTTGGCAATGTACTGCTCCTTCGCTTTGTCTTGTTCCAAACCTTTTTTGGCATTCCAAGCATCCCATTTGGCTTGACCTTTGAAATTTATGAAACCTGGTCTAGCTGTAATCATATTAATTCATTCAATATCCCATAAAACATTGGATTTGTCGTTAAATAAATTGTCGATGAATACCTGTATTACAATCTCCAACTGTTGCTTGTTTATAAAGCGCATATAACTCAAGGAGATCATTGTCAGAAGGCTGAGTAGCTAGATTTTTTACTTCTGTTGCCACTTCATTGAATTTCTAAAATTTTATGTTCAACGCAATGTATTTTTTATGTAAAAAAGATATTGAACTTTATAGACAAAATATACTAGTAAGAATGTGATCACCAATTCGAATTCATAAAACGATTTGTCTAAATCCGGTGAGTTAACTTATTCAAATGGATTATTATTGTAAATTTAATAATTAAAGGTATAAACTTACATCGTCTAAACTCATTTTTTAACTTGTTGGAACTTGGAGTGGTAGCCCTGGATAACGAGGAAACGAAAGAGTGAGGTTAAGGAACTCAACGTCGGACCGGACGAATACGAATGATGATGATGAAGGCTTAGATCAGGGGGGTAAACTCATATGAAAAATTTCAGACGGACTCAAGCGCTGCCGTACGGAACCTCCATTGAAGTAAATTTGCATGGACAGGCCAACACAAATGATTGACAAATCATAGAAATTGTTGAAGTAGTTAATTATTTCAATGGAGGTATCGTACGGTGGCGCTGAAATCTGTGTGAAAATTTTTCATTTGAATCTATGCCCCCTGACCAGGGTTGTTAGAATGAAATGCATGATGTAATATATAGTTTTTGACACATAAAAAACTATGTATTTTATGTTAAAAAATGGAGAGTAATTTACATACGTATTTTACACCCGCGAAATTCAAAAAATTGCATTTCTATATATTTTATGAAGTTGAATCAATAATTTATAAGTTTTCAGTCAATTGTCGGGAGAAGGAATAATAATTATTATTTCAAATTCAAATCTGAATGAGAACATTGAGTTTTCAATCCATAACGTATAAACAGTGGGATCAATTAATCCTTTTCTTTTTTTCCGAAACATCCTTGTTGTCATTTCATTCTTAATTGATTAGAAACATTTTCAAGTGCATGAATATGTTCAGAAAAATATTTCTCACATATTTATCCACTTGAAAATGTTCCTAATCAATTACCAATGAATTGGCATTAAGGATCTATCGGAAGGAAAGAAAGAAAATCCCTGATAACACACGAAGAATTCTTTTTCAAAAATAAGAATAGTATTCTTCAAGAACTCTTTTCGAACTAATGAATCCGTGAACAGCTATGAAGGAGTTCAATTTTTGGGACATTAACAAGTTCTTTGAGGGTAGTAAAACTGAAGATCATCAAAGAACTCGTTAATGTCCGAAAAATGGACCTTTTCCAGAGCTGTTTATGAATTCATTGGTTCGAAAAGAGTTCTTGAAGAATTCTATTCTTTTTTTTCAAAAAGAATTCTTCGTGTTATCCCAGATAGCACAAGAACTCTTAAAGAGTTCCTTAAGACCTCTCTAAGAATTCTTGTGCTATCTGAGATCTGGGACGTTTTTCTACAGTATTAGAATGTACCCATACAGCATACCAGTTTAGAAAGAGTTCGCGAAGAATTCATTATGAATTTTTGAAAATTCTTTTTAAACTTCTATGCTAATTGACCAATTCCTAGTAACCTACTTGAGATTCCCTAAGAATTGATGAATTAGCGAATTTCGGGATATTAAACCTTCGGCACAAACTGCTCCAAATATTTATAATTCGCTCTTCTAGTTATAAACCTGAATCGATTGGTTTGGTGCAGGTTGGGGCAACTTAGAACACGTCAGAACGAAGGGTTAATTCACTGGGACCCACATATTAGTAGCAGATCATTGGCACGAGTGACTGGCATACCCCGGACAACTATTTTGAGAATCCTGAAGTGTGCCAAGTATCGACCATATCACATCACGTTAACCCAAGCTCTCACCTTAAACGACATGAGACTTCGGATTAGATTCTGCGAATGGGCACAGGCAGGGCTAGTTGACGATCCTCAGATCTTCGACTATGTAATATTCTCTGATGAAGCGTGTTTTCAGAGCACTGGGCATTTAAATATAGACACAATTTTCATCACTGGTCGGATGTTCATCCACATTGGTAACGAACAATCGACAACCAACATCACTGGAGCGTAAATGTGTGGTGCGGGATTGTCAATGGCTATTTAGTCGGTCCACATTTTTTCAACGGCGCTCTGAACGGTCCCATGCTTCTAGAATTTCTGACGGATCATTTACCAGGCTTGCTCGAAGATATGGATCTACAAACTAGGCAGAGGATGTGGATCCAACTGGATGGGGCACCCCCCTACTACGCATTGATTGTGAGAGAATATCTCCCGGACAGGTGGATCGGACGACGTGGGCCAGTTGCGTAGCCTCCACGTTCACTCGACTTTTTCTTGTGGGGATTCCTGAAAGATGAAGTGTACAAAGCCCAACCAACAACGAGGGAAGATATGATAGATCGTATCCGCACTGTTTGTGCGAACATACCCCGATCAGTGTTACCGAAAACTGTTGCAAATTGTTGAGATGTATCAAATCAATGGAATAAATTGGCAGAATTTTGACTTGGCTCTGCAATGGGAGAATCATTTAATTCTCTGTCGACGACTTACATTCAATTCACAACTCTGCTAGGGAAAAACGAGTGGAAAGTATCAACATTCAATCCATCCCAATTCGTATCAATTCTTTCAACTTCCCTGGTTGAAAAATCTAAAGAAACCTAAGTATTTTTTAAGTAAATGTTTTAAAATTATTTAGGATCTGTTTAGACTACTTAGGAACCGAGATTTGACACAAGTAGAGAGTTTCTAATCACTTAGGATTCTTTTCCGACTCACAGTTGATTCCGCCGGCTTCCGCACTACACACGTAGGCAGTTTAGGTTTACTTAGGTATTATTTGGACTATACTGTGATTCCGTTTATTTCCGTGTGGAAGTAAAAAAACTGTTTCCGTACACTTCCACTCTGTTTGCGAACCAATAAGTTTAGGAACGGTCATGAATGCTGTGCACATAATTTCTTCCTATCACTTGGAAACATTTTAGGTTCCAATCTGCTTCCGTTCACTTATGAAAAGTCGGAAATGAAATTTTGAAAAGTGTTTACGTATACTGTAAATTAATTCACTTCCGCGACTTTACGCTGAGACCTAAAGAGGATACTTCGGTTTATTTATGCTTTGTTTCCGCACTGATGAACTTGGGAGGAGTTATGAATAAAATGCATATAATGTCTTCCTATTACTCGGGAACATTTTAGGTTCCCATCTGCTTCCGTTCACTTGTGAAAAACCGGAAATGAAATTTTGAATAGTGTTTACGCGGTGTTTTGAATAGTGCTTAGCGAGCGGGAGAAATTTGTTTCATCAAAACTTGAAATGCACCTAAGTGAATTGATCAATGAAATACTGAAACAATCGGAAAACCGTTGATTGCCTTTATCCAGAAGTAACTCCTGAATCGAAGGTTTAGTTTTAGTGATGAAATTTCCGAGACAAAAACTCTTAGTAAGTCGGAAGTAGTCGTAAAAAATTTTTTGTTTAGTTTTTTTGACCACGGCTAAATATTTTTGAAGTAGATGTTTTCAAATCACTTAGGATCTCTTCCGAGTACTTCTGAACGAAGATTTTACACATGTACGGAGTTTCTACTTGAGATTTTCTTCCACATGATAATTGATTCCGTCGATTTCCGCAATCCACACGTAGAGAGTTTAGGTTTACTTACGTATGACTTGCACTAAACTATGGTTCCGTTCATTTCCGCGTAGGTGAAAGAAAACTGTTTCCATGCATTTCCGATTTATTTTCGCATGGATATATTTGGGCGTAGTTAAGTTTACTGACCGCGTAGATGGCTTCTAATTACTTAGTTGTATCTTAGGTTCTAATCTGTTCAGGTTTACTTATGAAAAATCGGAAAGAAAATTTTGACCAATGTTAACGGTGTCATGTGACCTGATCCCTGGTCAAAAAGACTAAACAAACCTAAACAAAAAAATTTTTTTACGGCTACTTCCGACTTACTAGGTGTTTTTATCTCGGAAATTTCATAACTAAAACTAAACCTTTGATTTATGAGTTACTTCCGGATGAAGGCAATCAGCGGTCTTCCGATTGTTTCAGTATTTCATTGATCAATTCACTTAGGTGCATTTCAAGTTTTGATGAAACAAATTTCTCCCGCTCGCTAAACACTATTCAAAACACCGCGTAAACACTATTCAAAATTTCATTTCCGGTTTTTCACAAGTGAACGGAAGCAGATGGGAACCTAAAATGTTCCCGAGTAATAGGAAGACATTATATGCATTTTATTCATAACTCCTCCCAAGTTCATCAGTGCGGAAACAAAGCATAAATAAACCGAAGTATCCTCTTTAGGTCTCAGCGTAAAGTCGCGGAAGTGAATTAGTTCACAGTATGCGTACACATTTGTCAAAATTTCATTTCCGATGTTTCATAAGTGAACGAAAGCAGATGGGAACCTAAAATGTTCCCAAGTGATAGGAAGGAATTATATGCATTTTATTCATAACTCCTCCCAAGTTCATCAGTGCGGAAACAAAGCATAAATAAACCGAAGTATTCTCTTTAGGTCTCAGCGTAAAGTCGCGGAAGTGAATTCATTCACAGTATGCGTAAACACTTTTCAAAATTTCATTTCCGATTTTTCATAAGTACACCTAAACAGATTGGAACCTAAGATGTATCTAAGTAATAAGAAATCATCCACGCGGTCAGTAAACGTAAGTACCTCCAAGTATATTTGTGCGGAAATAGATCGGAAATACATGGAAACTGTGTTTTTAGGTCTGAACGGAAGTGCGCGGAAGTTGATCAGGTCATATGACACCGTAAACATTTCTCAAAATTCCATTTCCAATTTTTCATAAGTAAACCTAAACAAATTGGTACCTAAGATGTACCTAAGTAATTGGAGGTCATTTACGCGGTCAATAAACGTAACTACTCCCGAGTATATTCGTGCGGGAATAAATCGGAAATGCATGGAAACAGTTTTCTTGCATCTACACGGAAATGAACCGAAACAGAATGACGCATGCGTGATCAAACTTCCGATCAGCTGTACAATATCTGAGACAATATTTGCCCTTGGAGCAGCGTGTTAGGATAGCTTAGAGGTTAAGTAGGTAGGTCTCATAGGTAGATAGGTTCGGTAAGAGTTCAAATCCCCTGTAAGTAGGAATGAATTTATCCTCATTTCCAAGTGGAATGCAACAATTTGGGTGCCCACAAATTCACAGAATGTATCGAGTGTTTGAATTAATTTTAATTCTCATTCTTGCTCCAGTTATTGGTAAATCCGATGTTGAATTTCAAATAAATTACTTTTCCAAATGCGGAACGAAACCTAATAAATCCAGTTCCTCAATTGCGGAAGTGAGCGGAAAAAATTTGTTTCATCAAAACTTGAAATGCACCTAAGTGAATTGATCAATGAAATACAGAAACAATCGGAAAGCCGTTGATTGCCTTTATCCGGAAGTAACTCCTAAATCAAAGGTTTAGTTTTAGTTATGAAATTTCCGAGACAAAGACACCTAGTACGTCGGAAGTAGTCATAAAAGAAATTTTTTGTTTAGGTTTGTTTAGTTATTTTGACCAGGGTTGTGTGCCGATTGTATTTATCTTTTCCAATTCACAGTGAATGCTATTCGAATTCATAATAATTCGCGCCAATTCATTCCACTGTATATTGTAAGAAGAATTTCCTTTGCATTTTCTACTCAAGAATTGAAAATCACAAATGTTTCGTGGAAACACTACGTTCAGCATAAGGGAAATGCATTCGAACTTGTGAAAGTTCTATGTTCAGAGTAGTGATATGCACATCGACTCATAAGTTGTTTTCACCCTCGGTGTAGCTTATTTTTTTCTGCATCGAGTATGAACAATTCACTGGTCGTCATGCATATCAGTACCCTGAGCTTAGTACTTCTGTAAGTTTAAATGCATTCCTTCTATGCTGAACGTACTGATTTTACGAAACATACTCACGAGCATTCGGGCACATACCCTCGTAGAAATATATCTACGCCAAAGTACGCCAAGAGCTACACCATTTTACGCCAAAACCTACGACAAATTACGCCCAAGTCCGCCGTTTCGAACAAATCTGTAGATTAGCGTAGTAAATCACAGTGCTTCGATATTAGTTACCCAGATAGAAAAATGTCTCAATAATGCCATCATAATGGTGACATGCACGCCAAGAAATGTTTGCATCATGGTACCAAGGTGTTTCCGCATAAAGCATTGTTATTGGTAGCAAAACGAGGTGATGGTACCATAATGAGGACATAATGTTTACATTTTATGCATCATTGCAATCTGAGCGAAGTTTATGATAGTATGTTTACGGCACATTATGTTACAAAATATTTAGGGCATGGTTTTGTATCTGGATAGAAAACTACAACTTTCCACGCTCGAATACTTCAAATTATTTAGAACTACCAATCATTACGTAAATCAACGCCCAAAGCAATAGTACATAATTACAACAATTTATGCCTTTTTAAGTTATAATTTTAAGAATGGATGAAAATTACTACCTCTTACAACAATCTAAGCCAAAAGTAAAAAACACAAAATTACGACAAACTACGCCTTTTCAAGTACAAGTACTTCACATCGATGAGAAGTGCTGTTTTCCACGTCGATCTACGCCAAATATAAAATATACCCAACTACGAAAAACTACGCATTCTCTTAGTTCTTCGTAGAAATTCGTAGTTTCCATGCAGTTTTTTTCATGTTTGCGTCCCGTTGTGAAAAGTTCTCAAAGTCCCAACTATGTCGTAAAATTTCTTGGAAATGCGTATAAAATGGAAATTATCAAAAGAAAGTTCTAAAAAAAATCAATGAAACACTATGTCTCCGCAACGGGACGAACGGAAAATCTCAGTATCAAAAATCTTGGTTGTTCGTAGGAATTCGTAGTTCTCGATCAATCTGCTTCACGTTCACGTTTCAATGTTGACAAGTTTTCAAAGTTCCTACACGGTCGTGAAAATTCGTAAGAAGTTGTAAAAATCCGAGCTTTCTACTAAATTCTACGCATAACTTCGTCCCTCAGTGAAATCAGTGCCATCGTATTCTTGAATATTCTTATATTCTTCATACTTGTACTCAAACACATAATCATCTTTTGTCGTTTATACTCCTGCCTACTCCAAAATTACGCTCTTCCAGCTCCGTGTCGTAATCTCGCGTACTTCTGCATTAAACCACGTATATTTTTCTACGTTATTTTACAACTTTTTATGTCATGCAGGTAAGCCTAATTCCGCGTAATTATTCGTACTTTTTGGCGTAATTCGTCGTAGATATATTTCGACGAGGGTACACGGAGAAAAACATCTTGCTAGGAACTAGCGCATGAGCATCGGTCAGTGATGCCAGATTCGAGACCGAGACCGCTCTTACCCTCTCCATCGACCGCTTCCCCTTTCTCCCACCATGCGGGATAAGTTGGGCGAGCGAGAGAGTGATAGTCACTCTTTCTCTGTCGTTCACTCGACTTATTCCGCATGGTGGGAGAAAGGGGAAGCGGTCAATGGGGTGAGTAAAAACGGTCTCGGTCTCGAATCTGGCATCACTGGCATCGATCACATATCAATCGCAAGAAGACATTCTTGAAATAAAAGCATGAACCTATCCACTCATCCCATGCGGCAATGCGATAAGTGCATAGGTTCATATTCTTATTCCAAGGAGTTCCACGGAATAAACCGGTGAAACCAGAGAGGAGATGAGAGTAGGGATCCTTTAATGAGGGATCGGACAATCAGTCACCATTAGTGGGATACTTCCGGTTTTTTCTATAGTTTAGTTAAGCATGCATAATGTATGTTATTTTATGAAAATCATTTTTCTCAAATGTATTTACATGCTTTGTTCGAAGAATGTTTCAGATTCACTTAATTGTAAGTATTATACATGAATAAGCTGACTTTAAATATGTATCTCGAATATTTTCATAAATATCAGTACCTATCCCACTAATGGCGGCCGACCAATCCGTAATCAGTAGTTGATTGTCCGATCCCTCATTAAAGGATCCCTAGATGAGAGCGCTCACGGCCGGGGTTCCATTGCTAGTAAGTGGATCACGTGAAACAGACCCACCGACCCCCTCTCTCATTTTTTATTTTTTCTATTCATGTTAATGAAGAATCATATCCATTCAGTATCCATACATAATGAAATTTTGATTAATTACGTATTGAAAAGTATTCAAAAGAAGTGCGTAATTTTTTGTTATTGAAAAATAAAATCGCTGTGGGTCTACTTCCATGATCCAACCGCCAGGAGACCAGTGGAACTTTTACTAGCGGCGCATAGGTGCTCCTAAGCTTCTCTCTGGTGAAACTTCTTGCGATTGGTACGCCATTGGTGCTCATGCGCTAGCTAGTTCCTAGATTTTTTTCTGTGTGTAGCCTTCCGGATTTTTGAAATTCGGACGTATGATTTTTAGAGCTTATGACTCTTAGGGCTTACGATAATCTACCGAAAATTGTACTTCTTTTTCCTCCGTCGTACCTTTTGATATTAGTGGTTTTAGCATTTAAAATTCTAACTTTTCTTACCTTTTTTTCCGTACTTTCATATCAATTTTTGTACTATTTCATTATCTATTCCGTACTCAAACAAAATTCGGCACTGGCAACACTCCTGCACAGTTACTCTCCATTTGACACCAGGAACCAATTAGATTTCCGCACAACATCATGACTGATGGGATACATATCGCGTCCACGTGAAATTTAGGTGAAGAAACGGTGACTCGATGGAAGAGCGACATGACGGCGATGGAGAAATGTCATTAAGTGGCATGATAAAATCTGCCGTACAAAGCAAAAAAGTCGTAACTCAATTTTTTGTCGAAAATGAGATTCATGTACCATTCGGTTCAGAAAATTTCACTGCATTGAATGATATAACAAAATTTTTTTCTAAAAAAATCGAGTTACGGCTTTCTTGCTTTGTACGGCAGAAATTATGAGATATGTGTTCTGTAGAAATGAATTGCCTCTATAAGTTTGACTACATACACTATTGTTATTCTATAACTGAGATATGCGAATGAATCAATGAAATTTCTTAGTTCAACGCACATCAATCAATTGTTTGAAAGAAATCAACGAGAAACGTATAAAAGCCCATTGAAAATTTGACAAAATAAATCAAACACGATGACTATAATATAAGTGATCGTTAATGAAGTTATTATTGATATAAATCATCTACATCATGAATTCCTTCTCCGCCTCTCATCTCCCAGCAGACCGCTATAGTTTTCAAAACTTAAAAGCTGACCACAAGGACCGCCTGAAATGTTAAAAACTTTGCATCAGAACATACAGAAAGGACGGTACGATCAGCGTGGAATATTCATACAGTTATAGTTACAACATTTAAAATAACAGCAATCAAATATATCGCTGAAGTTTGAATCGTTTATCGGAAAGAATTCAAAATTCAACATAGAAAAACATTGAACTGAATATTGATAAAAGTGCATTAGAATGAATAATTTCACCTCACCAAAACATGCAGAGATGTGAAGAAAAAAATATTTGAAATTGATTATAAATTCGTTCCGATAATCGATTCAACTTCAACGATATAATAAAATCTGATACTTTTTCACTGTAGCATATCTTATTATTAATGCGAATAAGTTTCTTTATACACATACTATAACCAATATCGTTATTTCAATTAGATTAGCGTTTTGAAAATTCTTCGAAACTTATAACAAAACAGCACCGATAAATTCATTAAATTTTCTTCATAAACGGTTTATCCATTATGCTGCGTAAGACATACACACGCACGCACGCATACATGTACACACGCACGCCCGTATTTTCTAACAGGTTTATTTCAAAACATCAAATTTTGTGTAAATAATGTTATACGATTGATTCAATTGAACGACACGATTAGAACGTATTCAAAATCACAAATGGACACGTTGTTCCGGTAATTCGTCTTAACGCGATCTTGAGGAACAGTGTGAAATCATTTCACATGATACATGAAAGTACTAACATTACCCTACAATCATTTTTTAAGATTTTCAGTTTTCCTTGTCAGTTCGTTATATATGTACATACGTAATACTATTTAACGAATACTCCATAAAACAAATGAAATAGGAATACACCATCGATAAAGTTGGATCAAAATTAATTGAGATAAATAAAACTAGAAATTAGATAAACAATGCGAGAGGATAACAGTCGAAAAGCTGTTCGATAGTATTCTATATATTCGTAAAGATGATTTTTTCCTTTTATTTAGGACGATGGCCAAACGCCTTTGTATTTACACACATTGGACGACTATTACAGGATTATAATGTTTTATCGATGCTCTATTATTGAAGCTAAAATCATCGTTTGAAACGCTTAAAAATAAACTCAAAGAATGATGGTCATTGGATAATTTCAATTTATAATTATTATTATTATCATAATTAGTGATTATGTTCTGTTTTTTTTTTCAATATATTTTAGGGTTTGTAGATGTGTATATGATGTACGTGTATGTGTATGGTTGAACATATATGCATATCCTCTTCGCCTTGAGGCGAAAAAAGGACGAAAAAATCTGAAAATGTGATACAGAATGCAATAGCAACATCTTCCTTTCTTCGCGCTATCATCTCTCATCGATGAACAAGGAAATAGTGCTATCCGTAAATAAACTATCACACAATTCCAGACTCACACCTTATTACGTACGTACACTTATAATTTTACATTTCCTTGTTTGTAAATTAATACAATTATTTTAGTAGAACTAATCGTAAGCAGCAGTAAACTATTCTCCTTAAAAGCATCAATCTATACGCGTATGTGTCCATGAAAAGCCACCATCAGCTCACGAGATGTACTTTTTATTCGATCAATTAAACATCTAATTTTGTTTCCCAAACTTACTTTCCAGTACTTTTATCGTGTTTCTTACTGCCATGTACTTGTGGACGACGACTTTTTAATCTGCTACTACCAATTAGTAAATCGGTGAACTTAGATTTTGGACTCTGGCTACCCATCGACATCATACCGTTGTTGTTGATGCTTTCGTTCATCTGGTGACTGGTCGTAGCTTCAGACCTGACGAGAGAGAAAATAAATGATGAAACGAAAAAGAGTGAAAAAAAAAAAAACAAAAACACAAGAATTAGAAAGGGTGAGAACAATTCACTAATTCGTAGTAGATCCTTAAAAACTAATATCCAATCAATTATCGGTATGATTTTATTGTTATCAGTTATTAACTTTACAACCGCTGCGACCCACTCGAGCACAGAGAGATATATATCCTATTCGTTTACTGGCACGGCGGACCGTGCCCGAACCTGGAGATGGGGAGTGTGGAGATTAATTTTTCCATCGACGTGTATCTAGCGTCCTCTTAAAATATAACATTTAATCTCCATACACCTCCGTAAATGTAACAAAATTTAGTTATCGTCCTGGAATGCTCAGTATTTTGATTTAATAATATTATTACTATTATTATTAATATTATTATTGATCGATCGAAGGTTAGAGTATGTGAGAGAAAGTTTATCGTGGTTGTTACATGTTGTATAGATTATTTTCACAGTCAAATCATAATAGTTTGTTGTTATTTGATTACATTGCGATTTGGAAAACTTGGGGGTTTTAGTGTTTATTTGTCCTAATGTAACACAGGGAACGAAAGTTTGATAAGTTCAATGATTTATGTCAACAGCAGAAATTACCGCGTCGGCCAGCGGCACGGCATTTTCTTCGACATTCATTTGAAAGAAGATGAAGAAAGATAAGCGGAAGTAAAAGTAGAAGTTGGAAGGAAAAGAAAAGTAAGTCTCAACGGAGAATATCGTAGAATATGAATTGAGAACGAGATAACAGGAATTTCCCCGTTTGTCGAGAAGTGGTCGAGCGAATGTTTGATGATTTAAAGATGGAATTTAACTGTACGTTATTGATTGTGGTACTCCGTTCACAGTCTTAGATGTCATAACGTCATTTTCGTAAGACATTATCGTTTCCTTTCCATTCTCGTACACCCTGAAAATAGAAGATTCCATAAATAATAATGTATTATTTTATTGGAATTTATTATGAAATTCACAAGACCCTCACTTTTTGGTAGTGATTTTCTTTCCGTTGATGAAACGCGTAGAAGTACTGGTTCTTTTTACCGCAGCACCGCTACCACCTCCGTTGAAAGCGGCAGTGGTGCCGAAGGTGCTGAATGAGGTGAAATTACCCCCAGATCCATCAAGGATATCGTCGAAAGGTGAACGGAAACCAAATCTAAATCCGAGCGGGGAGAAAATCGAGGTACTCAAAGTGTTGCTAGCTGGATGAGAGTGCCTACTTGAGCTACGACCTCCAAAACCTGCAAATAAACCAAAAACACTCAAGTCAATTCAATTTTCATCAACTCAGGTACACGATATTAAGTAGAATGTCAATGACCGCGAAGAGATATTTTATAAATCGAAAATGGAAACGGTGTCGATTTACAGATATCGAGTCAATGTTTTTGCATGTAACGAAGAATTATAAAATGACTCGCAGTGATATCCAACGATGATTGATGAATACAGAATTCTCCAAGCACTCACCCTCTGCTCCACAATCTTCCGGCAGTGATCAAATAAATTCAATGAGAATTCATTCCAATAATCAACCATATTCGAATTAGAATTTCACATTTCCAAACTTTCTATTCTTCTTTCAAAGTAAACTGATCGTCGTTATAAAAGGAAAAAAAACCTACGCCACGAGACAAAGAATTGAATTGATTTAATAATTTTTCTTACCAAGGAAATCTTCGAACGGTGTACCAGAAAAGAATTCCCTAAACACCTCGTCTGGATCTCTAAAAACAAAAGTATTGAAGAATTGTTGATCTAGAATATCATCGTCGTGACGGCCACGTTTACTTCCAGGCATTTGAAGACCGTCTTTTCCATACTGGTCGTAAACGCGTCTCTTCTTTTCTGCAAAAGAAAGAAAAATTATTCATTTTACGGGTATACGAATCGAATTAAATCGAAACACATTCTGTAAGCAAATCTGATTCCTGTGAGTGAATGTTAGTTAATAAACTTGGTTGATACAAAAAAAATTGAAATCTTACGGACAGATCATATAGTGAATGTGAAGCAAAAACCAGAATGAGATATAAAAGCTACTATAATCGAGCTATAGTTCGTGTACAGTTCAATTAAAACTTTAAGCAGGGAAACGTTTTTAGACTTTTTATCGGTTACGTGAAATTGTTGAAAATTTGAGGATATAGTTTACGTGCTAGACTTCTGTAAATTTTCAGAATACAAAACTGACTGGCTTGAGGACTGAACTTTGAAATATTGTGAAACTTTCCAATCGTATATATTTTGTTAATTACGTTGCACTTCTATCATGAAACTACAATTTGAATATACAGGGCGTCCCATTTGAAACAGGACAGCTGAATAACTCTTCAGGGAATGGAGGGGGAAAAAAATTGTTCAAATAAAAGTTGTAGGGTTCGAAGGGGGCCATAAGATGGTGACCTTGAATTTGACCTTGAGGTCAATTTTGAGCATAATTGATGGTCAAAGTATGTTTTTTCAAATGGAAAACCCTACGTTCGACCTCAGAAATGGAAAGAGCGGAAAATTTTACGTCCGAATATGTCAACATATCAGGTCATTTAGAGGTCATTTGAAGGTCAAAAAACCATTTTCTATGGATTTTCACGGAAAAGCCTCAAACGAGTTGTTTCTCTGACCAAAGTTATCAAAGTTAAAGTGAAACCCCACGTTTCGACCTTGAATTCGACCTTGAGAACGATAATGAATGCCAAATTTGAAACAATAATTGAAAAATTATTTATTTTTCCAGTTCGTCGTTTTATAATTACAGATGGGACAAATCCGTTGACGGGTAAGACACACTTATTGCAGGAGATGTTCGAATTGACCGCCATTTACTTCAATACATAACTCCAGCCGGCGTCGAAAGTTTCCAAGAACAGACTGAAAAACTTCTGCACGAATATTCGCAATTGCGTATCTGATGCGTTGTTGTAGATCCACAGGTGTTGTTGGTCGGTTGGTATGAACGACATTTTTTATGTAACCCCACAAATAAAAATCTAGAGGGGTGAGATCAGGAGATCTTGCCGGCCACAGTACAAATCCACCTCGACCAGTCCAACGATTGGGGAAAAGGATATTTAGATAATCCCTCACACATCGAGCAAAGTGTGGTGGTGCACCGTCTTGCTGATACCACATCCTCTGCCTAGTTGCTAATGTCACATCTTCCATGAGAACTGGTAATTCATTCTGTAAAAACTGTAGATAATTAGGACCGTTAACAGTTCCATCAAAAAAATACGGCCCAATAACTTGATTGTCTAGAATTCCACACCAAACATTTATACTCCACCGATGCTGATGATCAACTTGTTGAGTCCAGTGCGGGTTTTGCGCTGACCAATAGTGGCTATTGTGACGATTTAACAAGCCAGTACTTTGAAACGTTGATTCATCACTGAAAAGAACATATCGAAAGAAATCGGGCGCTTCGTTCAACCTGTGTAAAGCCCAATGGCAAAAGTTAACCCGATTCTGCATATCTTGTTGAGATAATTCTTGGGTCAGTGTGATGTGGTACGGATGATATTGAGCAGCGTGTAGAATTCTGTGTGCCGTACTGCGTGGAATACCCAAATCGCGTTCAATATCACGTAAACTAACATGAGGATTCATGTGTATTATTGCTAAAACAGCAACGCATCGAGGGTCGTTAAAGTTGAAACTTTGATTGTTTCGGCGTTGACCAATCCTTCCTTGTCGACAATTTCTTTCAACTTGGCGAATGACTTCTGGAGAAGGATGATGCTGCCGATCTCCAAACCGCTCTCTGTACAATCGTGACGCTCTTTGATACACTCCGCGACACTCACCCAAGATCATTAAAATATCAACACATTCGTTGGGCGAATAAACCATTTTGAACCCGCACTTACACCGTGAACGATGAAAACTTCTGAATGATCATTTTCGTACTGATATGAAGAATAAACTCTGAAGGTTAGTTCTGTTTACTTCCAATTCAAGGTCGAAACGTGGGGTTTCACTTCAACTTTAATAACTTTGGTCAGAGAAACAACTCGTTTGAGGCTTTTCCGTGAAAATCCATAGAAAATGGTTTCTTGACCTTCAAATGACCTCTAAATGACCTGATATGTTAACATATTCGGACGTAAAATTTTCCGCTCTTTCCATTTCTGAGGTCGAACGTAGGGTTTTCCATTTGACCATCAATTATGCTCAAAATTGACCTCAAGGTCAAATTCAAGGTCACCATCTTATGGCCCCCTTTGAACCCTACAACTTTTATCTGAACAATTTTTTTCCCCCTCCATTCCCTGAAGAGTTATTCAGCTGTCTTGTTTCAAATGGGACGCCCTGTATACATGTCCGCCTTTTATTCTGCATGATACGCAGTTTTTTAATGAAATGTTGAGATATTGGCCAAATCAAACTCAACTTTGCCTGTGGAACTTCTGCCAAACTGGACTTGAGTTACATCACCAACAGAACCTAAAATCTGTGTACGTCCAGGAAACGTCCAAATACGTCTCTCAGACGTCCTTTGGACGTTCCCTGAACGTACACAGATTTTGGGTTCTGTTGGGGATATTTGTCGGATTTTGAAAAGTTTCAAATACTATAAAACATCTAGCGATAATCCGTTGGATTTTTGAATATTCTCAAAAATGATCGAAATTCAAATAAATTTCGGCGATATAACTTTTATTCGGATTTTCAACTGAACTCAAGGCCCACTCGTGAAAATCATCCTTCTCTTTCGGCATCGATTTGAACCCATCCTTTACTTTAAGCGAGCCCTGCTTGGACTTTTCTTAATCCTTCGCTTTCAATCTTACTTTCTACTTTATGGTTTCTTTTTCAAAATCTGCTTTCCAGTTTAGTATGCCTCATTGTCTAAATTTGCTGTTTCCAAACCTTTGACAGTTCAATTTTTTTTTCACATACCACAAAAAAAATCAACATTTTCTTCTTGCTATACATTACAAACTCCACTATCTGAGTTACATTCCTTTCACACGTGGAGGGGGTCGATACAATTAGACAAGCCCAGAAAACGCATTTAAGGAAGATTGTTTTTTCATTATTTTCACATTTTTATTCAATTATAATCAATTGTAATTTTTCATTGGAAAATGGCAGGAAACTTTTGTCGAACAAATAGTTGAAATTTGCAGGGCTTTCAAAGTCTGAATAAGACGAAGTAAGGGACTCCAGAGACTAATGTGGACAAAATAAGGGACTTTCAAACACCGAAACTATGAACATTTTTGAAAATAAATAATGTAACGTATGAACATTATTCAACACGAATCTGTGATTAAAAAAAAAACCTAATCTGAACAGAGCTTAACATACGATTGATATATTAATCAAATGTATAATAAATTGAAAAAATAAGGCATGTATTATAAGAAATCATGATTCAATTTAATATATTATTAGAATTCTATTGCCACTGTTTCATTTCTACATTTAATTCTTCCGTTCTTTGACGAGCATCATCAAAAATTTTCTTCTTCTCCTTCTCCTCCTCCTAAAGTTTCTTCATTTTTGCTAAAGCTTTACGTTTTTCTGCTTTTTGTTCTAGTATTACATTTTCTTTTTCTCTATTCTTTTTTTAAGCTTCTTGTACCGATCACGTGAATTTCGCACAGCATGTATTAGGCCTTTACTTATTTCAATTTTTTATCCCGCCATGGAACATAACTGCATCATACATTTGTTGTTGGGCTTTCAATGACATTTTAGAAAGATTCTCTATTAAAATTTCTTTATCAATTAAAAAATCTCTCTCACAGAAATCGTTGCCATGAGACAAAATAAGAATCATTTTCAAAAGAGAACGTAGATCTTCAAATTCGACGGATTTGGGAATGAAGCTCATCCACATTTCGTTAAGTCTATCATTTTCTATGGAGAAACTTGACATTGTTTCCGAAAACAGTGGTCCATCACAAATATTTGTGAAAGACCTTCTAATTTTATCCGCTTGAGAGCCAGAAATCCAATTATTCTCTACAAAAATATCTCAAGTTTTATCCATTCTTGAAGATCTCAAAGATGGCACATTTTTGCTGTGAACATTTCTTTTTACTATTTGAATTGAATTAAATTTGGGGGAATAGGAATTTCAACTTCTGATTTCTTATCTCACAAACTATTAATGATAGAAAAAAATTTTCATATCAAAAATATGTGTGTTTATGAGTTTCAATAGGCTATATTTATTTTTTTTCAGTTTGACGAACTTGTTTTTCTTGTTCCACTGATAGACTGGATTAATTTCCAAGAGACGTTCGAGCGCTCAGGCTGCACGGAAAAAATAATTTAGCTGTAGCAGCTAATTTAATGGCTGTCAGTTAGGGTGGGCCAAAAAAACTCATCTTTTTTTTCTCGAGTCGCTATACCGCGGAAAAGTTGCGATTTGGAATGACAAAAAATATTTTTAAAAAATCAATAAAAAATATCGATGTCTTCCGGTCGCGCAAAGCCCCCAAAGTTCATAAAAATAGGTAAAAATCCATTATTCCACGTGAATTTTCGAAATAAGTAGAGATATTATGATTCGAATGCTATAGCTGTAATTAATCAATGATGAAATCATCGTAAACAATTGTGAAAAATCACCGAAATCATTCAATGCATTCAGTTTACCCATGAGCATGAAATTCATGCGGAATATTGAGGAAGCAAGTGCGTGCGTGCACTGAAAAAAACAATGTAGCTGAATTTGAGGCCGAATCCATTCTGTAGTTACTGTAACTAACTGTATTATGACCATAAAAATGTGCAATAGATATGACCGAACTCGTGTGGATCCCTCAGAGAAAGAGAGAAGAAAAATGGAATTAGTATTACTTCCTTTATTCAATACAATGTATAGAATAAAGAAACCTTTATTAGTCTGAGTGTTTTCTGTTAAAATATTTTATCTCTTTCCTACATGACTCTTTTCATTTCTCTTATTTATTGCCTTCATTTACTCAATTCTAATTGATTGTCTCTGTTCTATGTCTTTATGATTATGAATGTTGCACTTACTTCCACAGTAACCTCAATCAGAACATGACTTCCGCAACTACAAAACTCAAATTCGATTGCATTCTCTTCTCAATGTGTGCCAAATAGATGCCATCTATCTATAGATGCTTTCTCAAACAAACTTTTTATTTTATCAGTTACTTTATGAGCCACGTTTGAAAGACTCACACTTTTGTTATTAACCTTTACAGATAAATTATACTGTTCTTGGAAACAGCACCGAATCACGTCTTCATGCGTGGGAAGTATATTTTGCACAAAATCTCTGGGTTTACCAAATATAGGGCACTCAAAGACATTTCTTGTGATCATTTTCTTTGAGGCTGCCATTATGTATCTCAAAAACTTCACAACACAACACTGCACAACACTAAACGTAAAATAACATGAAGATGTGAACGCATGAGAGCTTCAGCAAAAATGGCATAATGATAACAAAAGAAGGCAGGAGCAAGGGCGTTTGTACATTTTTGGCGCCCAGGGGTTAATCGTATTTTACCATCCTCGACCTGAGCTGGGTCAATATTCTCAATTTTTTCACGTAGTAATATATTTATATTATGTAGTAACAAAACAGGAATTTCTTATAATTTTCAGATTATTAAACACGGCAATCACACATTGAGCAGAGAATGCAATCGAATTTGAGTTTTGTAGTTGCGGAAGTCATGTTCTTATCGAGGTTACTGTGGAAGTAAGTGCAACATTCATAATCATAAAGACATAGAACAGAGACAATCAATTAGAATTGAGTAACAGTTAACAGAAAACACTCAGACTAATAAAGGTTTCTTTATTCTATACATTGTATTGAATAAAGAAAGTAATACTAATTCCATTTTCCTTCTCTCTCTCTCTCTCTCTCTCTCTCTCTGAGGGATCCACACGAGTTCGGTCATATCTATTGCACATTTTTATGGTCATAATACAGTTACAGTAACTACAGAATGGACTCGGACTCAAATTCAGCTACATTGTTTTTTTCAGTGCACGCACGCACTTGCTTCCTCAATATTCCGCATGAATTTCATGCTAATAGGTAAACTGAATGCATTGAATGATTTCGTTGATTTTTCACAATTGTTCACGATGATTTCATCATTGATTAATTACAGCTATAGCGTTCGAATCATAATATCTCTACTTATTTCGAAAATTCACGTGAAATAGTGGATTTTACCTATTTTCATGAACTTTGGGGGCTTTGCGCGACCGGAAGACATCGATATTTTTTATTGATTTTTTTGAAATATTTTTGGTCATTCCAAATCGCAACTTTTCCGCGGTATAGCGACTCGAGAAAAAAAAGTTGAGTGCTAGTTACTTAGCTGCTGCAGCTAAATTATGTTTTCCGTGTGTTATTGAGGCATCCATAGCCTCAATTTTCGAGTAAAAAAAAATTGAAACCACCAATCTTTTTACCCAAAAACCGATGTTTCCCAACATTGAACTCGTTCAAAGTATCTCATATTTCGATATATCGAAATAAACCTTGCACAGTCTGATTCGTAAGACTAACGAAAGCAATGATGTTGGCAGAATTTGTTGAAATCGATTGTCAATTAGTATATTTTTTTATGAGAACCTCCCCTTTATGAAGTGGTTCTAATCAGGGCACCCAAGCCAACATGTTCGCTATCTGAAGCTGTAGAGGGCAATACTACAGCCACCAACACATACCTTCTGATCAAAAAGTACCCGGAATTCTCTATTCAAACAAAGCGCGCTTGAGATATTGTCGGAATCTTTTGTTTTCCATGTTATTCCATCTGTTATTTAGCGCTCAAATGTCTGTTTACGCCTCATTCGTCAGAAGTTAGTGCGTCTTGCCTTGTAAACGAGTCAGTGTTTGTTGTGTTCTGCGAATTTCGCAATTACGAATTTGGTTGAGCAAAGAGTTTGTCTAAAATTTTGTGTTTTCAACAAAATTTCATGTGCGGAAGGGTTGAAGATGTTAACAGAAACCTACGGGGACTAGACGATGTCGAAAACACAAGCGTACGAGTGGTACAAAGAGTTTAAAGCGGGTCGTATTGTGGTTGATGATTTGTCCCATTCCGGTCGACCATCCACCAGTATCACTGACGAAAATATTGATAAAATTCAAGAAATCGTCCTCGCAAATCGTCGTGTGAGCATTAGGGAGATAGCATCCGATCTTGGTGTCTCGTTCGGATCGGTGCAGAACGTTATGCACAATATTTTAGCCATGAGACGAGTTGAAGCACGGCTTGTGCCGAGAGTGTTGAATTTGTTGCAGAAACAGCATCGCATTGATGTTGCTAAAGAAATGCTTTCTTTGGGCCAAAATGTTATCGAAGGCATCATTACCGGTGACGAAACATGGGTCTATGAATATGACATCGAAAGTAACCAACGATCATCGGAATGGCGCTTTTCAGACGAGTCAAAACCTAAAAAGCCGCGACAGAGTCTATCTAAAATCAAGGTTTTGTTAACTGTTTTCTTTGATTGCCGTGGTGTGGTCCACTCCGAATTCCTCCCACCAGGTCAGACAGTGAATAAGGAATATTACGTGAGCGTATTGAAGCGTTTGAGGGAAAACATTCATCGCAAGAGACCAGACTTGTGGAGAGATAACTCGTGGTTTCTTCATCACGATAAAGCACCGGCACACATCTCATTTTGTACGCGATTATTTGACTAAAAACATTGTTCATACCGTTCCTCAAGCTCCGTATTCACCTGATATGGCTCCTTGTGATTTTTTCCTATTCCCACGACTCAAGTTACCACTTCGCGGAAAGCGTTTTGAGACGATTGAGGCAATGAAGTACAATTCGCGGAAGGAACTGAAGGCGATTCCGAAATCGGCCCATGCAAAATGTTTTGAAGATTGGAAGAAGCGTTGGAATATGTGTATTGCTTGCGATGGAGATTACTTCGAAGGAAATAAAGTGAATATCGATGAATAATTGACCAAGGGTGCACGATTTCTAATCCCTCTTGATTTTGTCGCTCAGTGATTTTTGATGGATTATTTTGTCGCTGATCAGTTCCGGTTAATTAGACGCCTCATTAACCACAATGCCCAATAATATGGTGAAAAATTCCATTACAGACCTAGAAAGCCCACGTTGAATCGACCCCTTACCTACGATTTCGGATTTCTAATGATCTTCGATTTTGTCACCCGGTGATTTTCCATGGAATACTTTGTCGCTGATCGTTTTCTACTGATAGGAAGTCTAATCAACCACGAAGCTCCAGAATATAGTCAGAAATCCCAGCAGAGACCCAGAAAGCCCACATGGAAGTTTAATATTACCAACTCTCTAAATCTGAATCAGTGGAATCTCAGTGGATAGTAACTGATTCCGCAGTTGGATGTTATTTTCACTGATCACAATTAGTCACATTTCACTATGAAAATCAGTGAATATTCACTGATTCGCAGTGTATATGCACTGGTTCGCAGTGGTATACTTATCACTGTAATCCAGTGGAATTCCACTGATTCAGTTTTAGAGAGAAGGATGTACGATTTCTCAGCACTCTTGGTTTGTCGCTCAGTGATTGTCAGGTGTGTGCGAGTACTCGAAATTGTCGAGTATTCTCGAGTCGAGTGTTCTGTACTACTCGAAATTCTCGAGTTACTCGATAATCTTCGAGTAATTTGTCGATTTTCTTAGAATCATCATGAATCATCATTTGCAAAGGGTAGAATATTCTTGGAGAACATAAGGCATCGTTATCCACTATCACATATAGATTATATTGATATTCATATATATAATATATACTTTTCGAGTACTCGAAAATCTACCAGATACTCGAAAAATTTTCGAGCACTCGACTCGAAAAAGTCACTACTCGCACACCCCTAGTGATTGTCAATGCAATATTTTGTCGCTTATCAGTTCCTATTCATTCGAAGCCTCATCAACCACAAGGCCAAAAATAAAAGGAGAAATTCGATTAGAGACCAAGAAAGCCCACGTTCAATCGACTTCTTACCCACGATTTCGGATTTCTAATGATTCTCGATTTTGTCACTCAGTGATTTTCGATGGAATATTTTGTTCCCCACCGGTTCCTACTGATTCAACCTTTGATCAACTCTCTAAATCTGGAAGAGTGAAAAATCGCACGTTTCACTCCACTAAGTGTCAGAAGTGAGCCTGTCCGCTTCGAGTGGAATTTTCACTCGTTTCAAGTGACCTCTCACTCTTTTAGAGTGAAAAATTCACTTAAGCATCGGAGTGGTTATGAGTTTCTAACCTCAAATCTTAGAATATCACTCTAAAAGAGTGGAAATTTCACTCGAAAATTCGACTGGCTCACTTCTGGCTGGCTAAAGAGTGAAATCTCACTCCAAAGATTTTAGAGAGAACCACAAAGCCAGAGAATATTGTGCGGAATTCCAGCTGAGACCTAAAAAACCTGCATAGAGGTTACATATCATCCAGGATGTTGGACTTCTAATTATCCTGGATTTTATCGCCCGCTGATTTTTTCTTGGAATATTCCGCTGATCATCGGATTCAGTTAGTTCGATGCCTAGTCAGTCAAAGAGCCCAGAAACATAGTAAGAATTTCCATACAGAAGAAGAATTCACGGATACAGAAAATTAAAAAAAAAAAGAATCCCTCTTTCTCCTCATAGTTACCTTGACCATCTTTCTGTAACAGCTCATGTTTTCTCAGCAGTCACAATTATATACATTTAGTCGGCCCGCCTTGGTACACTGTAAAAAGCAGGAGGCATAAACTCAATAGGAGAACTTTTAGAAAAAACTTCAGCGCCGCCAAGGGAAAGGGTTTTGGAACTAATTTCACATGGATACACTAACACAAATGCTCAACGAATCCTCAAAGTTTTTCAAACAGTATTAGTGCATTGATGTGAAATTAGTTCGAGTACCTCTCCCCTCGGGGGCGCTAAAATCAGTCTAAAAATTGTTCATTTGAGTTTATGCCCCCTGGTAAAAAGTAAGTGAAGTTTTCCCGCAAGTTCGGTGGCAGCAAAAATCCCCCACGTGGAGGAATTAAATTCATCCCACGTGGGGGATTTTCGCTCCCACGAAATCTGGGTGAAAATTCCACATTCACTCTTTACAATGTAGGAATCATCCATTTCATCTCTCGTTCGTCATTATTTTCCACTTCTCTCCACCCTCATCTACTCCGAAACGTTTTCTTATGATCCAGAAACCTAATCTCGTATCAGTCAGGCCAAGTCGATCGAGGTAATAATCGATCGTGTACATTTCAGTCCGCATCTGATTCTTCTAATCCGCGCGATCATCCTCCCCATAAGTTTGTTACATCCATGGTACAAGTATGTTACAGGGTTTTTTTCCGCATTTCCACTCCCATCTTACGATTATGTGTATTAATCTAGGAAGCAATAAATTGATTCTTCCTGTGCCACTTGCCTTTATACTTGTCTGTGACGTATTCACCACTCCAATTTTAGTTATGCTTGTTTTTCTCGAAAATGACTGGGTCAACAATATTGGGGTCAAATTTCAGCGACAAATTCCTATGGTAATTTCAACAAATCTCCCTCAATTCATCACTTTGGGCTTTCCAGCGGAAGACTTCGGTTAGAAAAGTCTCGATTTTTGCGGGTTCCAGCGGAGCGAAAAAATTTCAACTGCGGTAACAAATTAGCGACAAATTCCTATATATGTTACATTCGGCTTTGTCGTTATGGGATTCCCAACGGAAGGGACGTGTACACAATCACAAACTTGGAAATTCCAGTAAAAAGACTGAATTTTCAGTTATGCTTAGTAAATTTTCAGTACCGTACCAACAAAATATCTTTGTAATAACATGTACTGGAATATTCATATTTCAGTACTAACACTGGAAATTTCCAGTCCAGGTGCACAGTAAATTTTCAGTTTTTTTTTTACAATGCGCATATATTCATTTGTTTCCGGAGGAAGAAAATGTAATCATATATGACCAGATCCAAAATGTGTCTATCCGATCATATATGATGTGTAGTGTAACTTTATATGCAGCAAATACAATATAATGAACCAAAATTTTTGGTTGGCCACTTTCAGATGGTTTTTAAAATTGCTACGTTGAAGATCGTTTGGCCAATTTTTTGTTGAACAGTTATGTTTCAGCCAGTATAAATAATTTCTACAATGCTATTTCTTACTGGAAGAAACTTCATTCCGTGCCTAAAGGCACAATAAATGAGTAGTGTAAAAAACCTTGCACCCAAAAAAAAGTCATCTGGAAATGAGAGGAAAAATCCCTCTCAACCAAAAAAGATATTCCACTTTTGTTTTCTTCTTCAATTGAGAATATCCCTCTACGATTTTGAACAAATGAATAACGAACAAATGAAAATTCTTCCACCACAAAGGCCAATCCTCTCAAATGGATAGGCATACTTTTGATACAATATATCAGAGGAGAAGTTGCACCAAAATAAGAGGGATACTCTTATTTTGATATAAATTTTTTTTTAATGGGGGGTGTTGATTTACTTTGATATATGGAATCAAAACTTATCAAATTCACCTTATTTTTCATTATTTGATGAGAACCTCTATTTAAGGGGATACTAGCGGCGTGGCAGCAACCAGATCATTCATGACAAACTACGGGCAGACGCTCGTCGAATGTTGTACAGAGCGATATTTTCATTATTTAATTGAAGCATTGACTCGTAGTTTGTCCTAAACGATTCGACTGCTGCGACGCCGCTAGTATCGCCTCAAACCGAAGAGTTATCAATATTTTGAAAAGTAAAAGAAATTTCTTAGTGAAAAAGTAAGGGTTATGAATAATGATTATGGATTATGGAAGAATTTTGCGAAAAATATCAAATAAGAAAGTCTGTTGTGAGGAGTAGAAAAACAGGACACTGCACGCAAAACAAATAAATGTGATTTTTTATATATTATACAAAAAATGAAATTTTTCAATTCACTCTAAAATCATCTGTTTTGTTTTGATTTTGTAGGTTAGATTGTGTCTAGGATTTAGTTTTTCAATGGAAACTAATTCAATGGGTAGAAATAATGAACGAAACGGACATTATTCTTGCGTGATCGCAACACAATCTGAATACCTATTACGCTTTCTTCTCATCGACCAATGACTAATGAGTTAACTGATTTTTACAAGTGTCGTATCACGTACATAGAGAATAAAACTAAATCCTAAACTTTTGTTATCATTCAATCCCTGATATAAAGGTAAAAATCAACGAAACGAAGTCCATACAGCACACTTGGATATGCCATCCATCAGATATCCAATAGATATCCAAATGTTCGTCCAATATCCATCCGACGTCCATTAGATCTCCATCGGATATCCCAAATACCCTGGATATCTAATGGATATCTGTGTGCTGTATGAGAGTCTATTTTATTTCCAAACCAAGGTATTAAGAAACTTTTCCAATGATTTCATCATTCTTTTTTTGTTACAAATCAAAGAAAAAGAGTTGAAAATTTTTGGATGGTATCAAATACGTGTATCTAAATAACTACCCAGGTGGAAATTCAAACCGGGCCAGTACTGGCCCAGGCTCTTCAAGTCAGGCCCAGTACTGGCCCGGTTCAAATTTCCACATGGGTAGATTTCATTTAGATGTGAAACTGAGATTGAAAAGAGTATCCAATCAAAGATTGAAACGTTTGTTTAACGTGTTAAGGATTTTTCATTAGTATGTATCTTCATTAATTTTCATTAAATCTCGCTCGTCAATCACGTAATTTCAACTTCTTGTTCTCTTTCTATTTATGGAAAGGAAAAGAAAGAAATATCACAAAGTAGCATAACAATCCATCCACAGCTTTACGGTTATTATTTAAGCTTTCATTGCATTTTTCTTGTTGAAAATATATATTATCGAACCGAAATATCGCTGGAACGGGGAATCATAAAAACCCCTAAAGGTGAACCCCCGGCCTGGCCTCGAAGACGCCTTCTGATACAATCGCTGGTCGTAGGCACGTCGTTTTGAATCTAAATTTTCAAGATGAAGAAGAATTCATGTTAACATGGAGAAGGATATCCAACGATACACGCGTGCATTTGATTTCGATCCCATAATATGAACATACCGAAAGGAAGTGAAAAATTCATATAACTTGTCAATCAATTTGAGGAGAAGATCATGAAGGCTTCCCCGAAGTGGCTGATCAAATGACCTTGGTCGCTTGGTCAGCTACTTCGGAAGCCTACCATGTTAACGAACGATACACTGAATTTTAATTCATAAGACTCGCTCTGTCTCGTTAGTAAATCGTCATCTTAAATTTAATTATAATCGCACATTTTATCGCATGAGGATAGAAAGATGAAAGGATGTTGCGAGTGAAGTATAAACGATGAATATGTTGATGAGATCTTTACGGTAACTCATGAATATAAATATAACCCTTCAGAAGATTGAAATATTCTACAAAGACTTTATATTGGGAGTGCAAATCAATTCGGTTCGTTTTTTTACAGTTAAAGATGCGTTTATTTCAGAAGAACATGAATTATTGAATCAATCAAAGTATTGTCCATCACTGGCTATCACTTTTTCCCATCTTTCGGGTAATTTTCGAATCCCGTTACGGAAAAACGTCTCGTCTTTCGAGGCGATCCCAGTTAGGAGCCAATTTTCGATTTCTTCGAACGAAGTGAACCGGTAGCCTGCCAAATCGTGCTGCATCTGTCGGAATAACCAGTCATCGGAAGGAGCAATGTCCGGCGAGTACGGCGGGTGCGGTAGAATATCCCACTTCAACGTTTCCAGATAATTTTTCACTACTTTTGCGACATGAGGCCAAGCGTTATCGTGTAAAAGAATCACTTTGTCATGTCTTTCCTTGTATTCCGGACGTTTTTCTCGTAACGCAAGACTCAAACGAATCAATTGTAGCCTATACTAATCACCCGTAATAGAATCACCAGGTTTTAAGAACTCACAGTATATAACACCCTTTTGATCCCACCAGATACACAGCATGATCTTTGAACCATGAATATTCCTCTTTGGTGTCGATGTTGGCGACGATTGACCGGGCATAGCATAGTATTTTCTTTTCTTGGGGTTATCGTAGAATATCCATTTCTCATCTCCTGTCACAATCCGATGTACGAACCCCTTTCTTCGTTGTCTTTGAATCAGCTGCTCGCAAGTGAAAAATCGCCGTTCAATGTCTCTAGGCTTCAAGTCACAAGGCACCCAATTGCCTTGCTTTTGAATCATGCCCATAGATTGTAATCGTACGGAAACTGCTTGTCGCGTAACTCCCAATGATTCTGCAAGCTCGTGTTGCGTTCCACTCGGATCTTCGTCGAGTAAAGCCTCCAATTCCTCGTTTTCGAATTTTTGTGGTTGTCCTGAGCGAGGCTTCTCTTCGACACTGAAATCGCCATTCTTAAAACGTCGAAACCTTTCCCTACATGATTTATCAGTTGGAGCATTGTCATCATAAACTTCCACAAGCATTCGATGGGCTTCAGCTGCACTTTTTTTCCAATTAAAACAGAAAACTAGCACCTCCCGCAAATGCTGCTTAGTTAAAACGAAATTTGACATACTTCACTGAGTAAAAATCGGGATTCTAGAAGGAACTCGGAGTGATATCAACTGAATATTATTCACGGGTGTCTAACCTCTCTGAAACAATTGAAATCGGTTGCGACTATGAAACATTCATGAGAGAGAGAGTCATCTTTTCAAACCGGACCGAACTAATTTGTACTCCCAATATATATGAAAATTCGATGTGGATTCAACCCTTCAATTATGTATAAAGATTTTTTCACTGTAATGGAATCGGAACTAGTGACAACAATGCCAAGAAAACCAAAATCACAGTTCCAATTTATCCAATTCTGATCAAACCGAATTTTAATTATCGATACACTGTGAATAATGGAAAGCTTTCTACAAAACCCAAGGTAGACCGCGTTGGCCCGGAAGTCCATTACCCTAAAGCACCGTTGGCCGAAATTTTAAATCCCGAAGAAGAGTCATCCCAAAAAATTTTGGCTGACATTTTTTCTTATTCGCACATGACTAGTAAAATATTATAGGAGGCTTTCCAAGTAAGCTGTCGAAATTACTCTCGTTCAGGATTTCAAAGTTCGGGCCAACGGGGGTCTACTGAAACTCAAAATCATAAATTGAACTCTATACATACTGGAACCACTGGAACCACACAGCAAGATAGTTGAAAATTCCTTCTTAATTTTTATCAATGCATAACCATAAACATATATTCTGTTCAATTTATCAATCGAGTACCTTTATTCTAAAAATCTAGGAAGTGCCTATATCACTATGTCCACAGTTGAATGATTGAATTATGATACTTGCTCATGTATAAAAGTTACACTAAATATCATATATGATCAGATCTGATGAGATTTAAACTTTTTGTCCTGGGTATCTTTGAATGAAAACATTAAATGAACCTTATAACAATGAGAATTATGAAATATTCTTCAGAACCAAATAAAATGGAATAATCCTGGGTTTCATGTGTTTTCATTGTACTTGCAATGCAATAATGTTGTGTATTACATTGAACAAACGAAACACATCAACGTAAATGAACCGGAATCGTTATTTTTATTGTTAATGCTACATGATAGTATTAAAATGTTGAATCTGCTTTTCGTGACAGAATATTATTGTGATGGTGAAAAAAACAATGTACAAACAATTTCAAGATGACATTCTATCAATTGATATCTTGAACCCTCTAATTACAAACTTTGTAAATTTGCCATGTTTACTAAATTCATTTTTTCATCAATCATTTGGTTACGAACATGACGATGACAAATTTTTCTGGATTCCATTTGATGCGATCAAGATTTTTCCATGCTTGATTGAAGGTTTGGGGAAAAGTTTGAAAATCTCGTTTCGAACGATTTTAGATTTTCACATATGAATTTTGATGTAAGGAGAAAAAGAAAAATGTTTTTCCTCATCTGCTTCACGGGTTGGTCCTTAGAGGGTTAAAATTGTTTAATATCAATTATTATCGATGTGACAGATTTCTTGGGAAATCAAGAAATAGATCTATTTGCGTTGAAAGAGAATTCAAAATGTCATGGTTTCTTGTCAAAGAATCAGTTGCATGTGATGCGTTCACTGCAGACTGGAAGTTACCATTTCGATAGATTTCGCATCAGGGTTACCGGACAAATTATCATATAATTTGCTCATCAGGTGATTCTTATGAAGATCGTAATGTAATTTGGTGATTTTAAAAGTATGGGCCAATCAGATCTCTCACGATCATTTTTCTGGCAACCCTGTTTCGCACGTGCTTCCTGAAGATTCAGAACACTTCAAATATGAGAGAGTAAGAAATCACTTGTTTCACTTTATTCAAGTGGTATTTTCACTTGTGTTAAGTGAACTCTCTCACTTTCAAAGTGGAAAATTCATTCTAGACTTGTGAATTTTTAACCTCGAACCTTAAAGTATCTCTTTGAAAGAGTGGAAATTTCACTCGAGAAGTTGACAAGTTAATTTCCAACTGATTGAGAAGAATGAGATCTCAATCTTCAAATTTTAGAGAGCAAGTAGGTACCTCTCAAACGAATGACAGTTCTCATTTTCCAACAAGGTTTTGTTTTTCAGCAACGTAAACACAGCCGATGTTATCGATTGTATCATTTCGCTGATCAAAGGAAATTAATAGTACAATGAAAAGGACACCTTTCTTTCTTTAGAACATTTGCAAGCAGAGAAAAATCTAAGTGCACCCTTTTTTTCTGTCATTCCATGATATCTTTCAATCTGTTTGAAGTCATTTTAATGCACATATCTAGAATATATGGTTATGAAATTATTTCTTGCAGTCCTGACAGTTTTCGCCTGGACGATGTAGAATCATATGCTCAAAGGGTCAGAGTTGTCCGTTTTCAATATCACATGGAGTCCAGAAGTCAAATGTTGGACCTTTCTGCTTCTAATTGAATTCAGATGAAGTGACATGCTTTGAGTTAATATGGTATGTCCATTTATACGTGTATATGTGGATGTAGGCACGAGTGAAGCGCCTGGCTAAGAAAATAACAAGTAACAAAGAAGTAAACGTAAGCGAAATGACCATCGCTCACATAAAACTTCAGTGAACTCGCTTGGATCGAAAGTATCATGGTTTGCACCACCGATTGGCAGCCAGGCCTGAATGGAAGAGAGGAGGCATGCGGGCAAGGAACAAGGGCAAGACAGAAGGGAAACTTGAAAATGTTGGCAGTTAGATTGGAGGTACACGGAAAAAAGAAAACAGCAATGGTTACTGTGAATCGCAGTAATTCATTGAAAAAAAATGAAAAATCAAATTCACGCCGTTCATTACTGCGTCTCCCAGTAAACGTTAATGTCCAAGCAGCATTGACGAATTTCACTGCAGTACACATCACTGTGATCGCGCTAACCTCTATCATTCAAGCGTGTTTTCATTTGTTTTTCAACTGATTGCTGTTATGGACAGTAACCAATGCTGTTTTCTTCTTTCCGTGTATATGACAAGTGGACAAATACCTTGCATTTGTGCCCCAATACGTCACTTTTCACTGAATACTTTGTGCTTAACCAAATGATTCATTTAAATAATTTTGATCCATCTTGAAAATTTACTCAAAACATGCTTTAATTGAATGAAACATCAGTACCAGGTGTAAAAGTATGAAAACGGAATTTTTTTGTAAAAATCACACGTTTGTTGTTTGAAAATGATAAAAAATATTCTATTCAAAATAATACCCATTATCGTTTATATATTCCTCCCACCTTTCCGGCAGTTTATGAATGCCACGCCAAAAATCAGCTCCTCTTTTGAAGCGAACTATTAGGTGTACAAATAAGTTTCCGCGGTTTGTCAAAAGATGGCCCCACCAGAAGGTTATGGAGAAATTGTCAGATGTAAAACGTAATATCCCAAGTTTAGTCATCTGGCAACACCATAACCTTAAAGTACTAGTGATTCCGTATCAGCATCACGTAATTTTTTTCGTGCAAAAATGTCAAGTTTTATTCCGAATAAGCATCATTTGCGGGAACTTTTGATTTACTTCTTTAATGTGAAAAAATCTGCAGCTGAGGCGCATCGATTGCTTCTAGAAGCATATGGTGAAGCTGCTTTAAGTGAGAGAAGTTGTCAGGAATGGTTTCAAAAGTTTAAGAACGGTGAGTTTGACGTTAAAGACAAAGAACGCAGTGGAAGGCCGAAAGTGTACGAAGACATGGAATTAGAAGTACTATTGGAGGAAGATTCGTCCCAAACGCAAAAAGAACTTGCACTTACTCTACAAGTGACTCAACAAGCAATTTCACATCGTTTAAAATCGTTAGGAATGATTCAAAAACAAGGAAATTGGGTTCCATATGAACTAAAGCCGAGAGACGTTGAACGCCGATTATGCATGAGTGAAATGCTGCTTGCCAGGAATAAAAAAGAGTTTTTTGCATCGTATAGTCACTGGTGACGAAAAATGGATTCACTACGATAATCCAAAGAAGAGAAAGTCATGGGTTAAGCCCGGCGAACCATCAACATCGACAGCTAAGCCGAATATTCATGGAAAAAAACTCATGCTGTGTATTTGGTGGGATCAGCTTGGTGTCGTGTATTATGAATTGCTGAAACCAAGCGAAACCATTACTGGAGCTCTCTACCGAACACAATTGATGAGATTGAGTCGGGCACTTAAGGAAAAACGCGCCCATTACTACTCCAGACACGACAAAATTCTTCTTTTACACGATAATGCTCGTCCACATGTTGCGGCGCCGGTAAAAACATACTTGGAAACACTCAACTGGGAAGTTTTACCCCACCCGCCGTATTCACCAGACTTAGCCCCTTCTGATTATCACCTGTTCCGGTCGATGGCACATGGTCTGTCTGAGCAGCGCTTCACATCATATGAAGACACCAAAAATTGGGTAGATTTGTGGATAGCGTCAAAAGATGAAGAGTTTTTTCGACGGGGTATCCGAATGTTGCCAGAAAGATGGGGAAAAGTAGTGGCAAATGATGGAAAATACTTTGAATAAAACGTAATGTACTTTTCCTTTACAATAAATTCCTAATTTTTTATAAAAAACCGTGGAAACTTATTTGTACACCTAATAGTTATCGAGCCATTCTCCTATATTTTCATACGAATTGAAGCGTTGTTCAGCGAGAACGTGTCCCATTGACGCGAATAGATGATGATCGGACAGAGCCAAGTCTGGAGAATAAGCCGCATGTGGTAGCATCTCCCAACTGAACGTCTCGATCGTTTCCCTGACCCGTTTTGCTGTGTGTGATGAGGCATTGTCGTGGAGCAAGATGACTTTATGTTACCCTTTTCCATATTCCGGTCGTTTTTCACGCAATGCGCAATTCAAGTCGATCATTTGCTGTGGGTACACTGAGAGAAATTTGGCGCACAGGTTATACTCGGCTCAGAGCGACAGCAGCGCCCATCAGTAAGGATTGGAACCACCCTTCTGAATTCTGAGAATTGGGACTCAGATTCGAATTTGGCGACCCCGAGAATCAACAAGTGATTAATTTCGATGGAATGGGGTGTGATTTTGAATTTTCCAATAGCCATATTAGATTTTCCATCTTGAATTATAAGAATCTGACTATAGATTTGGATTTTGTAACCTAACAAACCCTTGAGTGATGGGTTTCAAACGAAATTTCTCGATTTTCATGTTTTCGGCCGCCATATTGTATCCGTCATCTTGAATTTCGAAAATCTGAGTCCAGATTAGGATTCAGCGACCTCAAAAAACCCCCAAGTAGTGAGTTTTAAACGGGATTCCTTGATTCTCATCTGTTCGGCCGCCATATTGGATCCGCCATCGTGAATTTCTCAAATTTGACCACAGATTCGGTTTCAGGGACCCAGAAAACCCCCTATGATGAATTCTCAGATGGATTAGAAGAATCTTTGGCTATTTTTTTGATAATTAGTTTCCCCTCAACCGTTCTCCAATGACGTTTGACGCTGCACCCAGGCCACCATATTAGATTTTCAAAAAGACCACATCTTTTCAAGAACTAGGGACCTGTAGCTTCAAAATGAGCCCATGCCCATTCCTGTACGTCGCTCCAATTTTTGGAAAGAGGGGGTGGCTGATTTCACAAAGAATGTCCCATGTATATTATATGATCCCTTACAGTCGAAATCATATAAAATATTCAACAGTTGAGTCCATTGGGTGTACCCAAAGGTTCCCCAAACCACTCCAAGTATTCAGGATTCGCTGTTTTCAGTGATAAAAACAAATCGGTTGTTTTGCAGTGGGAAATTCTGGTGAATTCATAAACGAAAATCCACCTTGGACTTAATTCTCATCCGACGTTAATTAATTTTGTTTTTGAGTACTCAAAAAGAGTCTCAGTTTAATGGATTACTGCACCATTTTTGTAACACTTCACTTCTTCTGAGGAGAATTTGAATCAAAGTTGAAACAAGAGTCTTGATATTGAATTGAATTAAATAATTTTGGTTCATTCATTCATCACGGTACAGAGTTCAAATGTCAAGGAAAATTTTTTTTCAATTTTAGAAAAAAAAATTTTGTAGATGATTATGCAGCAAATATGCTGAAATTTTCTTATGCTGCTCCGACTGCGAAATTATGCTCCATTATGCTTGCGAATTTCAAGCTAATTTCAATTACATAATCCAGTATAATAAAGATATTAAGCTCAAATCGCATTATCTGAATTTATGCTTCTATAATCTTAGCATAAAGTTCCTATTTCTACCAATAGTGCTTGTAATTCGTCGTCTGCGAAGTTTTTCGCTGATTTCCCACGCTCTTTGTCTCTCACGTCAAAATTTTTTGAACCACTCGAAACACTGTGTTTCACCAAAGGCATGTTCACCGTAAGCTTCGAAAAGCATTCGATGTGATTCTGCAGCAGTTTTCTTCAAATGCACAGTAAAAAATTTTATATTAGATATTAGCATATTTATATTGTACTTTTGGGATATATTTGATTATGTTGCTATGAACCACAAGTATACGAGCATTCGCCATACTCTCTCGTGAGAATGAAGATAAATATGTTATAATTTAAAATAAATATAATTCTGACCCTCATAATAAAGTATATCCCACGAGTACTATAAAAATATAGTAATCATTAATATAAACTTTTCTCTGTGTGATAACAAAAAACCAATGTTGTCCGCAGATCGTAGTATGTAGGCACAAAACTCGATATGTTCAAGGTTATCAAACAATTACACTGAGAGAAAGGGTCTATTCAAATATTCGACAGCTAGTAAATTTAGTCACTGTAAATAAAAATTTCGTTGTGCCAGCTAAATTTTATTTTTCACAACTATATTTTTTATTCCCACTGAATAAACCATTTTATTCATATTTCAGACAGCTAACCTTTTATTTACCCCAACTAGAGTCTAGCTAGCGTAAATAAAAATCTAGTTGCGGTAACTAACATTTAGTTGTCCCAACTAGGTACCTTTCTCTCAGTGTACGAGTGTACAGAACTTCTATTGTTTTATGTTGAAAATCTTCATCAGCTGTTAAGGGGAGATGATGGTTCTGAAGGAGTGGTCTTAGGGTCCCTAAACTGATGGCTTGCGCCATTTATAGGGAAATTTCGGTTTCATACTTCTACACCTGGTACTTCAAACCGATTTCTTCAATTTGAATGGATAGATTTGATCAATTTGATTGAAGATGAATCTTCATGAATTCATTAAATTCAAAAAATGAAGTCCACGTACCATCTATAAGTACTTCGTAAGCCTCAGAAATCTCTTTGAACCTGATGTTTGCTTCCTCCAGATTGTCGGGATTTTTGTCGGGATGCCATTTCAATGCCAATTTTCTATACCTATAAAATGAAAAATAGGTTTGAATCGTGTTTGAAAAACCGATATTCCTGGAAGTCAATTGAAAAATATTTTCCAAATTTGAGCTCAGATTCTATTTTCAATGATTTCAAGAATCCATTGATAATAACAGATGAGTAAGAATAAAATAGGCAAAATAGGATCATTGAAGTCCCATAGCGCGATAAGATTGAGAAATGCAATTTAATACAAAAACAAATGTTAAACTGGAAACGTTAACGAATTTTACAATTTTATTTTGTAGCCCTTCAGAGATCATTGAGTAATTCGAAGTTGTAATTCAGGTATCATTCACTTTAAATTTATATTAATTACTTATCTTCTGAAAAGTTTGGCGCAAAATTTGACTTTTCCTCTCCCTGACCTACCTCTTTATGCTTTGACCCCCCCCCCCCCAAAAAAGCGTCATTTGGAAGGAAATTTTCAAAGTCTAGTTCCAATCAAATCAGCCTGTTTTCAGAATTTTACTTATATATGTGTACAATGGGGTGTTTCATTTCTGTTCCCTCTATTTTACTTGAGAATTTGATATTTTCTGGAGGACAAAATATATTCCCTTTGGAAAAAAAATTCCAAGTAAATAAGAGGTTTAGTCACAAATAACACAGGAAACTCATTAACTTTGGTTTCAACTGAGTTTTTCGATATTGAAAGAATTGTTTCGAAAAAATGAATATAATAGGCTTGTAGGGCATAAAATTTACTACAAAAATGTTTCCATGGAATAGAGCTGTACGACCAATAGTTTTGGGAGTGAACTTTAATGAAATCAACATCAAAGCTCTTATAATTTTTTATTTATTGATCTTACATGTGGAATTAACTTATAATACACTTTATGAGGCTTGAAAATTCATAATCTTAGGAACTATTTATTCAAATACAATGATTGAATGTGAATTTCAATAAATACAAGATTATAGGGAATTTAAGGCCGATTTTTATTCAAGTTCACCCTTCAAGCTCTGTAACTCCAAAACTAGTAGTCGTACAGCTCTATCTCATAGGAACTTTTTTGTAGCAAATTTTATGCCCTACAAGCTCATGATACTCATTTACTCGAAAACAATTTTTTCAACACCGTAAAACCAAGTTAAACAGTTCCCTTTGTTATTCAAATGGGGAATCGAATTTTTGAATGAGCTAAACCTCCAATTCACTTAGCATTTTTTTCCTACGGGAATATTTTTTATCCCCTAAAAAATATCAAATTTTCAGGTAGAGCAAAGAAAGAAAAAATATCACCCGAGTATGCAAACCCCACGTAAAAATAATGAACCTAATCCCCCCTATAATTTATAATAATTTGTTTCATCAAGTACCGCGTTATTTCCTGACGTTACTGAATGAACTATTGAATTGACAATTTGTGAAAAAATATACAGGAAGATACGAGTGCCAATAAATATTTCCCGTTTGAATCATTAATGCGCTGAATTCAAATTTAGAAGACATTTGAAAATGTCAGAAGAAACATTCGATATATGAATTAAACGTTCAAAGAAATGAATGGTACATCCATCGACGAGTATTCATTGTAATCAAAGATAATTATATAAGCGAATCGCGATTTACGTTGACGAAGAGAGAAGACAGCTTTGAATTTGAAGGTGTACGAATTCGTAAAGGTGCGCGAGATAAGTATAAAACATGCTTGTCCTCCACAATTCGGTAATATAGATCAAAGGGAGCGCTGGATACGAGCCAAAAGCACTTACCCAACCTACCAAATCATTTTTCATTTAATCTTTCTTCTTTCATTTCTTTCTAACGATTTTAAATAGTGTTGCCGCGATATTATCGTCGAAATTCAGAAATAATCGATTATCTTGATTTTGACAGGTTTTCATGGAACTTTTAACGCATAGATCTTCGACTGTGCACGAAATGAAACGGGATAATGGATCATCTTGGTCTTTTAAACAAAATAAATCAAAATATTCTTACACTATCGTAACGATAATTATCGATATATCGTAACGATAAATGGAAGCATATCTTGGTTTATTTTGTGTACAAGTCTGGGATCATTCATTATTCCGTTTCATCATGAGCATAATCGAAGATTCGTGGATTATACATTCCATAGGAACGTGTAAGAATTGAGATAATCGATTATTCCTCAATTATCGACGATAATATCGCGGCAACACTAATTTTAAATATGAACTTGAATTCTTCACCCTATTCATGCAATTTCAATCGTGCATTTTTCACTACATACGGAAGAAAATATTCTCAATTCTTTTCCAATGAAGGTGTCGCGCAGAAAAAAATGTTTTCATTCTAATACTTACGCTTTCTTAACATCGTTGTTACTCGCTGTTCGCGAGATCTCGAGAATTTTGTAATAATCGACCATTGCTGATGTAGTATTCCGTTTGCTCCTGTTTGCAGATCTCAGGCAACCACCTGAGGAACAAAGGAAAAAATCATTTCAGTATTTTGCTGGATCAAATCGTTGTTGAACGATCAATTCATTCGATCGATTCGTCGGTGAACCGGGATGAATAGAATAGCGTGTACATGTATATCGACTGCACTTGCGTGGAAAAGAAACAAAAAAGAAAAAAAAGAGAAAATTCAATTGAATCGATACTTTTACGCAATCGTTTACGTGACTATAGAGTACGTTTATGTCTTGCAGCAGGGCAGGATCATCGATCGAAATCATTTTTCGAATAATTACAAAACTTTTTTCCAAACTTCAAATTGTCCATTGATACAGGAATAACGTATAGTTAAATGATTGATATAGACATTTCGAGTACTTTCACTCACGCGAATGGAACAAATTTGACAGGGTATAAGTAATATAAATCTACAATTCGAATACTTGAATGCTTTTATTTCTATTTATAAGCAGACATTTCATTGGTATGGATATGCGGTTTGTATATGCTGTGAAAGATGAATGAATATTTGTATATTTAAGGATATAAATTGATTTGAAGAATCAATGAACAAACGATAGAATCGTATGAATGCAGTCCGACCTCTCGATAAGAATGCGAAAGCCTCCAAGGGGAAGAGTTTTTCCTAGAATTCGAGTACCTCCATCAGGCGCGCGCTAGTACACTGAGAGAAGTGAAATGCAATGATCAAGCCCCATCTATATAGAAATCTCACACGAACGATAAAGCTCCCGACAAAAGAAATTTGATTGTGTGGTGGGTATGGAGGGGGTAAAAGTTGGCGATTCTTGAATTTTCTGGCATCACTGGTCCCAATGTGAATTTTACTCAAATTGCATGCACTTCAGCAGTTATGTCAAAATAACAACAATCAATGCAAAATCCACACGTCATTTTTTTCCGTGCATGTGCAAATAGTAATTGGAAGACAGCTTCGCGATGTTGGTTTCGGATACTATGGAGAATCGTAGCAATGTTCATGCACATGGGAATGGTTACCATTTACATGAAGATGGATACCAAATAACGTAGTCGCTATCATCAACTGAGAGATTCTGTCATTCAACTACAATTTTCGCATGGTAATGGTTACAGTTCAATTTTCTCAGTGTAGTAAGTAGATACACGGAAAGACCCGAATAGAATCGGGAGGTTTTCTAAACATTCACAAAACGTACTTGCTCACGCAGAGAACGTTCAAATGAGATCCCAGAACGTTCTAAGAACGTCGCATGTACGTCCCAGGGACATACAAATGTTCCGTAATGTTCTATTTATCTTCATCAAGCGACGTTTCGGGGATGTGTTCAATAAAGGTGTCAATGACGTTCTGCGATACTACACATATGTTTGTAAAGGTTAGTTTCCATGAAAGTACGTTTGAAAAACATACTAAGGACGTTCCGTGTGAGATGAAAAGAACGTACCGGGAGCGTATTCGAGTGCACTAAAAATGGAGGTTTTCTGAACATATCAAAACCTACTCCCCGGACATCAAGCCGCGCAGAACTTAGGTTATGTTGCTAAAACGTTCAGAAGGCTTCTGATGTTATCTGGGGACAGAGGTCATGATTATTTAGAAAAATGACTGACAATTTAAGGAAAAAGAGTATCACTGAAGAATTTTCGTGGTAAATTCATCAAAAGTTGATAAATTCACTATAAACAACAACGATAAAACCACACGGAAAAAAATGACCACGTAAGAATTACATGAAAAGTGAGGTTATAATTACGGTGTGGATTTCATGTAGAATTTACTCCAGAATCCTGTTGGATTTACATTGTTATCATGGTTATCATGGCAACACGCCTGTCGTTTACTTTAGTAGCAATGTACAGATAACATTGGTCCCAATGTGAATTTTACTCCAATTGCATGCACTTCAGCAGTTATGTCAAAATAACAACAATCAATGCAAAATCCACACGTCATTTTTTTCAGTGCATCAACGGTTAGTATTTTCACTATGAACTTTTGATAACCTTACTGCAAAGATTTTTCAGCGGTGCTTTTTTCCCCTAAACTGACAGTCATTTTTCTAAATGTTAATGAATGTTATTCAAGTATTGATAACTTTTTTCTTTCCGTGTATTTTCTTTGTGCAATGCATCGTTGATGTACATATTATTCCAAGGGTTTTTATAAATATGAATTGTATACTGTTTTATTTCATGTATTTAGAAGAAAACGTTGAAGAATCCATTTCCCTGAAGCTTCACCTTCAATGGGAGAATTCGATTCCCTTGAGAATACTCCACCTGCATTTGAATGCGTTGTGAGCCAAAATAACATTCAACAGAACGAAGATAATTTCAATTATTTGTCTGAATCCTTAGGAAAGTTTCCCTATGGAAAATTTCCATGCCCTTCTGCCCATTTTTTCCCTCGAATGTAGAAAATAATATGCACTCAGAGAAAAAAAGTTGCTGAAGCAGCAAACCTTGAAAATTCGCTTTGCTGATATGGCAAAACTTGTTGCTGAATTAGCAAAAAATTTGTTATTACAGCAAAAATCTTGCTCTTTTAACAAACGCTTGCCATTCAGCAATCCTATTGGCAGGTCAGACTGTAATATTAGACAATTTTATCAAACCGAACGTCGTTCATGCAATTGAAAATTCTTGCGACTTTTCTGACTTTTCTCTTTGTTTTAAGGGCCATGGAGCATTAGTGAACGGACAAAATTTTGCTACGTAGTTTTTAAATAACTACACTGACAGAAGAAAATAGTGGACTTTACTATTTTTTTACTATTTTTCTGAGTTGTGAAAGGACTCAACTATAAAAAATAGTAGAAGTTGTTAGTTCAATAGATCATGAATGTTCGTGAAAAATACCATATTTCTCCACCAAGTATTGATTGTAAAATGAACTATTTAATCTTACCCATCGGAAAAGGGAACATTTTTTACTATTTTTTGGTAGTAAAATCAACTAATGCTTCCATACTACGAATAGTAAGAGCACAAAAGATCCTTGCTATTAAGCATTAGTCTGATTACCTATTTTTTTACTATTCAGTGTAGTTGAAAAACATATCAGGATGAATGGGAAAAAAGAATCGCTTCCACGAGGATTGAACACAGGACGTTGGGGCTGAACGCCGAGATTCTATCACTCAAGCCACCCCCGGTCGCTTGAGTAGATGGATCTTCTTTGGGTATATCAACTCGCGTTCATTCTTCAAACTTGAATATCTCGAAAACTGAGCCACACTAGGATAAGAGCCAAAGCACAGCTGCCTAAGATACACGTATAGCTTGATTCCATCAATAATTTCAATAGTCTCGGATTTTTCCTACGTAATTGAACTTTCTGTATCAACTTACTCAAGTTTACTAATATAAAGTTAGTTGTTCTGCTCAATATATTTTTTACTAATCGAAATTGTAAAGCTTACTATAAACATTCGTAGATTAACCTATAAATAGATGGTAGATATTATGCCAAATCTTATACTTTGGAAGGCAGTCATGTTGACTAAGCGAATTTTTATGTGATAATCAAAAATAAGTAATTTGAACTGTAAATAGGAATAGGTTCTTGGAGTTGATTTTACTATTCAAGGATAGTAGAAAGTTTTACTAAGAAATAAGTTCCAACTACCTTTATTTTCTTCACAAATTTTTGTAGTATCTCCAACGATTTTGAATTAATTACTTTCACTTTGTGATCATGCAAATATACTAATGCATCGGTGACTGTACCTAATATCCGTTTTACTGATCAAAATAGTACAATTTACAGTGGACTTTTCTCTCAGTGAACTAATCTGAACTGTAAATAGGAATAGGTTTTCGGAGTTAATTTTACTATTCAAGGATACTGAAAAGTTTTACTAAGAAATAAGTTCCAACCGCTATATTTTCGTCACAAATTTTTGTAGTATCTTCAACGATTTTCAATTAGTTACTTTCGCTATATTATCATGCGAATATACTAATGCGAATATAGTTAATGTAACTAATATAAGTTTTACTGATCAAAATAGTACAATTTACAATGGACTTTTCTCTCAGTGTAAGCAATGATTACAAATTATAAATATATAGCAATAAACTGCACTGCTAGGATTTGGCTTTAAATCCAAACCCAAAGCTCAAAACATATTCCTAAACATGTGAAAATAAATTATAAAAATTATTGATATTTGTAGGTTAATATGCTTATAATCATTTGCATAATTCTTAAGAATCATTTTTAGTTCCAATTTCATATTCAAAGCTCAACTTTAGCAATGTACTTCATCACTGCGAACTCAAAATTTGCATTTATTGCTCAGTTGATCAGAAAGTACGTAGCAAAATTTTGCCCATTCCTTGAAGGACTCCATGATCCATAACGAAAAAAGTTCAAATTATGATTGACACGAACGATCGATCGTTATCTGGAAGAAAAGAAGTAATGAACACAATTAAGTCATGGAATCCAACATATTAGTGTTCACAAATAATCAAAACATAACCAAATTCAACAGAGTTCAATCCGACCCTGATATTCTGAATATGACATAGGAATTGTCATCGAATAGAACAGGGAGAATCGCTTAAACATTCGACCAATGAAACACACACAATTGGTATACGAATGGTGGTTCAGGGACGATTACGTTTCTGATTTTATTGACCACGCAATTTTATAAAACAATACTTTGGCTAAACGTTACGAATATCCATTCATTACGTATCCATTGGATACTCGAAAACGTTTGTTCAATATCACTCAGTTTCAATTTCTGTTCGTTCCTTCGAAGAAGCCTTGCGCGTGTAATTCACTGTTGTTGAATTAAAAATAACAATAAAAAATAAACAAATGTATGAAAAAAGAAGTAGGTCAGTTTCATTCTTTGGTTTATTATTTCAGTGTTTCCCCTTCCACTTCTTCAACGAGAACTTGGTTCACGGGATTCTCTGCACGCAGAAAAATATATTTTTCATAGTCCCATAATGTATTGAGGATCATCGCCAGTCTGTGATGAATGAAATTATTTACCTGAACATAGCTTCAAAAGTACCATAATTTCTTGTAGAAATACATCGAATTATGGGAGTTTTTAAAAGTAAATTCAAGTCAAAACTCTATCTGTCACAGATTGGCGCTGATTCTCAATAAATTATGGGACTTTTCAACACATCTGTTTTCTGCGTGTGTATCAGGTAAACGTGGTGGAAAATTTTCATTTGGAGAAAAGGAACAGCTTTAGATTTTTATAGGATTCGATGCATTTCAAAAATGTGAATATTTAGAATTAATTCATAATTCAGAAAAGTTCCTATTATTGAAAATATTAACGGAAAGGGAGTGAGAATTCTATATGGATGAGTAACTAATCGAAATGAGTTGATGTTTGATAGAATATCTATATAATTCCATGGGGAGTTGAACAGTTTCCGATTTCATTCAGTTCTGATAAAGACAATCCGTTTCGTTGTCTACCTGTCTGGTGAGTGTGAAGTTAGTATATTAAGCACAGATATTTCACAGAAACTCAATACTTCCTGTTGCATTCCTCAATACCTCTATACTGGAAAAATATACCCTCTCTCCATAAAATATTGATTTGTAAAAATTTAATATTGAACTGAATACAAAAATCAAAGATTTGTGATTAATAAATTATTTATTCAAAAGACCAATTTAGTATGGGCAAGCATTCTATCATAGGTGTGGAAGTGTATACGATATAAATTTCAAGTAAATCGAATTTTCCTCATTGAGGAAATTTCCCTTCAGACGAAGAAACAGAAAAAACATGTGATGAAAAACTACTTGATTTTACGCATGAAACAATATTGAGATTATCATGAAATGAGTCAGAGTGTACTTTTTTTTCATATTTGCCACGGTTTATGAAACAATATTGTGTTCAATTAGTAGCAAAGTCAGGAATTTTATAAAAATATATTTAACAAGATATTTTTCTATTATAAAGTTGATTTTTCTTCATCACCAATCTTCTGAAGATACATTCAATGATGTATTTACCCACCTATTTATTGAGTTATTATAATTAACACATTTGTAAAATTTGATTCAATTAGTCATGAAAATTTCGAGAAAGCGTTGATTTATACTCCAGCTTCAAGAGTTTCAGAAATATGATCCATTCCAAAGAGCTTTTGAATTTAAAAATGTTTTATTAGCGTTTATTTTAGATGGAGATCGTAAGATCGTCAATCTAGCTCGACGATCTTCGAGCCAATCCGAGCTCCAATCCGAGCAGTGGAGCTATCGATCCGATTTCCAAGCCGATCCTCACTGTACAACACAAGAGCCAAGCCGAGCTTATGCACCGAAAAAAATGTTTTGTTAAAACAACGAAACTTTTGTTGTTTCAACAAGAGAATTTTGTTGAAATGTGATCGACCAAACGTTTTGTTGAGAAACATATTATTTCTTTGTTGCACACCTTCGGTTTCTAGGTAAATACATTTTGTTGGGAAACCAAATCATATCGTCTGCAGACTGAAAATATTTTGTCCTGATGAGAAAATCATGGGTCAGATTGAAAAAAAAAAATCACCACCAGTAGACTTGAACACAGGTCTTCGGAACTGGAGGCGGAGGCTCTATCACTCAAGCCACTGCCGATCACTTGGATAGGGGGAGCTTCTTTGCATATATGTAGTTGTGTTCATGTTTCAAACTCGAACTTCAAATACTAAGCCGTGTTAGGATTGAAGTGAGGATGATTTTCATCGCGAATATCTATGGTACACGTACACATGACTTTCATTGAAAAGTAGCTCCGGGCTCTTGCGACATCTCCTTGTAAGATTCAATCAACAATGCATCTCTGTGCACGAGTTTATATGATTGTAATAAAGCAAAGTATTCTTCGATGCAGGAATGTATTATTTTATTAACGACGCAAAACTTTTCATGTGAATTTACGTTTCAGAAATGCAAAAAAATATTTTCACTACAAAGATGAAGTAATTATGAAGTGACAAAATTATTTTGTTTGTGGAACAAAACCGCGTAAGTTTTGTGAAAACAACCAAGTAATATGTTTTTTTCAAAGGATGTGGGTAACCAAGAAATATACTTGATCTTAACCAAACAATCGAAATCAGTAGTTCTAGGTACAAAATGATTTATCCTTTTGGTTCCCTTGACCAAATTATACAGTATGGTCATGAGAAATCAAACAACAAAATACTTTTGTTACCATTACCAAAGCTTTTTTTTCAGTGTGCTCAAAACTCGGATTAGCTCGGATCGCGGCAACACTAAGCAAATCGGAATGGAGGGGAGAAATGGGTAAGCATCAAGTTTCGTAACTAAATTTGGAAATCTCGTAAATACCGCTATTATGCGGAAATCTTTCGCTGTTATTATCCGATCCTTATGAAATTTTTATACGTAGGTTTGATAGTTTCACCCTGATTCATTCAAAGAAGCGAAAGCAGCGAAGAAAAGTGTCCTTTTTCTCTCTAAATTCTCAATAAACATATTCCTCTGCAAAACTTTACAAAATTCTGTAAATTTTCTCTGCATAACAGTCAGATTTCGGATGCTCATGAAGAATGTCATAGAATTTTTCAAAAGAATTTTGTGAAAGCATTATTCAGTTTTTTCCACAAATATTACTGTACGAATTGCTGTATTACTCTGCAAGAACCCACATAATCCTCCAATCTCCGTGATACTCCACACATTCGTACAAAACTCGTTGAATTTCCACACTATATTATGGACTCCTCTACATATTTCTGCATTACTCTACAAATCTGTTTATCTCTGTCAACTTTTGCCCAGAAGAAAAAGATTCATTTTCTCGGAGTTTACCTAAACTAATATTGTTCGAATGAATCTAATCTGAATAACACCGTGGAAGAGGGACCACAGTGACAGTCAATTATTGAAAGTTTCCCCAGTGAGTATTGAACCCGGGTCCTGTAAGTGAGGGACAAAGGCCTCTATCACATCAGCGGATCTCCGAATTGATATGATTGATCTTAAAATACCATATATGGGAATAATTGCGAGGAAAAATTTTGAAAAATTCGTTGTCGTGAGGTGTAGATCAATCGCTTCCAAGATGCAAACATTTTTGTCATTTCGTATGGTATCACCACAACTTTACCATGAGAGAAAGCAAAAAAGAGTCGTGGCGTGGCAAAATTAGCGACCATCGTCGACAAGACTTTGTCGGCCAATAAAGTTGCGGTTCAAGAGGAACTGATGAGCTGAAAATGAAAGAAGTCAAACTCATCCAGGAGTAAATAGACACTCTAACCCACAGTCAGGTCATAATCAATGGGTGAATTCAGGGTTGCTCATAGTTCACTGGTGGATGGGACAGATCCAAGTTCGATTCCTAAAAAAATGAATTTTTTTTTTTTTCATGTAGAATTGTGAATTTTGTTCCGATGAGAACACATCGAAATTTCAATGAGAATCGATCGCCAAAATAACCTGAACTGAAGCTGTTTTCGAATATTGCGTTTTCATTGGGACCTAATAATGCTGTGTTCATACCAGAGATGAGAAAAATTGGGAAGATTGGATCTATTAATATTTAGAAAGAATTTATCAACGTTTAGAAAAATGACTGTCAATTTAGGGAAAAAGAGGATCACTGAAAAATATTCGTAGTCAGAATATTCACAGTTGATAATTTCATTGGTATTTTTTACAATGAAACTATCAATTGTTAATACATCGGCTACGAATTTTTAGTAGACTACTCACTACGAATATTTTCCAGTGACCCTCGTTTTTCCTAAATTGACAGTCATTTTTCTAAATATCAATAGATCCGGTCTTTCCGTGTACGTTACGCAGGTGGCTTGATTCCGCCCTAATTAATCAACACCTCTGCTCGTTTTTTTTTTTATAAATAATACACTATTTGTCAAGCAGGAAAATGTCGAAAAAATGCAACCTTTCCTTAACAAAACAACTCTGATCAAAAAGTTGAGAATGTACAGAGAAACCCTTAGTGGTAATAGAAATTTTCAGAAATCTGCAGAATTTCACTGGGTTTTATAATATCAATCTGTTGGGAAAATTTGAAGGAGGAGAGTGGGCGTCCTTAAGGAGATTCACCACAAGCCAAGTTACTAGATCTCTGCCCCAGTTTTCTCAGTAATCAATGAATAGAATCAATTTTAATGAGCAGGTGCATCTTCTTAGGCTATTGAAAAAAATGCAGCTAATAATTATTTTCCATTTTATGTGTTCGTTTTTTAGAAAACTGGGGGGAGAAATTTGGGATCTAGTAACTTTTGCAGGGAGTAATGAATCCCCTTAAGAGGATACGAACTTAGTAGAAATCACTCCAGTCATTCTCTAGGCGATTACAAGGCCTTACAAGTCCCTCACAAGGGCCTGGTGAGGTCTCGCAAGGCCTAGAGAATTACTAGAGTGATTTCTAGATCACGGTTTGTCTTGACCAAATTACTCGAAACTGAATTTACGAAATAATCTGACATTTTCAGGGATGATTCTTTGAGACTTTATCTTGGTCGCTAAAGAGCCCGAGTTTTAAATTTCTTTTGCGAAATTCAAAATTTTGGCTCTCTAGCAACTGAGATCAAGTTTCAAAGAATCATCCCTGAAAATTTCAGATCATTTCGTAAATTCAGTTTCGAGTAATTTGGCAAAAAAACCGTGCTCTGATGGTAAGCTCATATCCACTTAATGAGCGGACGCATTGTATTACATAAATCTTGTCAGAGCTCATCATGAATGAGCACGATCACCAATTTATTTTCTTATCGTTAAGAATTCACCTGTCTTGTTACCTTGACAATACAAATCATCGCAAGATATGACTTTTTATCAATATTATGCATCAATACACAACGATAATACACGTAACTAATTACGCTCGTAGAAAAAAAATGAAACTAATTCGATTAACATTGCGATACAATATTTCATTCGATAATATCCACCATAAAATAAAATGTTTCATCTGATGTGGGAATAACAAAAAAATCTTATTCCATTATAGGAATATTCAATTCATCAGCTTGAATAAATCTATTCTGGCTTTTTTATTCTTTATTCGATCCCCTTGATACTATTATAAAACACATCCCTATATTCAGTTGAAAATATTTACAAAAAATACTTCGACAAGCTTGAAAAAATTCAAGAGCGTTCAACTGTTCCTTTTTTTTCTCTTCTCCGACAACTGCCTCGAGTATATTTCCGTATTACTTTGAAGTTTGAAATAATGCCGAAAGTGGCACAATCTCATGCATGTATTATTCTAAATATATACTGAAATTTCGACGAATATAAGATGGTGTTTCGATATTCGGTTCTTTCTTTTCCTTTTGTTTTGTTTTTTGCTTCATTTGGATAACAGACTGCATAAAAAATGCGTTGACGTTACAGTTGAAAGCGTTCGAAACAAAGGATAATGGTACTGGCGCTAGGATCCAAATTTCGTTCTTCAAACGTTCATTATTCTTTTTTTTGCTTCTTCGAATAAATTGTTACAGAAAGAAAGAATAAAGTGAATTCTTCCGCCGAAGAAATCAATTCTCTGTCGACGAGTGTACGAATGATTAGTTCCTTCTCGTACAAAAGTTCGATAATCTCGTTTCAAGTGTAGACAATCAATTCCGGGTTATCTGATTTTATTTGTACCTCTTTCAATATTGAGCGGGTCTGCGACTAGATGCGATTACAGGTGTCATTTTTATACGTGATACATCAACGAGAATGACTGGGGCCGTCCTCCTATCTCACCGGTCTTGGGATTTAAAAGATCCTCACGGTATGTAATTTAAAACCGACTGGACATGAATTGATACTTTATATCACAGTCACATCTTAATTTCAATGGCATCGTCCTTCTTACGGTCACGATTGAATTCTAGACAGCATAGAGAGTTTTCACAATATTTTGGAAGTCTACCCTTCCCTTCGGTATTGCAGGTTTTATACAATTTTATCCGCTATCCGATAAACAGTCAAAACGTCAGATAATCAAGGTACACCTTGTCTAATGTATTTGAATAATTTTTATCCGTACACGGAGAGAAAAAATTTGCTGACGCAGCAAATCGAGGTATTATATATAGAATAGCAAACAAATTTTGCTGGGATAGCAATCATTTTTTGCTTCCACAGCTAAAAATTCGCTGTCGCAGCTAACAAGATTGCAGGAACAGCAAATAGTTTGCTGTCACAGCAAAAAATTTGCTGCTCTGGCAAAAGGAACCCAGCAAAAGTAGATTTCGCTGCCACAGCGAATCCCCTTTTCTCCGTGTATAAAGTAAATTATCGAAGAAATGCAAATGTCCATATCTGAATCCAATTATATGATGAAATAAACATAACCAACGCATTTACAGCACAAATATAAATGTGAACGATATTTGTAACTTCCTTTGAAAACTTCAATGAAATATTTGCGGAAATTTTTATGGTTCTAAAATGTTTCTGAAAAGCTGCGTGAACGTTTCAGAATTAAGAGAACACAATCTGAACGTTCTAAAAACATCTGTTGTAGGGTAAGTGTGCCAATATTGCACCACTTAAGAACTCACCTCCATTTCTTGGTACAGAAAATTGACGAAATCAACATCGCATGCCCACAAAATTCGTCTTGACTTATACCATCTTATCTCCATGATGAGATTAGGAGAAAATGGGAAGTGAACTTGATATCGAATGAATGAATACTGGACAACGTTTCCCTAAATTGCACTTTGTGTGCTTAAATTGCACCATGTACACTTATCACGCCTATATGCGCGTTCAGATTATTTTGAGTGCAGGGGAATGGATCCAATCAAACGATAGGACATTTCATTACTCAGATTTACCACTTTAAGACTTTATACTTACAGTTTAGGAATATAGATTCATCGTTTTTATCAACAACAAAGGAAATCAACCCAAAATCAAACGAATTCACAGAATTTGCCCTAAGCGATGTAAGACACACACCAGCAAATTAAAACTCAGTGACATGATTGAATTGGAGTTCAAGTCCACGTTTCACTTGCTTTAAGGATTGTGCGCGTTTTCGTTTTACCGATACGCTAGTGGTGCAATTTAAGCAATGGTGCAAATTAGGCCCACTTCCTATATATTCTATTCACTGTCTGTTTGAACCTTTCGATTGACTCCACCTTTTTTTCTGTATTCTCTCTCAGAATCCGTCCTCAAAATTTAGTTCAGAAAATTCTCACGTACATTCCGCTATTTAGATACGCAATTCAAGTTGAAAAATCGAGTGAACTCACGTTTTATACAGCCTTTTACGTTTAACCTGCAAACTATATAGAAACCATGGAGAATATAGTTTATGTGCTTATAAATACATCGTTGTATTCCACAAAACAATGGCCCAATCAAGCTGAAATTTTCCAGAAAGTTAGTCCATACTCTAGTGAAGAATTTTATCACTGAAGATTTCCTGATGCTCAAACTTCGTTTATCATTATTTTGATACGAAGCTTGAAAAACATGATTTTCACTTTGAAATTAAAGAATTAAAAAATATAAATAACGCAACGGACGGTTTTCAACCACTCTCCTAGATTCACCCATGTTATATATTTCAGAAAAAATCATCGCACGCGTGTGTATTTTATGAACAAGAGTAAGTAGATAAACGTCTAGACTGCACGGTGTAAGTGAATTTGATCCATTCATACGAGTATTAAAATATTCAAAAAAGTATCAGGCCTCGGATAGTTGCACTGTAAAAAAATTTCACCGGAAAATTCCAGTACATGTACTGGAAGTCATTAACCTGTACATGTACCGGAAAATTTCAGCACATTTGTACTGCAAAAATTCAGTGCAAACGTTATGGAATTTCCGCATCAAAACTGGAAATTTTCTGAGCCTCGGTACTGGAATTTTTCAGTACACGAGCTGGACTTTTCCAGGACATGTACTGGAAAATTAATGCTGAGAATATCCATGAAAATTGAAAAAAAATTGCTCACGCAAAGTGATTTTGCAGGGTCCTTGTGTTCCAAGATGATTGAGAAACTTTTGATCGTTCATTTGGATGGACAGAAACTCATGTCTACCTAACAGGATTTGAACCCACACTTTTCTACCTGCCTACCAACTGAAACCTAAGACCTAACCGATGAGCTATAGCGCGACATGTTGGAAGGCCAGCTTGGGTTACTACATATGTTTCATATCTAGAACACAAGAGGATAAGTCTTGGAAAAACCTCATATATCAATTTCATTGGCTACAATTACAATTATTATTCAAAATCTCAATCAGGAAATTTTTAATATAAAGACTTGAAATTTTTCCTGCCAGAAATGACGAAGTCCAATAGAAGTGGAAAATTTCAGTGCAACAGTGATTAAATTCCGTTGCATAGCAACTGGAAAATTCCATCACACGACCTGAAAATTGCAGTTCAAAACCTGTATAATTCAATTGCATAGTAACTGGAAAATTCCATCACAAAACCTGAGAATTGCAGTTAAAAACCTGTATAATTCCAGTATACCAACAATTAGGTTTTTTTTTCTAAATTCCAAATTTTTTCTCAAGTCCTTTTTGAGGGAATATTTTTTTTTGGTGCACAAGAACTATAAAATTGTAGTACGAGCCGGTAAAATTTTCGCGAAATCATGGCAAAATTTCAGTACATCATCTCAAACTTGAAAATTCCAGTACAATGACTGAATTTTCAGTTATGCTTGGTAAATTTTCAGTAACGTAACAACAAAATCTCTGTACATGTACTGGAATATCCATATTCCAGTACTAGCACTGGAAATTTCCAGTCCAGTTGCACAGTAAATTTCCAGTTTTTTTTTACAGTGTGGGATGCTGGTCGGAAACCGGTGTCTTTACGTTATAAAGAAAAAGTCGAGGTAGAAATAATGCCAATGCAAGACGTGTTTTTTTTTTTAAATCTAACGTTTCGGAGAAAATCTACCTATTTTTTATTACCATGGTGATTTTTTTCATGCACCTTTGGATGAATAAGAGGTGTATACTTTATTGAAATCAAAATACGAAATATAATTGATACAGAAAATGGTATCCTATAAATTGATGTACGATTTTGATTTTGATACGATTTGTTTTTCATTTCAGAAAATTCCTAATCGATTGGTCTACATCCCATGGAGACGAATTTTTGCAAGTTTTTCATCAATTTGCTCCAGCACTCGGTAAAATTTGCAAGTGAAGTTTGAAAGAATTCTCACTCTCGTGACTTATCCATTTTTCATTTCAGAAGATTCTGAATCGATTGATCTATCCCTTATGGAAACAAATTTTCGCAAAGTTTCCAAAAGCCCGAACCAGCAATTGGTAAAATTGACAACTCCGGCAATAATACAACGTGTGAACAACGTACAAAAACAATATCTGTCTTATTTTTTACTCTTCGCAGGTTGTTCGAATATTATTCCATATTACCTTTTATTCTCTGAATCTAATAATATGAAAAGTATTCCCGATTTTTAATTAATTTCACGTATCTACACAATTTTATCATGTTCTTCTCCGGAACAGGGAACTGAATCTTCAACTTTCAACCTTCTTCGATACTTTTTCTCTTCAAAGTTCGACCAGCTCGGATTTTGATATCAACTTGTGATTAAATATTATCAATCGATGGAATTTTCCGATCATCCAAATCGTATTTTTGACTTCTACAATGTTCAGCGCAACTAGATCCAAAGTCTTATAACATTTCAATCAAATTTCGCCAAGTAATCGTCATATACGTTCAATAAGACATCTATTTCAAAAGGGACGAAATTTTCACTTGGTAATTTTCATTTCATCAAGTAATGGTCGTGGAATAAAATGTCAACTTGGAAAAAAAATGCTTCTTTTGATGAATATTAGTATGCTTCATTTTGCATTTGGACAACATATTTGATCAAGTTTTAAGCTCCAGGTATTTAATTGAAATATGAATATCGCAGTTTTTAATCAAAAATGCGATTTCAACTTTCCCAGGATAAAAAAAATGATTCCAGGTCTTTTCCAGGATTCAAGGAGCGATTCTGGTTTCCCAGGATATTTCTAGGATTTGAGGATATTCAAGGAGTAGTAGACACCCTGAATATATTTTTCAACGTGAATATTGCTTTGGCATGAATGAAATTCGCATATCATGGATTGAGCATGATTTTGAATTTAAAAATTCAAAACTAATTAATTCATACTTGAAGAACAGTAATTGTTTTTCATCCATGCTTCATTTATATTCCCATGAATATCAATTGATATGAAATTAAATATGTGACCAAATTCATACAGGTTTACAGCTCAGCGGCTATAGGATTAGTCAATGACTTCAGGATTTCCAAGTTCGATTCTGAGAAAAGTAATGTTTGTTTCCTTTGTTCTGCAAGATCATAGTGAAGTTAGTCATCGGCTTATGATAGATTCTTTGATGGAGGTTATATTTATATTTCAAACTGTAACCATCGAAATTTATTACATGCTGGCGTAAAAACTGATTGGATATTTCTTTCTAATTGTACACGGAGAAAAATAATACGATAAAAATTACAATATTTTCCAGTAATTCAGTACTATATGTCTCACTCTTGAGAAGTACTCCTCAAATGTGGAATAGAATACTACAACTGCAATAACTTTGACTACATTCCGTAAGAAAGCATTTGAAACCGTTGGGCAATTGTGACGACGTTTGACAAAATAATACTATTTGACTACATAGAAATTCTTCTTCGGCGAATCCGAAATCCGTTTGATGAAATATTGAATGGAATTTCCACTTGTGGTAAGAAGAATCCGATTGCACCAAGCAGCCTTTTTTTAGAGTGCAGATATTACATCTTGAGTATTTGAGTCAAGTTGAATATGCGTCCCCAATAGAACGTCAAAAATGGGAATTTCTGCATCGTGTAGTTGATTTATCGATTAATCAAGAACGATTGTTTGAAAATTCATAATTTCATCTATAACTGATTCATCATTTTCTGAGATTCATATACGGTCAGGTCGCAAGTGTTCGGAAGGCTATTTGCCCGAAAGCAGTAAAGGGTGTTTACGGCAAATGATCGGTTCAGGTTTATCACTAGACAGTGGTACTCAATTACGAAAATTTCTAGAATTGATCGGATCAGTGATCCTGTTCTGTCTTACAAGACGGTGTCAACGTATCTTTATGAAATAAAGCGGGAAACTGGGGGTGAAAGATAATTAGGTGGCATTAATTAATATTTATAAAATTTGAAGGTGCAAATTATCATCTTCGTGCTAAAAAGTAATTTCAAATTGTTTTGTTAAGCCAATATTGATGAAAATACTTGATTATTTATTATGAAAGGAGTTCTAACCTTAAATTCACAAAATAAATTAAGATAATTTTTATGTATTGCTTTTGTGGCAATAAAGTGAATTATTACTAAATAAATAAGATCATTGTTTCAAAGTGCCAAATTATTTCAAATATCATTTTATGTTAATGTTCACAAAGCTTGAGAAAATCAAATTTTCATCCGTAGAATGCCATTGAACACGTTCACGTTATAGCCAGCAATGACTTGTAAGACAGGACGGATCACTGATCCGATCAATTCTAGAAATTTTCGTAATTGAGTACCACTGTCTAGGGATAAACCTGAACCGATCATTTGCCGTAAACACCCAAAGTCTGCCGTTATTTGAGGTGGGCTAGGAATTTCCAGTAATTTTTGTCGGGTTGACAAATCATATTGTCTTTCGGGTAAATGCAATTTCGGGCACTTGGTACCTTACCTTCACATACAGATGGGAGGGGATCACATTCATGAAGCTCCATTGAAAATAATCACAAATAAAAATACTTTGAAAAAAAGTTGATGATTTCAGTATTATATCTGCTCATTCCATTTTGGTTTGTGATGATTGGTGTGGCTTTTTACCTCCGTCATCTAATTGACGTATTTATGTTGTTCGTATTCTGATTGGTGTGTGGTTTTATCCTACTGTGATTGGTGATTTGTTGGAGCGACCTACTTCACGCGTTTGTTTGTATATTTTGAATTTTGAATTCGAGAAAAATTATTTTGACATTTTGCGTGTTGATAGTCACGAATGAAAGGTTAATTATTCGAAGAGCCGTTGCCGTGTATTGAAGAGAAGAGAAAAATCCCTTCTCTTAAAGAAGAATGTGTTCTCATTGAAGGGTTTTACTGTATTGAAAAAGAACATCAAGAATGCTTCATTGGTTGACTATAGCGCATCTCTTGGTATGTTCAACCAGAATTTTCCAGATCATTTTATAATCCCCCTTCCATCTGTTTATGGGTCTCAAACAATTATGAATCAGTTACAGAGGAAATTATAAATTTTTGAACCGTCGTTTTTGACTAATCGATAAATCAACTACAAGATGCAGGAATTCCCATTATTGACATTCTCATGGGAACGCATATTTCACTCAACACAAATACTCAAGATGTAATACCTGTTTTAGCATGACGACTTCTATGAATTTCTGAATAATTCAGTCAGTTTTATGCAGCCCTATCCGACTCCCTGACTAAACTATAGAAGACTTGGTATTCTTAGTGTAGCCAAAAACATTAAACCGATAGATTGCGCCACTTTTATTGGTGGGCTATTCCTTTTAATTTGATTGGACGACTGAATAATAAGTATATTTTATGCAGCCCACCAAAACCATCAGCGTGATATGCGGATCAGTTCCATTCGGCGATAGTAAGGAACACAAAGAGTGGGGGAGTTAGAGAGGGCTGGTTTTATGTTCTATTCCCCAACAGGACAAGATGGCCGCCGAACGTTAAATAAACATCGAACCGTTCGATAAACTTACGGACATCTCTACTCTCTAAAATCTTTGGAGTGAGATTCCACTCTTTAGCCAGCCAGAAGTGAGCCAGTCGAATTTTCGGGTGAAATTTCCACTCTTTTAGAGTGATATTCTAAGGTTTGAGGTCAGAAACTCACAACCACTCCGATGCTAGAGTAAATTTTTCACCCTAAAAGAGTGAAAGCTCACTCGAAACGAGTGAAAATTCCACTCGAAGCGGACAGGCTCACTTCTGACACTTAGTCGAGTGAAACGTGCGTTTTTTCACTCTTCCAGATTTAGAGAGTACGTTCAAGGAACATTCCACGAACGTTCGGAGATCTTGATTCTCTTGGGGTTGTGATATAATTATCGTGTGATAAAATGCAAATGAGCTTAACTGATCATCATTTAGGAAATATAATTCAATTCTCTTTTGAACCAATTCATCTGAAAATGAACAAAAATCACTTGATTTAACCATGACATGTTTGTAAGATATTTGAGCAGATTAAACCCTCGTTACTTGTCATTATGATATTTTCTCTAGTTCCAACAACAAGCAAAGTTTCAAATCATAGAAACTATTTCACATATTTTGATCATAATTACTGTTTTGACATGAATAACATTTCAATTTCATAAATTGATCATAATTCTATGCGAGAACAGATCAAGATTATTCCGAATGATTAATCTCATGTATGCGTTATTTATAATCCCATGGGCTTGATATGAATCCAGATGTGTGATTGAATTCATAGAGGTGTACAGCCGAGCGGCTATGGGATGGTCCGGTGAACCCAGAAGTTTCAAGTTCCATTCCAATCAGGATAATCTTTTTTCTTTTATCGAGGATCATCATGAAGGCAGTCACCATCTTATAATAGATTCATTACGTCTTTCTATTTTGAGGGTTATATTTGTTTCTAACTGTAACCATGGAAATTTATTAGATCACTGCAAGAACACGTCGGTTGGATATGAGCCCACTCTTATCATTTGAGAGATCCAGCCCACCCCGACGCGATATGAAGTTCATATCCAACTGATCGGCATTTCGCACTTGAGTTGACATAAACATTGTCGAGGATGATCTTCGACATTCATTCCAAGTATGTATTGCACAATTTTGGTTGTGTGCCCATTTTTCGAATTGATAGGAGTGTTCGAACTTGGTAAGTAGTTCATCGATCGTTGGTCAACTATAAAAAAGTTAATAAATTTCATTGAACAACGGGGAATACATATCACGCCACTTTGTTCCAAGAATTTTTTTCTTTGATAGAACTTCGTACGCTACTATAAATTAAGAAGACTCGAGCACGAAGAGGTGGGAAAAAAGGTGAGGTGAAATGTTTCGAGAATTCTTTTTAGAAGGTACTTAATCAATATAAATTTGAAGTAAGTATATTGATAAATTACTTACTTGGGATTACGCACATTTCCGAATATCTCTGTAAACTTATGAAATTAAATTGTGAAGTTTTAACCTTTAGAGGACCGGACTGGTCCATATGGAGGCCACTTTGGGAAATGAGCGGAATACGCGAGAAATGGTTAAAAAATTTTGGAAACATCACGTCCTCTAAGGTTGACTTCAAATGTCAAGAAATTTTACAATTTGATTCAATAGTTTTCAGATATCACACAGTAAAGAGTAAAACTTACTTTCAACCTTGATATCAGCTTATTTTATGATGCAGCCAAAACTAGCTCTATCTCAGCTGAAAGTAAGCATCCAAAACAAATGCCGACACAATGGAAAAGACTAAATTTCAGTCAAGTGTTTTCAAGTAAGATGCAGTCACTTTCAGTCAGACTTTTTACAGTGCGGATCATGAGAAGATTCAAAGTTTGCAGCAATGTGCAATCTCAAGTACTCAATTCATTATTATTCACTTTGAATTTGTATCACCCAAGTACCTTCTCAAAAGAGTTTGCACAAAATTTCACTCTTCCTCTCCCTCGCTTCTTCACACTTTAGTCCCCCTGAAGCATAAAAAAACGGATAAAATTTTGCTACGTAATTCTCAAATAAGTAAGAAATGATCACAAATTTTAAATATGCAGCACTAAAGTGCACGTAGAATCACGCTCTAAATATAAATTCAAAGTTCAAAACATATTCCCAAACATGAGAAAACAAGTTATAAAAATTATTGACATTTGTAGTAACCTAATAACCGAGTTGTTTGTATATCAACATATATTTATAATTATTTGAACGATTCTAAGAAATCATTTGCAGTTCCCATGTTGTATTCAAAACTCACTTTTAGCAATGTATTATACTTCATCATTGCAGATTCGCTTAGTTGTTCAGAAAGTACGAGGCAAAATTTCGCTTATTTTTCTCAAAGACTCCATGGCCCTTAATTAATCCGGATAATCGAGTAGCCTATCCCCCTTCTCACCACACTTTTGATAAGTACGGAAAGAATGTAATTGAATTCGACATGATGTGAAAAAAAAATTTCAGAAATCACTTTTTAAGGTTGAAAAATTATTTTAAAACATGATTCTCTCCTTTTTCCTCCTTTATATCTAAATTTTCATATGATTGACTGACTCATATGAATCATCATACCTTGGATGATGATCAAACGATGAGAAAGTTTAAAAACAGACTCGTCATTACTATACCTGTATCACTGAGTTTTCTCACTTAATTTGTACCGACTTTAAACTTTCTCAACGTAACGTAATAACAAACTAAGAAAAAAGTGTGAATATCTCATTAAATATTTATAAATTACATTACAGGTGGATACGTGACGATGTAAGTCACGTGATGCGAGATATAAGCAAGTAAAAACTGTTTGAATGTAGGGTAAAAGAAAACACTCGAAATCTAGGGAAAGATCGTTAGAAAGATTTTTAGCAACGGAATGATCATCATCGAATTTTCTCTCAACAATTGACATAATAGATAAAAATAATGAGAGATCAACGATCATAGAATAAAGATCAAAGGAGAAGAAGGAGAAGAATAAAAGATCGAATATAGAAATACAATATTCGAGGTGGGCGTCCTTACGAGACTCTTGACGCATGACGTCAGTTTTACATATTTGGCGCGCATATCAGACGACCGGCGATAGTCTCTCTCAAGGAAAAGGATTCGCGTGTATACACATCGTGTTCCGCGTATGTGCTCGAAATATGATCATATTGTTCGTTATCTTGATTGAAACATGTATACCTATAATCCTGGCCCAGGTTTTACTTACAACAATGACGTGTACTGGGTAACCCCCACCCCCTAACACTCCTTCTACAGAATCCTTATGGTACATATTTTGATCACTTCCCACTTTTAGCTGCACGATTCTTGAAATTAAATGCGAGATTTCTAATCGAATAGTTGGATTAGAATTAAAAAATATAACAAAAAAAAAGATTCAACAAATTTGAGGCAAATTATCTAAAAAAGTCAAGATGAGGAAACATGTGGAATACAAAATCTGATATCTCATTCCAAGAAAAACTGTGAGGATCGTGGAAAGTATAACTTGCACGGGAAGAATGTACACGGATGGTGTAGTCGATTATTCAAATACGTATAGAAGGATGAAAGTGGAATGGGATGATGCCGAGAACAAGATTAATTGAAGTGATAGAAAATTACGTTATATCAAGGTTCTCAGCGGTCCTTGAATTCCAACAGAATTGACAAATCACACATGACTGGTGAATAGTATAATCACGAAGGAAAATAAGAAATTCAAGGACTGACAAACTTGTATATGAATTGGGGAAGAAGAACCGGGAGAAAAATACTGTTAATTTCATCCCAAGTTGAGACAACAATTATGAGTGCAGCGCAGCAAAGACAAGTCTCGACGAGTTTTTGTGAGCTTTTCTGTACTTTACTACTTGCTAAAAAAGAAAAACTAATACAGTAAATACTAGAAAATGGTCGGTCAACTTAGTGATCTCCCTGAAGAGTATTCCGCCGTGTGTTCAACATCTGCGAAAACAATAGATTTCTAGTAATAATATTTGGGGTGTTCCAGGACCAACTAAACGTCGGTTTTTTTGTTTGGCTGTCACTAAACATTAATGAAGCTGAAACTGGCAGCCGATTGTCATAACTTTTGTATTAAACCTTCGTTTAATACAAAAGATTCAAGGGTCGGAAACGTTCAATCGGATGCTACTTGATCGATTTCTGGTATGAACAAAGTTGAAATGACGTTTAATTAGAAGTTACAAAAACTGGCTGCTAGCTCTACGGCTGCTAGTTTCAGCTTCATAAACATTATTACTAGGATTCGTAGATGTTGAACACACGGCCGTAGAAGCGAGAGTGAAAAAATGAGAAAAATGATCCAGCCAGACCTTGTTCCATCCGAATCGAAGGTCTGGCTTGTTGTTTTGTTTCATTTTAACAAGTCATCTTCGAGTATTTGGGGTAAAGAGATCTAATAACTCTAGGGTCTACAGGATACCCTTCAGGGGATTCGTTCAACTGTTGCCATAGCATGAAAAGGTTAATAGTTTTAGTAGCATTCGCCATACTCCTATAGATCTTGATGATTTAGGGCAATGGTTCTATTTACATTACCGAAAAAAATGGATTTTGAAGGAATGAAATACCAAGTTCTACATTGGTATTGTAGCATTCCAGCAGGGAGAGGTATCGACAATCAAAACCTTCGAGTTCTGGGATGGTGGACCCGCGAGGAATTTGAAAATAGAGGTTTCCAATGATTAAAAGCAGTGTTTTTATTTTTATTTGAATATTTATGTAGATGATATGCTGGATTCTCCTCAAATTCTCAGCAATGCAAGGGGGCTTGGGGGAACTATCATTATCTCTAAATTCTGGAAGGCTGTACATGCGGCGAAATTGGGAATGTAGAGTTCCAATGTTTAGAAGCGGTGAATTCAATCTTGGTTTCTTGATGAACGAAATATGCACAAAGAAAAAGTAATCTGGAAATGAGAGGAAAAATCCCTCTCAATCAGAGAAGATATCTCACTTTTGTTTTCTTCTTCAATTGAGAATATTCCTCTACGATTTCGAAAAAATGAATAACGAACAAAGAGGGACACTCTTATTTTGATATTAATTTTCAAGCAGCATCACATCAATTTCAAAGGATTTTGGTCAGCATTGCCCGGGGCTTCGACAAGCTGATCAGCGCCAGTGTGGCCAGTTTGAAGTAGCCCAATTCCATTGATTGGTGTATTCTTTTAGAGATGACAATATGATTGGTCAGTTACATGAGAAATAACCAATCGATGGATTGGACTACTTTTACCTGCCCACTCTAATTAGCGCTGTATCGATGTTCAGAGGGGTTCTAACAAGCATTGTACAGAAATCAAATAGTGTAGATCAGCATTCCACCGAGCTTGGACAGCTTGGAGTTCTGATCAGCGTTGCATCGATTTCGTGGAGTTCTGACCAGCGTTACCATATACGGAAATCGAATAGTTCTGATCAGAATTACTCAAAATCGGGACAATGCCGATTAGAACTATTCGATTCTCCTACAATGACAGTCAGAATTTCACCAAATCGATGAAATGCCGACCAGAATTTTCTAAACTCGATTCAATGCTGATGAGAACAATTTCAATTCCGTGCAATGCTGACTAGAACTATTTGATTTCCGGACAATGCTTGTTAGAACTATCCGAATTCTGCACAATGCTGATCACAACTATTCAAACCCAGTGCAGTGATGGCCGGGACTACTCGAATTCAGTGCCATGCTGATCAAATTTATTCCAATTCCGCTCAATGCTGATCAGAACTATTCAAAGTAGGGGTAATGCTGATCAGAACCATTCGAGATCGCGATGCATTGCTTGTCAAAACTATTCGAATCCTGTGGAATGCTGAACAGAACTATTCGAAATCAATGCAATGCTGATCAAAACTATTATATTGTTTTAAATCGATGAGATGCTGCATCGAACCATTCGAATTCCGTGTGATGTTGGTCAGTACCACTTAAAACCAGTTAAACAGACAACTGACAGATGGATAGACAGAAAGAAGAAGATAAAAGGTCACCGGAAACGGAATTAAATTTCTTCTCCAAGCTTCGACAGGTGTTGTGCTGTCACACAATTCTGAATATTTACATCATCACAAAATTTCCTGCGATCTCGCATAATCTTCATACACTGAAAAAACAGATATCCTGAAAATTACCATAATTTATGGATTTTCAGCGCTGGTCTGACCCGAGTCGGAATATTTACTTGCACGAATATCTAAAAGTACCATAATTTCTTGGACTTTTCAGAATAAGTATGGTACCTTCCTTATAAAAGTCCCAGCCATTATGGTACTTTTAGAGGTTTGTTCAGGTAAATATTGAGACTCGGGTCAGACCAGCGCTAAAAATCCATAAATTATGGTACTTTTTAAGATACCTTTTTCTCCGTGTACTTTTTCCATTTTAAACAAAGTTAAATTCACCGCTTCTAAACACTGGAACTCTGCATTTTCAAATTTCCCGCATGTTCAGTATCCCAGAACTCAGAGGTAATGATCGTTCCCCCTATTCCAGCAGCCACAAAAAATTCATGTCTCGAAAACTGTAATATTCATCATTATAGAAGAAATTTCTGTACTTTTGTTATATTTTACCGATCATTTTATGAAAAAAAAAGACAATAAAAACTACTGATTATTACAAAATGTCACTTTTTAGTTTTTAATTGATACATTTCTAATGAACGCTAATTATTTTGATTTTGAGAATCACAAGATTGGAAACTAGAGAAAAAAATGCTAACTTTTGAGTTTTTGAAGGTTCCCAATACGTTTGAAAAATTTCAAGTAACAAGCGCTTGAAAATTATGAGATTTCAAAAACGTCGGATTTTCAAAAAATCATATTCTTCAGAAAAAGTCATAAAAAACAAAATCCAAAAACTTTACGACGTTTCGTAACCGTGAATATTGGAATATATTTTCCTTGGAAAACTGGGAAAATTCGGGTATCCCATTCTTTTATTACCAAAGGATAGTTTAATTTCTTGGAAACTCAAAACAAATTTGAAACCTGCAAATACAGTTGTTTTATTCGACTTCAGTGAAAACTTTGCACACATATATGTGTTTAAATGCCCAACATTCCTTTTCAATAAACGGGGAATCTGATTGTGCTAGGTCCCTTCTGCTGGCGCAACATATTTTTTTCCCGTGACAGAAAAGTATTTGCTACCACAGCAATCTTGTCCGCTAGGACCGCAGTTGTTTAGAGTGTCCATGCTTTTAGCAAAGTACGGTTGCTGTATAGGAAACGAATATTTAGCTGAACATATTTTGCGTGTCATATTGAAGATTGTGCTAGTCCGGTCAAAAATCTTATGTCTTAGTCATTCATGTTGGTCTCTCGGGAATTCAGTTAATTGTGGGCACGAATTTTTGATTTCCTGGCTCAGAAAATTTTTTTGCCCGTAAAGTTTTTTCATACTGCGCAGCAATTGTACGATTCATAAATATTGCCAATATCGTTGTTACTATCTCAAAATCAACCATGTGTTGAATCGTAAGTGTCATTATTGATGGATCCTGTAAAAATATGACGATTATGAGGTTATTTGTATGAAAAAAATTGCTTTCCAGGAGTACAATATTTTTTTATTCAAATAGATTCGAGATCAATCTTCACACTTGAAAGGGGAGGGTGGGGGAGAGAGGAGGGTGGGGGAGTTGAATAATATCCGACTTGTTCAAAGATCATTTTTGTTTCATGATTTTTGCTATCGTTTTCTCTTCGTTTTTGTAGATTTTGGACAAGGGGGTGGAAGCCTCCCCCCCTTCCATAATCCTTATTGACCCACTTGTGTGACCCACTGTATCACACACTGAGAAAAAGGATTCGTTGACTCAAATGAGATTTGTTTACAGTAAATAAATCGTATATTTGGATACGAGCAAAGAAATATTTACTAATATTCATTTTATCACATAGTTGTTGAATACACCACATATTTCTTTGAGTCAACTTCATACCGATTATGATTCGATAGATCTGAATTTGACAAGAATTCATATTCATTCACATCAACTTCAATCACTTTGAATCAAATGAATGATTTGGTTATAGTTAATAAATATGAATTTCTTGACTCAACACAATTTTTGGTTATAATCAATATGTCTTATTTGTATGAAATAATACTTCTTGAAAATGCTCAACCAAATGCGTTGATTTGTCAGAAGAAAACCTTTTTCTCAGTTCAGAAACCACGATGTGCTGATTTCACGTTTACATCATTTAAAATCATATGTGCTTGACGTTATCTGCTACTGTTCCTACGTTTGAATTTTCATCCAAAGTCAAAATCAACTTAGAACAGTAAATTTCTGCATAAATCATCAAAAAGCCACTAATTTTCTTCCACAATCTTGTAGAGCGAAGTTTGAACTTCAATTTGAAAAAAAAATTGAGTGGAAAACTGCACTGCCTCTCAGTGATAATCGAATTTGAAATGAGTTGAATTTTTGTAGTTAAAAAACTTATCAATCCGGAAATAAAAGAAAAACATGACCTCCAATCATACTCGAGGTTGATGTCATATTTTTTTCTCAAATCTATGTACTTTTCTTGATATGTGGTAAAAATTCCATAGAGATATCTCAATTAGAACCCAAAATATGAATATTTTTCAATGAATGCTGCATCATAGGAACCAATTCTTGGGAATTCGATTGAAGCAGATTTTCGAAATTTCAGAGTTCGATATTTCAGAAACTATAAATCCTGGAGAGCTAAAATTTTGCACGGGTTGTTAACTCGGTAATAGTAACGACTTCACCGAATTTCATCGAAATCCAAGATGGTGGGTGATCGACCTGCCTGAATTGATATGGAATGACTCCCATTCATTTTTCGAAAAAATTTTCCCAAGTACTTTCAACATCACAACTCTCGTTTTTCCACATCCTCACATACCAATCATCTCTAGAACTCTGAGATAATGTCCACTTTCATCGGGTTCACCTGCGCTGCTACTATATCGTAGAAGAACTCAGCATATCCTTTCATTGAAGTTCCGAAAAAAATTTCCCAAGTACTTTTAGCATTAGAACTCCCGTGTCTCGACATCCTCGCATTCCAATCATTTCTAGAACTCCGAGATATAGTCTACTTTCTTCCATTTTCCCTGCGATGCTGTCAATTCGTAGAAGAACTTAGCATATCATTCTTTCAAAATCGATCGTTTTCACAAATTTACCCGGAACTGTCGTTCTAACTTATCGCTTGATTTTATCAAGAACTGTAGAACTATAGTGGATGCGATTAGAACTGTTGCGTTTTTGTGCGATGCTGACATGTGATATACAAACTTCACAGACCCCCTCAAGTCGCGTAACGAAAGTTCTTCGAAAGCGGTTTACAGCTATATAAAGCCATCCCTCTTCCTGACATTCCTGGACATTCAATGTCAGCAACAGTGTCAATTATTAGACTAGAAGTTTTTCTAACGGGTGACCTCCTGGCCTATGCTAGATATAGAGGAAGCTTGAATTATACATGAAGTTCAAGGTCAAAGAAAAAGAAAGCTTATTTTCACGGGTTTTTCGTCCCTATTTATATCGATCAAATTACTCATTTTTTCGCTATTCTATTTGAAGATAATTGAAATATTGGGAGGAAAATTGGAAAAGAAGGAAGTATTTTTCTCCCAATATTGGAATTATGGAAAAAATTGATGTTCACAATAAAAATAAAAGAAAACTGTCCTGAGTCTTGCCTCTAGCATTACCTAAACGTTATGAAATATTATACCAAGTTCATGGAAAAGTATGAAGTTATAAATATTATACCAAAAATTTCAAGAGAAATATACGGTATCGTATCATAATATCGAAAGTTTTTTTCTATATGGGATTCGAATCTGCTACGTTTGTGCTCGTTTGTACAATAAAAAATTTCGTTTGTGCTACTTGAGGTATAGCGTTCATGCACGATTGAATAAATTGGTCCGCCGGCGACTTCCTCCGATTTCAATGATTCTATGGTCGTTGGAAAGGGCCCGACGCGTACACTAAGAAAACGTTTGTTTCGGCGAAACAAAATTTTGGTTGAAATGAACGCAAAAAAACTTCTGGGTTGGCTGAAATGAAATTCATTCAGGATGAACAAAATTTATTTGTCTGTATAAAATTTGAAAGCCTTAATTATTAAGCCCAAATAAATTTTATTCCAGCCAACCAAAAAGTTTCTTTGCGTTCATTTCAACCAAAATTTTGTTTGGCTGGAACAAACTGTGTGCTGAACATTTTTAGATTTAAACCTAAGGGAAAAAAGTTATAGAGGAAAATGTGAGGAACATGAAAAAATCGGAAAGCACGGGTGAGGTTATGGCAAATAATCAGCGGGCCGATTGTCACAGTGACAATGAGTAGTCGACAAGGGTGAGAGGATACCAGAAGCAAGCTGAATAACATAACACTGATTTGCGGTTGGAAGATATTGATCTACGCGAGTAACAGTGGAATTCCGTGAAAAAATACGCCAAAAAAGTATCAACCGGGATCGTTTGTATGAGTATCGAATATTCTTCTGGGATGACCACGGGATAATTCTATCCAGGTCAGATCGTTCGAGTGAGTCACATGTAAGACTTAGAGGAAGTCGCCGGCGGGCCATTTTTTTCAATTGTGCATGACCGTTATACCTCAAGGGGATACCAGCGATCCCCGCAGATGCAACCCGCCGTACAAACGTACCGACTGAGTGAACATTTTTTCGGCAAGAATACTCTGAACTGAACGCATGAAGGAGTATGAAATTTTCAGGAATCAATCTTCAATCCTTTATCCATTGCTGTACAGGGGGTACTGGATTTAATCCGTTCTCTCCTCATCTCATCAATTTGAGAACACCCACAAATAAATTTCGGTATTATTCATAATATTCAATTTCAAAAGTTTTTAACCATATCATCGATCAAGGTGGATCATCCCTCAAATTTTCAGGTGGTTGAAATGAAATTCTGAACAAGAATTTGTGAATTGTGATATAGTTTTCCACAACTCATCAAAGGTAGCAGGGAACGGATTAAATCCACCGGTAACACAGTCGGTAACACAAACTTTTTTTTCGAAATCCAAAATTCCGGCGATGTACAGCAGTGAATAAAGGATAGAATATTGGTTTCTGGAAATTTCATACTTTGGCATGAATTCAATTCAGAGTATTCTTGTCGGGGAAATGTTTACTCAGTCGGTACGCTTGTATGGCGGATTGCATCTGCGGGGATCGCTGGTGTCCCCTTGAATAGCACAAACGAAATTTTTTATCGCACAAACAACAGCAGATTCGAATCCCATATGAAAAAAATTTTCTTCCGAATTTTTGCCGACTAGATTCACAGAGGTCCCGACACCGGCATAGTCCCGAAATGTCATAATGCCGAAAGTTCATAGTCCTCATAAACTGTATAAAATAGTACTGTTGTACCATTGTACCATTCCGGCATCATGATACTTCGGGACTATGCCACCGTCGGGATTGTGAACTTTCGGTATTATGATACTCTACCGAAATATACACTCAAAATATATATGTTTTTTATTCCGGTTTTGTTAACCCGGTCTCTTTACATTGCCAAGGCCAATTGGACCAGGGGAAGCGTACTTCCAGCCTAACCTACGCGGTTGAGGTAAGATTTCCTGACTCATCAACCGTCGTTTCCCTATTACGGTGGTAGCCGCTTTCGGGATAAGCTTTGGTTGACGCACCAACTGTCATTTCCCCTTTCGTGGCATTACCGTTAGGGAGAAAGGCGGATTGATTAGTGAGGTTGGTCTCCCATGCAACCGGATTGTCCGGAACGGAACGCTCGTAATTGGTGGATCCCTAGTATTGTTATAGTTATATTCAAATGGAACTAGTATTCTACCAATTAGGATCGTTCCGTTCCGGACAATCCGGTTGCATGGGAGACCAGCCTCAGGGATTCGAACCCCCAAGCCTGTCGGACATCCATGTCTGAAAGTTGACACTGAAAATAGAATTCTGCAACGGTTAACGTTTGGACATCAACAGTTGATGTCCGTGAAAAAATGAAATTAGTACACTGAGAAAAAAGCAACGTGGTTACAGGAACTATGTTCGCATGGTCACAGATTCACGGTTGCAGTGACGTGAAATTTGGTCATGATGAAGAGAAAAACAAGACAAAATCACATGAATGTAGTTGTAGCAACTTCATAAGAAGGTCAAGGCAAAAATCAACTACGTGCTGTAGTTGTGCCGACCAGATTTTTCTCTGAGTGTAACCATGGAAGCATTACTGGCTCATTTTATTCACATCAACTGTTGATGTGCAACTAATTGACCAACGATATACCGGGGAGTAATAGTAGATCTTAAGGGGATACCAGCGCCGGGAAATTAGCCAAATTTATTGTGACATTTTGATTTCATTGCTTCATTTTCGAATAAAATGTCAGAATAAATTTGGCTGATGTCCCGACGCTGGTATCACGGTGATCACTTTCAGGCCCATAGAGCTCCAGAAAAATAAGCAAAAAAAATTTTGCCATGTACTTTTCCAACAACTAAGCATTAAATTGAGGTTTTTAAGGGGATACGAGCGGCTGCGCTTTTCGGGATTTTTTCGAGACAAAGTACGTGAAAATGCGTGCATCGATTCGAAATATCTCTCTGTACAGCATTTTTTGAGATGCTAAAGAAATGCTGTACAGAGAGATATTTTGAATCGATGCACGCATTTTCACGTACTTTGTCTCGAAAGAATTGGACCGCTCGTATCCCCTTAATATGCAGTGATGGAACACATTGCCAAGATTAGACTTTGAATATTTGGTTGAATCTGGTTAAGATTCCTGAGCATTGTGCAAAGAATTATAAACATAATAACCTACAAATGTCAATAATTTCCACAAATTATTTTCTCTCATGTTTAGATATGACAATGGAGTTTCAATTTATATTCAAAGTCAAACCTTGGCAATATGCTCCGTCATTGTATATTAAAAAATTTTAATTCATCGCTTAATTGTTGGAAAAATATGTAGCAAATTTGTGCCCATTTTCTTAGAGCTCCATGGCCACTAAAATTTCATTTTCCATAGACATCAGTTATTGATTTCCAATGTTAACTGTTCCAGAATTTTATTTTCAGTGTAGAGTGAATGGCATTGAACTTTGAATCGTTTATCCAAGCAAATTTGTAATAAAATACAACTAAATCCAATACGAAGTTGATGACAATGCTTGGCATTCTACTTTTTTCAATAACAAACGCCTGGTAAAAATTATCTAGAAAATGTAAAAGCATGTATGTCATAGTATTTTTATATTTGATTACAAATTTGTTTCGATGAACGATTCAAACTTCAACTAGATCAAATGCCAACTTCGCGTATATGAAATGTCATAATTAGAAAGATGATTATGTAGAAAAATTCAACTTTATCAGCATTTAACAATGTTTGAATTTGGGGAAGATTGATATAACAATCTTATGGATGTTTCCTTCCACAGGAATGGATGCAATTTTGATCTATCCGATGGGATAACTTTCAGTAGCCTGCAACGGTATTGTAATAGCTAGACAACAAATCACATACATAAAGAGAAACGAGTCAACCTGTTCTCTTGAATGATAAAATATTAGTCACTTCATTTGTTCATAAAACAGTCAAACCATTGAAATCATAAATTTGAATCTTCCCGCAGAACAAAATCATTTGATTATTTACAGAATCCAAAGATGTACAAAATGGTGTACAAAACTTGTTAATTCTCTTGTCAACAACACTTTTCTTCCATGTGTTACCATGGAAAATCCACGCGGTGTAAGAAACTATTTTTCCACCTTCTCGTATCGAAAACGCAAACTTTTATTGTGTTTGAATTTACTACAGATTCCGGAGCTCCGCACGATCGTCGCCCTCGTCAATGATAATATTTATTTTGAACGCAGCTATGGCGAGCTTATGAAACAAGGACAAAATTATGATTAAGGAATTTTCACACTCAAGAAAAATGGAGATAAGACAAACAGAAGAGAAGAGAAGGAGGGAAGAGAAAGGAGAAATACAACAAAAGATTTAACAGACATATCATTGTATCTTCACCCTCGACAGGGTCATCGTGACCATTTCGAGTCATCGATATGAACACGGAAAGAAGCAGGAAAACATTTCCAGTGACCGTTCGATCGAAAAATCTAACGAATCGTGATATATGCTATGCGATTTTGATAAGCAACTTCTCAGGTGAAAATCTAAAAGCCCCACCGATAAACTCTTCGATGTAAAATCCAAACACATATATATGTATGTATAAAGGATACGGATGCATATATATACATGCACATACGTGAAAACTCAACTCACCGTAAAGTGGCTCCTTTATTTATTCCTTGTCAATTACACTCGTCGATGAATTTTGAACTCAGAAAAAATGAATTATCGCTCTCTTCTCCCTGTTCGTTTTCTTTTTTTGTTTTTTTTAGATCAGGGGCAATTGCATACACACACGCGTAAACACGTACACCATGAACATCGAACGACAGCCGCGATAACGGAACGACAAATTTCACATCTCACGACACGCAAAAGTAATGAAAAAGCGATCTGCCACCTGAAGTTAGTGCAAACAATGATCGATAACCAATATGGCGGAGGAAACGTAACTTCGACTTTTCTAGATTTTTCAGATGGCGTTTACAAATGTACGAGCAGTTTTCCATTTGCGACGTGAGCTCATCCATGGTGCCAGATAAATCGGCCAAATTCTGCGAATTGGCTGATTCTTATATAACCACCCATTCATGTTAACGATTTTACAAGACAGGACCAATGAATAACAGCATTGCGATTTATCCATCGAGCTCTATGAACTCATCTAGAATATATAGTGAACACCTGTTTGTCTGAAAGCCCGTTAGCTCGAAGCAGGGATGTTAAAATACACGATTCTAAAGCTGTAATTTCATGGGGCGTCGAGCATCGAGCGTCAACATTAGAAAGAAAGAGAGGTCACACAGTTCTTCTCTTTCCTTCTAATGTTGACGCTTGATGCTCGACGCCCCATGAAATTACATCTTTACGGTTTTTTACATCACGTGTAGAAAAATGTAAAATACATCATGTAAATTACACCTTATATGTAAAAAACGTAAAATACTCAATTTTAGTTAGTAATTGACTTTATTGCTCATTCTCAGCAATACATAAACTTTAATATTCAATTTTTAAATTATTCAGGTTATGTGACTTACAGGTTATGAAAATGGATAATACTTTTCGATTGATTGAACGCCTGTTATTTATGTTTAATTATTGGTAGGCTACCCACACAGCACGGGAGTTTAAAAAGCATTCTCAAAAATTCATAATGAATTCTTCGCAAACTCTTTCTAACCTGTTATGCTATATGGGTACATTCTAATACTGTAGAAAAACGTCCCAGATCTCAGATAGCACAAGAACTCTTAGAGAGGTCTTAAAGAATACAATTTATTCATAAAGAACTCTTTGAGAACTCTTGTGCTATCTGGGATAACATGGAGAATTCTTTTAAAAAAAAAAAAGAATAAAATTCTTCAAGAACTCTTTTCGAACCAATGAATTCATAAATAGCTCTGGAAAAGGTCAATTTTTCGGACATTACGAGTTCTTTGATAATATCGAAAATATTGTTCTAGTACCCTCAAAGAACTTGTTAATGTCCCAAACATTGAACTCCTTCAGAGTTCTTTGCGGATTCATCAGTTCGAAAAGAGTTCTTGAAGAATACTATTTTTATTCTTGAAAAAGAATTCTTCGTGTGTCATCAGGGGTTTTCTTTAGAGAGCCTGAAGGGAGAGAGTGGACATTGGAGGTTTGCTGTGATTGGCCAAAGCCTTAAGAAGCCGTATTGATGAAGTATTCCTATTATAATTATGATTATATTTGGCTCATAATCGGTAGGGCACTACAATCCAGAACGTTCATTATCTAGAAAGTGCAAAATCCCGAGTGCCAATATCCAGAATGGGCAAAATCCCGAATGCTCATTATACAGAATGTTCATGGTCCCGAATAAAAAAATATATATTTTAATATAAATCAAATAATTGACCAGTTTAATCGTAAGAAATTAATTGTCCTCACTTACTATGCGTTAAAAAATAATTTTTCATTATAAAAGTGGCCAATTATTTGATTTATATTAATCAAATAATAATAAACGTTAAAAAAATAATAATGAACGTTCTGGATTGTAGTGCCCTACCCTCATAATCATAATCGTAATTGGAATACTCCATCAATATGGCTTCTGAAGGCTTTGACCAATCACAGCAAACCTTCGATGTCCACTCTCTCCCTTGAGGCTAGCGTCCCATGAACGGAAAAAGTGACGAAAAGCGAATTGCGGCACCAATAGATTTTCAGAACTTTTAGTGACTGCTGGATGAAACCAGATAAAACTAGGCATACTTGAAAAGTATTGGTACCGCAATTCGCTTTCCGTCACTTTTTCCGTCCATGGGACGCCAGTCTGAGGCTCTCTAATTGTCTTCCCTTCCTTCCGATAGATCCTCAATGCCAATTCATTGTTAATTGATTAGGAATATTTTCAAGTGGATAAATATGTGAGAAATATTCTCAACATATTCATGCACTACAAAATGTTTCTAATAAATTAGGAATGAAATGACAACAAGGATCTATCGGAAAGAAAGAAAAGGATTAATTGAACCCACTGTTTATACGTTATGGATTGAAAACTCAATGTTCTCATTCAGATTTGAATTCAAAATAATAATTCTTGTTCTTTCTCCCGACAATTAACTGAAAACTTATGAATTATTAGTTCAACTTTATAAAATATATAGAAATGCAATTTTTTGAATTTTGAATTTCGCGGGTGTAAAATATGTATGTGAATTACTCTCGATTTTTTAACGTAAAATACATAGTTTTTCACGTGTTGAGAGCTGTGTATAATACGTCATGTATTTTACTCCAACAACCCTGGCCCGAAGGGTAGAGTATCGTAAGCAGGGTTGGGAAGTATTATACATAGTATAATAGCTTCGTTCGTTCTAATGTGTTCGGAGTTACCCCAACCTGCACCAAACCAATCAATTCATTTTGATAACTAGAAGAACGTATCAAAAGTATCTAGAGTAGGTTTGGGCAACTTAGAACACGTTAGAACGAACGAAGCTAATATTTCCTACTTTTATACACGTATTAAGCTGTAATTTCATACAAGCGACGAGCGACGAGCGATACCTTAGATAAAGGGAGAAGTCTCACATTACCTCTCTTTTTAGCTAATGTATCGCTAAAAGCTAAACCTTGTTTAGCTTTGCATGAAATTACAACTTTATACATGTTTAATACAGTCACATTTCTGATAAGGTTTTATACAAGTTTAATACATCATAATGGCGCCCTTGGGAACCAAATGTGATTGTTCGGTCAAGAAATCCACTAGAAGTTACCAACAATTACCTCTTATACGTATAATATATGTATTATACAGGCTATGTATTAAGATGTAATTTCATGGGGCGTCGAGCATCAAGCGTCAACATTAGAAGGAAAGAGAAGAACTGTGTGACCTCTCTTTCTTTCTAATGTTGACGCTCGATGCTCGACGCCCCATGAAATTACAGCTTTAAGCTGCCAATTCATGGAGCGTCGAGCATCGAGCGTCCAATTATTTCCCCAGATTTTTTCGACGCTGAATTGCGAAATGCCACAGGTACCTTTTCATCAGGGGGGGTACAACTCAACGTTATAAAAGTAAAATAAATTTGCACTGATTTCTGTGCCCTCTAAGTAGAGTACTTTGATGTGAACTAAAAATCAATATGGTGGCCTCGTGTAGCAAGGTAACCTCAAAATTATTCTGATTTTGAAACATCAATAATATTTCAAAAATGAAATGTGAACATGACAAAATTCTAAAACCATATTATATATTAAAACATATAATTTGTTTTTAGAATTGTTGTTCACACTTTATTGTTGAAATATTATTGATATTTCGAAATCAAAATTGGTCAGCATAATTTTGAGGTTACCTCGATTAAATACGATCAAAGCGCCACCTTGATGGAATACTTGTCCGCGTGAAGAATAGAGGAAAGGAGTACGATCGCAGTACTTTTGAAGTGCCCCCGAAAACGTAGCCTAGATAGGCCTCGCAATTGGCGCTGTCGTACGTGTTTACCAGTATGTACTGCTGAGTAACCATGGAAACGAAGTGTTTAACCAACTATATAGTCTCCGGTTCTTACTGTGGCGAGCGCCATCAAATGTGAAAAAATTGAAACTACCTAGAGCCCAATTTTCGACCACTTTCTGTTGGAGAATCAACCCCGATCGTACTCCTTTTCTCTATTCTCCATGCTTGTCCGCAATTAAAATGTGGTTTGGGGTCATCCTATAGAGTTGAAGGGCCCTGTTTTTCATGGAGCATCAAGCATCGAGCATCAAAATAGGAAATTCCAATTCCAACATTGACACACAACCTCATATGCCAGAAAGGAATTAATTTATATGCCCATTTGGTGCATTGCTGTTATTAAGCAATAAAGTAAATTACTACTAAAAAGGAATTAATTTAACCAGGACCAGGACTAAAACTCGGTATTTATGGAAATCAATTTTAACGTTGGAAATGATGAAAGTTGGAAGAAACCAACTTCATAAATTTCAACGCTGGAACGTCGAAAAAATTTGGAGAAATAATTGGACGCTCGATGCTCGACGCCCCATGAATTGGCAGCTTTATACGTCAAGTTGTAATTTCATGCAAAGCTAAACAAGGTTTAGCTTTTAGCGATACATTAGCTAAAAAGTGAGGTAATGTGAGATCTCTCCCTTTATCTAAGGTATCGCTCGTTGCTCGTCGCTTGTATGAAATTACAGCTTCAGAAACCTCACTCGACATGTCAAATTCCCAACCCTGATCGTAAGCCCTAAAATCATATGTCCGAATATCAGGAGCCCGAAAAGCTATATGCCCGAATGTCGTAATCCCGAAGTTGCATAACCCTGAATAAAAAACTATGAATTTTAGTATAAATCGATGATCAGATACTTTTACGCAGTTTGAAAGTGAAATATGCTTCTGTTGATGGTTTATTGATGCTTTAATGCATATAACAGTATCTAATAATTTATTTCTACTAAAATTTATAATTTTTTATTCGGGGTTATGCAACTTCGGGTTTACGGACATTCGGGTGTATAGAGCATTTCGGGTTTTTAAAATTCGGGCATATGATCCTAACAGAGAGAAGATGAGAGCACTCACGGCAGGGGCAGACCCCTCCGACTGTCTAGAACTTTTGTTCATATACTGATCAGAAAGTTGTAGAGGGCTCCGCGTGTCAGTGGGGCTATCGATTCTGTAGAATGAATCATTTATCGCGAAAATTCAAGATGAATAGTGAGAAAATGACCAATAATTACAGATCATACTAATGCATTTATAAATTTTTAACCTACAAGGAACCAAACTTCACAACGTTGATATTTTGAGGTTATGATTCGGTCCACTAGATGAAATCGCCATCTGGATTTCTTGGTCAATACGTGAACAGGATTTCTAGGGGAGAATGCATGAGTCGGAGGGGTCTGGGCAGGGGTTCCATTGCTAGTAAGTGGATCACTGGATCACGTGAAACAGACCCATCGACCCCTTCTCTCATTTTTTACTTTTTCTATTCATGATAATGAAGAATCATATCTATTCAGTATCGATACATAATTGAATTTTGATTAAGGGTGTCCCCTGATCGATTTTTTCACTAGAAAACTACTAGATCGTTTCAACCATTTCACGTCATTAATATTCGATTAATGACATCGACTTTGAAATAAAAAATCCAGAATAAATCAGATATGCCGGCTGTGGTCTCAAAACAATTGTACATGGATCACATTTGTTATAATATCAAAAAAACTGGATAGAGGTTTCTTATTGGCTGATAACGAAATTTTGTTCTAATTATTTATGACGAGTTAGTTAAACAACAAACAGATCAGATCAGACCCGGATTGTTTGATCGATTCTGAATCATTTGATCCAAAGTTTAATGCAATTGATTGAATATTTTTGACGTAAAATGGTTAAAACGATCTAGTAGTTTTTTGGTAAAAAAAGCCGACCAGAGCACTCCCATAAGTGGATACGAGCGTTCACTTCGGACCTCTTTTTCTATTGTATAAGTTTATTTTTTTCTAACCAACGTGCTCAGATGGTAAATGCTCGTATCCTCTTAAATACGTATTGGAAAGTTTTCAAAGGAAATGCGTAATTTTTTTGTTATTGAAAAATAAAATCGCTATGGGTCTACTTCCATGGGTGAACACCCTTTGGACCGAAAGCCCGTTAGGTCGAAAGACCGTTGGACCGAAATTTATTTTACCGAATGACAATAATCCGAAATCTCACTATACGTTACTAGTCGTGTGCGAATAAGACAAAATGTCACCAAGACTTTTTCGGATTATTGTAATTCGGTCAAATAAATTTCGGTCCAGCGGTGTTTCGGCCTAACGGGCTTTCGGTCCAACGGGTATTTACCACTTGAAAATGAAAAGGTCCATTTCCTTGGAAATCCCTCCAAACTGGCAACTCTGTTGAAAATACAGCCAGTAGTTATTTATAACTAGAGTTTATAAATTTTATCAATTTTCCAAAAAAGAAGATTTCTTACAAAAATGGCTAGAGCTCCGGACGAAGAATTAAGAAAAGCTTTCGCTGAGTTGCATGAAAAAACAGTGGACACCGCACAAAAATTGAAATTAGCAGATGTCCAAATCGAATCCTTAAAACGCACAAAACAGCACGCTGAATTAACCATCAAAGAAGTAACCGCTCTTCCGGATAATACCAAAACTTATCAATCTGTAGGACGAATGTTTCTCTTAGAAGATGTTCAAAGTATCAAAGAAAGTTTAGAAAAGAGGATGAAAGACGCTGAAGACAAAGTCCGACATTTGGAAAGTAAAAAAGAATATTTTCAATTAGAGCTTAAAGAAAGTGAAAATAACCTCCGAGAAATGGTTCAACAAAGGCAAAACAAGGATACATCTGGGTGAAAATGATCTAATTTGAATCGAAAAAGGTCTTGTTCAAGTTTATTGATCTATACTGAAAGAAAATTCTAACAACAATTGCTTGAATATGCAATACACTGTAAAAAATAGAATTGTACTTCTCCTACATTCAGCGTAGGTAATAAAATTACCTACGTTCAGTGTAGGACATTGGTAAAAAAAATGGTGAATTCCCTACATTCAGAGTTGTACTATAGCTATCTGTGGTTGGACCGTTGCATTAAGATTTGTGATTGTACTCATGTTCAGCATAGGTAACTTTATTACCTACGTTGCACGTGACAGTTTTACAACTGCCATGTAAAATTTCTATGCTAAGCGTGGGATAAATACAATTTGTAAAGGCTTATGTACAAATGTTGTACAAGTTTTCACCACAAAACACAATTTTACTGTTTTGAAAATGCAGTTCTGCTACGCTTAGCATAGGAATATTACAAAAATTTACCTGTGTAATAATACAATCAAAGTTTGTAAAGTTCATTTCGTTTTTCACAGTGTACCCTTGAGGTAAGGGATGAGCATATACTTAGTTAGTATTACGAATTGGAATGAAATATATTTGAATTTGTGGAGCTGAAGTATAACTTTCATGGTGGGAAGGTTCCATGCCATTCTTGTTGAAATTTTCTTTCTACATTTAGAGGGACTTGAGTATTGGAAGAATTGTATTGAATTCTACATCAACTGTTCTGATCAATAATGGTGTCATTTGAATGTCTTCAAATTCCTCATTAGAATTTCCAACAATCACAGTAGTTCTGAACTTTGTTGTGATGAAATATTGTGTACGCCTCCCAATACTCAATAACCTTATGGGCACTGAAACATCAGGAGGAGCAGGTCAAATTTGCACCAACTTTGTTCATAAATTACTTGATCAGAATCGCATCATCCATTTAGAAGAAAATTAATTTTTTTTTATTCAACTTTCCCTCCCTATAATACCCTTGCGATGTGGATTTCGATGTTATCCTTTGGGATAATTGTATGTTATACCCATGGTTATCTATGGAGAGAATTTGAACTGGATACGTGGAGGGATGATTTCTACATGCTCAACTTCCTAGACCCTTTTAAACCTGCAGTAGTAAATTACATGATTAAAATTGAATTTTGAATATACAATTGGAACTGCAAATGATTCATTAAAATCATGCAAACGATTATTAACGAATTAACCTACAAATGTTAATTTTCATAATTTGATTCCTTATGTTTAGGGCTTTGAATTTATATGCAGAGTGTAATCTTGACAGTGCATTTTATTGCTGCATATTTAAAATTTGTGATTATTGCTCAATTGTTCGCAAACTATGTAGCAATTCTTAATGTACAAGCCAGGGCCATGCAACTCCAATTAAAATTCTTGGGACTTCTTTTGTTTTCATAACATGAGCCAGTCGTGCTTGATAGCTTGACGTTTTGCCTTCTCTCTGTGTGAAATTGAAAAGAATTTTTCTCATGCGAGCGTTTTGACACCACGTCAGCACTGGTTGAAAAAAAGACGAGCTGTGAGATCTCTTACTTCAATCAATGTTGATATAGCGTCAAAAATTTGTTACCGCAATACATGAAAAATGAATCTGAGATTGCTCCGTTCTTAAAACATTGTATAGTTCACATTCTCAAATCTTATGATTAAATTTTCAGTTGTTTCAATCGGTAAGACCTTGTAATTTGGAAAGCATCATCGGCTTGATTTTATTCTGTGCAGGCATTGTTTTCGGATACTGATTTCATATGTTTACAGGCATTGATGCCATATTGTTATTAAATATGTGTATTATTGGACATTTATTGTCCGTTTGAAAGTTAATAAATAATATTAATAAAACACTCGCGTGAGTTTCCAGCCTTGTACTCGTAAGAAAATCAATAAAAACCTGAAACTTATTTTCAGAGTGTAATCCTAGTTTTGGATTTTATTATTATCTACTGAGAATTTCCGTTAAACTATTTCATAATTTATGAAAAAAGTTTATGAAAAATTTGACTCGCTTCTTTTGCTTCTTGAATGCCCTTAGCATTAAATAATATTCTAGTGTACATTGAGAACGATATAAGTGATATGTCAATTACTGCATTTTAGAACAAGACTACTAATGTCAAGTAATCTCCATTGGGTGCTTCTTCACTTGAAATGAAGAATTGGATTATCATCTTCTTCAGGATTATCCCAATTTAATACGCTCTAATAAAATTACTCAACACATTGTACAAGCTTGAATGAATTTATATATGATTTGTAATTGAAAAAAGAAAATACAGAAAACCAAATTTCTCGTACTTATTTTTTATCCTTCATTTATTCCATCAAGAAAATCAATACATACAACAATTTTGCTTATTGTAATTATCTTGCATCTTGTCTCATTGACTGGGTAGCTTGTTTTGTTGCTTCATTTCAAAATTCTTACATTATTCCTTACGCTATTCTTAAAAAAAGTGTCAAATGCCATATTCATTATGACATGAATCCAATAATAGGAGATAAATGTACGAAAGTTGAAAATCAATAATTTCCTTGTAAAAAAAAAAACAAATAAAAACGTATTCAGCGATGCGATCCATGGGGTGGGAAAATCATTCATTTCGCTAACAACTTTCTTGCAACTTGAAATAAATATTCAAAAATTCATCTCGTACATTTAAATCGGGCTTGGAAAAGAGAAAACACCTAATAAAATTTTCAAAAAATTGAATTAATTTTGAATGATATTGTGAAAAAGAGAACCCTCGAAAAATTGTTTCATAAAATATTCGTACGTTACAATACCAATCGCACATGAAATCTTCTATTTTCAAAGAAAAACAAAATATTTAATTTCAGTCTCAACTTAAATTCTCATGTCTGTACTTAAATTTCTAATCACTTCGCATACTCGAAGAATAGAATGCTTGACAAAATTAAACCTCTCGTATGTAACTCGTTGAATTGTTTTATCAAATATTCATCATCTCGACAGCGTTTCTAAATGGTAATGAAGGGGTCCACAGAAACTATTGTATCGATATAAGTTTGGAAAATAAATTATAGAAATAGCTAATTGAAATCAAATTAAGATGCGTCGAATTCACATAAAACTTAACTAAATCTTAAATAAATTTAAGTAAAAGGTACTTCTTACCGCCTATATGCAAAAACCGATCCTCAAAAAAGAAACTACTCGAAAAAAAGAATCATTTTCTCGTATTCCTTTCGAACAGAAAATAATTCTCGTTCTGTTTTCAATATTCATTCTGTTTGTTTTTCCGTGTGTAATTGCGCGTTTAAATGTGTACAAATACAAAAAGTGACTTTTCGATTATTAGGATGCCAAATGTACAAGTAATAAATACAGGCATGATGGTAATTTAGTTGTAAATTATTACATTTGTTTTTATTATTATTATTATTCATCTTTTCGTTTCTTCCGTTTCGCACATGACTTCTGAACCTTAGCATTTTCCTAATTAAATTGATCTAAAAATCGTGTGATTTACGAAAAATAAAATGATGACACAAATTTTACTCGTCTGTGTCATTCGCGAATAATCACTTGACGTTCCGTCGTTTTCCTTTATCAGGCGATCTTGTTCAAGCTGTAACATCAAGTGTTATTATGTGAATTATAGTGCGAGTAGCAACAACATATCAATTTTCAATACATTTATTGCTACAAACCTGTGAAACCTTGAGGCGGTTGGCCTGGGACTGAGTATTGTGGTCTGAAGTTACTAAAGTTGGCTGCACCCGCAAAAGTAGCTGGTAACTGTCCCGCGGCAAAGCCAGGGGGAAATTGTTGAGCTAATAACGAAGCTTGTCCAGATTGTGAGTTACTTCCACCTGGAGCGGTTGCCGCTAATCGACTCAATATCGATCTTTCCGACATTTGAAGTCTTTGAGCGACCGGAGGAATACGAGCCAACGTTGCCGGTAAACGACTAACGTCGGATTTCATGTCCGAAAGTAATTCTTCCAATTGATTTAATACCTGAAATTTACGACATTCAATAAAATATCCGTGTTTCCAATAAAAATTCATATAAAATTCATGTTCACTTACTTTGTGTAAAACTGCGTTGGCAGGCTTGTTTCCCGCAAGACTTTCTTTACTAAGATGTTGATGGGATTCGGCAAGGCACTCGACTTCCGCAAATCTTGCGTTCAAACTCATTGCAGGATGATTCGGATCTTGAGTTAAATTCAAATACGCGGCTCTCCTCAACTGTTCTTCGATCACCAGAGCTTGTTCCAAAAGTTTGAAACGTCTAGCTAAAAATTTGTTTTTTATTTCCAAAAAGTTGCCCTTCCCAACATCCATCTTGAAAGGTTCGTTTATGATAGCGAATCTTATATCGTTTTGAATGTCTTGCCAACGACCGTAACCATGCGTCACTATTCCCGCTAAAAGCCAATAGTCGTGTCTTCGATGCCAAATTTCGTATTCCCTTCCAGGTACGGCAGCCTTCTCTTCATTCAACCACAAGGTATGTAATTCGGTAAAACCTCCATCGGCTATATTGAACATGAACTTGCGTTTGGGTTTTATTGTGTCCGTTTCACTTTCTTTTGTTTCTTTTGTATCCTTAGTAGTTTCTTTTTCCTGCGAAGAATACGCCAAGTTTTCAAATCTATACACTAAACAAAGTTCTTAATATTCTCAATTCTTCTACACTCCAGATTTGTTAATGGCAAGGGTTGTAATTTCTTGAGCTTTTTCATACTTGACGCTGTTTCTACATATGTATTTCTTTTGGGTTAATGTCTCAGACATCACAAAAGTCTACAAAGAGCTCCTCTTATGACAGTAAGCATGAATTCATTATGAATCCTTTGGATTCAAAATGAACTCTTGATGGACAACTTAATGCTCAGAAGGAAAGGATACTGAAGAGGTTTTAGGAATGGAGAGATCGTTGATTTTGCTACGACACCCCTCGTATAGAGTTGAATGGGTTCAACCAAATATCATGATTGTGCCAATTATGCACTTCAATGTGACAGTAAAAATTTTGGTTTTCATATTTTATATTTTGCATAAAAGTTTGGTGCAAAGTTTTCCTCGCTTAGATTGTACGTATATGCTGTATGTGTACGGTAAATAAGAAAAGTCCGTGTCGATTCCAACGGAAAGATTTTTTATATTCAGTCATTATTTATGAAATACTAATATCCTTTATTAATTGACTAGATAACGAGTTTCAATGCTTCGATTATACATCAAAAGGATCATAATATTACAACCTATAACAAAATCCTAAAAATCTTTCCGTTAGAATCGACACGGACGTTTTTACTCAATGTACCTACACATTTACAGTTCTGGGACGCTTCAGGCCCCTCAATTCTAGTATATGAATTTTTCAGTGTAGAATCGTTGTCACAATCGACAAATTTAAACTAGCAAAAATATCACAGTTGAAAAGTTTCAGATCAACTGTATTCGTGTAAAATTCGCTGCTCGAGGGTTGCAGTATTGCCATGTCTTACCATTTTTCTTTTCCTGATTAATCGTTCACATTTGAAGGCTGAGAGTTCAAAAGGGCCTAACCCACACAAAATTCGAAATTGGTTTCAATTCATTTTCGGATTGTCATTCTAAGCCTTTATATCGAGGTGTTATCAAAACTTTCAATTTCGACGTAGTTTTCTTGTAATCGAGAGTCAAAATTTCTAAGGCCCTAACCCGAGTGGTGCTGAGAATTCAAAAGGCCCTAACCCCATACGAAGTGTTATGGAAAAACGATGTTTTTCATCGTTTCGGGTAGGTTTGCACGAAACCCTTTGTTTGAGAATGCCATCTATCAAAAGTGATGCATACTTGAGGGTTCAGTCAACAACTTGGCGATCGCTTTTTGTTGAATATTGTGAAATTCACCTACCCTGTTGATCGGAATGTTCTGAGTGGTATAAGTGTTGACGACTTTCAATATGTATATCTGTTTCGCTACAAATTGATTCTAAAAATTGCAAACGAGGTGTTATTGCCCAAGTTATTTTGAGCATTTCGGCGTTTTATTCATAAGCGAAACTCATAAAACAGTGGAGTATGAGCGGAAAGAACAAAAAGCGTCGTGACTCACGTCGCAAAGGGGAAGAGTATACCACAATCAGAGGTAAAGTTGTACGTGCGGCAGCTTCTCCTGCCGAACAGGTACCATGAAGATAGTTCAATATTATTTTGACTCGGTTCAGAATCCAAAATGGCGCATCCAACATGGCGGACACGAATTTAAAAATCACTCGGATTCGCTTGAAACTCGTTATCCGGGGGGTTTTATGGGTCGCTAATTACGAATCCGTTGACGAAATTGTCAAATTCAAGATGGCGGATCCAATACGGCTGACGAAAAGTTGAGAGCTCACTGGATTTGCTTGAAACTTGTTATTCGGGGGTTTTGATGGTCGCTGATTACGAATCCGTTGATAGAATTGACAAATTCAAAATGGCGGACAATAAGTGGTCTACTTTCCACTTCGGAAGTAGAGTCAATAACCGTGAAAGTCACCAGATGAATACTTCCAAGCAAAAGTAGGTGAGTTTTTGAGTTTCGTCGACTACCCTTTTGGTATTTGAACCATCAATTTGAATTTTGGATTTTTCACTTTGGATTCGAATTTAGTAAACCCCAAAACCTCCGAGTGGATGCGAGTGATTTTGAAATTCACGTCTACCATGTTAGATCCGCCGTTATGAATCTTGAACTTGTGACTTCAGATACGTAATCAGCGACCCCAAAACCCAATGGGTACAGAGTTTGAAGAAACTCCGATGAATTTTCGAAATTTGGTCAATCACAATGGTTTCAGCATTCTGAATCTCGGAATTCTGACAACGAATTCGTAATCAGCGATTTGAAAACCTTTCAGAAACCAAGTTTGAAGGGAATACGATGAAATTTTCAATTTTGGCCCACCATATTGGATTCGCCATTTTGAATTTGGAAATTGTTATAGCAGATTCGTAATCAGCGACCCTAAAAACTGAAAGATCTTCAGTTTAAAGAATATCCGATGGATTGTTAATTTTGGTCCACCATGTTGGATGCAGAATTTTGAATTTGTAAATTTTTACCGCGGATTCGTAATCAGTGACCTCAAAACCTTCTGGGAACCGAGTTTGAAGGAAATCCGATGAAATTTCCCAAAATCGGCCCACCATATTGGGTCCGCCATTTTGAATTTGGAAATTTTCATAGCGGATTCGTAATCAGCGACCCCAAAAAACCCTTAGATAACCAGTTTGAAGGAAGTCCGATGAATTGTCAATTTCGGTCCACCATATTAGACGCGCCATTTTGAATTTGGAAATTTTTACAACGAATTTGTAATCAGCGACAAAAAACACCCTCCTCAAAGTAATTTCGTTGGCAAATGTGAGTTTTGATTTCGAAATCCTCTAATTATAACTCTCTACAAATGTTTCGACTATATCTTAACATATTTATTCACAAAAGAATTACGAATTATGAGGAAGTATTCATAAATGAGTATTATTTAAACACATAAAAGTCAATAATAACACGCTGTACTAATGGGGTATCAATTTCAAAGCGAAACTAATACCACATGCGCAACAAGGCAAGATCAACAAGATCATGACTTTGTGGGTTAGGCCCTTTTGAACTCTCAAACCCTTTTGGGTTAGGCCCCTGAATACTTGGAGTACTTATAAAATAAAGAAGAATGCATCAATTCCGAAAGAATTCATACAGGGTAACAGAATGGGTCGAATTAATTGTCAAATCACTCATGAATCTGTTGATTTTGACGAATAGGAAAAATGAGAGCGTTTTTATCACCTCCTGAAAAATTATTTCGATGTGGGTTAGGCCCTTTTGAACTCTCAGCCTCCATTTGTAAGCACACATAATTGATCAATTTTGTTAGATCTAGCCCTTCAATGACAACACTGCGACAAATCACTGCAGAAATTGAAAGCGAGAGTTATTGCACGCTTTTTGAGTGTAGAAGTGAGACTTCTTTGTACGAGAGCTTATATCAGAGAGAAAATGAGAGGGCTCACGGGCGCCTTTTCACCGATAGTGAAAGTTCCACCGGCCTTCTGACGGTTGGATCATGGAACTTGACACGCTGCAATTTTATTTTCTAATACTACAAAAATGCGCATTTCTTTTATATACTTTCCAACACGTATTTGATTAAAATGATTTTATGTATCGATGTTGAATGCATATAATTTTTCATCATCATGAATAAGAAAAATGAAAAATGAGAGAGGGGGTTGATGGACCAGGTTCCGTGTTCCATCCGATAAGAGGGCGCTTCAATGTTTACTATCGATGGAACCCCGGCCGTGAGCTCTCTCATCTTCTCTCTGCTTATATGGTATATCTTAAAGCTGAAACTAACAACCGATTGTTGTAACTTTTGGTTAAACGTCGTTGAAGTTGAGAAGCCTTGTTCATACAAAAATAAGTATAAAAAAGTTTCTTACAAAAAACTACAACAATCGGCCAGTAACGATTTCCAGGGACTGCTAATTACAACTTTGTTATATTATGTGTTATTACCTCTTTCTTTTCATTCTCTTCTTCATCGTCTTTAACAATAACAACATCTTCCTCGGTTTCGGGTTTTGCCTTTTCATTGTTTTCTACCTTTTTCTCATCAGGTTTTCGGGCGGGAGGTTTCTCTTCCTTCGCATCTGCTTTCTCTTTGCTATCTTTCACGTTCTCCGTTTCGTCTTTTTCTTCTTTGACGCCATCTTCTTTTTCTTTGTCTTTTTCACTGTGTGCTTCATCTTCCTCTTTAATGTCCTTGGGTTCTTTTGTTTCCTTCGTGTCCCCAACCTTAAATACAACGTTACATTGGTTACATTCAAGGTTTTGTTTCCTCGTCAGAGGGAGATTTTGTGATCGTTTCGAAGGACCGGAAATTTTTTGTCCCCAAAGTCAAAATTGTTCAGGCCAAAACGTTCCTCCAAACTCGGGGAAAATTTTTGGTTCCGTGTCTGTCACTCGATGTGTGTGTGTATGTGACGGTGTGAAGTAAATTGCGACCGCTCATATCTTCCGTTTCTATCATCCGATCGTTATGAAATTTTTACCACAGACTTGTTGATAATGATCCCATATAAACTTTGAAAGCTAGCCTTCCCTATGTATCCGTATCACCCAAATGCCATGGAATTCTAAGCATATTCACTTCACGAGGTGTTAATCGTACGATATGAATTTCAGGCAAATTAGAATGGAAGGAAAAAACGGTGAGCAATGAACTTTCAAAGACAATGTGAAAATTTCGTGAATGCCGCTATTATGCGGATATCTTCTGTTCTTAGTATCCGATCCTTATGGAATTTTTCCCACAGTTATAGGAAGTGTCAATAGTGATCCCATATCAGTTTTAACCTCTTACTCACATAAGAACTGGAGATGGAAAAGTTTTATCGAAAATTGTGATTTCGTCACCGAACAATGTCTTTAGAAACGAGAAAAACAAAAAAACTCCACCAATTTATTGGCACAAAGCTTCCTCGTTTCTGAAAACATTGTCAAATATTGCAAAAACATTGTTTCTACATCTCTCAACCAATTAAAACGAAATTCGGTACGGAGTCCCTATGAGGTCGTAACTAAAACGAATACACATGTAAACGGTGACAAAATTACAATTTTCGATGACATTTAACCAAAATTTGGATCTGGTTAGATCTGATCATTTTTCTCTTGGATATTTCCTTTCCCTCTTTCGTTCCCCATTCTTTTGTAAGTATGAGGATAAAACTTCTATGGGATCACCATTACCTCGATCAACAACTGTGATAAAAATATCATTAAAATCAGATTAGAACAAGAGATATGCATTCCGCAATTCAGGGGGAGGAGCACACATCCCTCCAGATAGACACGGGACAAAAAAATTTCTCCGAGTTCGGAAAAATCCAAGAAATTTTGAATTTGGAGACAACAAAATTTTTGGTCCCTTGAAACGTTCTCAAAGCTTCTCTCTAACGAGGAGCAACTACTGTTGATAAAAGCCGTAGTTAAGAATTTACGTCTAAAGATATATAACTTTAAAATATTTACAACGAATTTTGTAGATGTCTTTTGGACCCCAGACGTGTTTCAAACGTTTAAAAGATGTCTTTGGGTATGAATTTATTTATGAGTTACTATTTTGTACAAACATAAGGTCTGTGAAAAATTTTTGTACGGCTTATGCTTTTCAAAATGAATGAAAAAACACAGATATAAATCTTATTCTTCAAAATAGCTCAGTGGGAACGTCCCCACTCTGCACATTTGAATGTTCAATCTTTTTATATAATCACAAAAAATTGCTTTCTACCCAATTTTTTTCAACGCTTGATTTATTATACTTTTAAATTAAAGGATGAAATACCTCTTTATCTTTCACTTCTTCTTTGACGTCTTTAGTAGTTTCAGATGTATCAATTGTCTTATTCGATTCATTATTACTTGTGGCACTTGATGCAGCAGATGTAGGAGTTGGGGTAGCAGCTGGACTAGGACTAGGGGCATTCGAAGTGGCTGGAGTAGCACTTGCGCTACTAGTACCAGTCGCAGCATCTGCAGCGGCGTTATCCAATTTAACGGGTTCTACTGGTTTGCGAATCATTTCTGGCATTGAGTAATATCCATTTATATGTTCGAATTCTTGGACCTTGATGAAAATTAAGAAAACTTTCAATATTGTCGAGTAAATTCATCAAAAATGATCGAGCTTGGCCTCTAATTTTACCTTCTTTCTTATCAACGACATTACACCGATTCTGGTTAAAACGTGTTGACGACTGAGACCTTCTCTTGGCACACCATCCGCGAAATTTTCCGCATTATCCGCACCAGGTTCGCAAAGATGTCGCATAAAAAGTGACACGTATGCTTTGAAATTCTTCTCAGATTTACCTCTGAGATCTCGTACCAACCTAAATGAAAGGAATATCATTACTCGATAGTCGAGTACGTTTTCCACGTGCAAATGAATCCTCAATTTGAAAGCGACAAACTAAACTTTCCGACCTTCCTTGATGTTTTACAAAATATTTAAAAAACGGAAGTCGGATGGTTTTATTGAATATTTTTTCAAATAACTGCTCGATCAAAAGCGGTTATATAAGTGCATACAATTGTTATAACAAATTCATCATTGTTCGCTACTCTGCCGTGGCTCCCAGTTAGTTTTTATAATACTTTTAAGACGGAAGCGAAATGGATCAAAAATAATCGTCAATTCACTCACCATTGAGAATTAAAGGCATCTTGAGGTGGCATACCGTAACGCATGATCGCGTTGAGGAAAGCCTTACGTTGTCTAGCATTAAAACCTAAAACCTGTACGACAAATAATTTTATAAATTGAATAACAAGTATATAAATGAACTGATACTTCATTTAGATCGAATTATAACTAAATCACTTTTTCGTAACGGGATTTCAAGCATATAAGCAACATTCGTTATGAAATTACTGTATTACAAGTTATTTCAATTATCCTCAGAGATCTTACTTGATCTATCTCAAAGTCCGCGATGCTAGCCATTTTGTATTGAGCAGTTTATTTGGAAACTATTGAATAAATTCGTTTAAATTGAGTTTCTAAAGATTTTTGTGAATCATAATGAATGTTCAGAAACTTTGTTCCTGCTACTTTATACAGTAGTTTTTTCCAACTAAACTGATCAATACGAAATAAAAAACGTTTCAGCATTATTATTCTTGTGATGCGAGTTGAATTTGAACGACAAAAGATGAATTGAAGGAGAAATAAATCACCTCAAATGAAAGCTGTGTATAAGTTTTTTAAAAAAAAAAAAATTAATTAGTTCAAAAATAATCTCAGAGCGAAACGATCGGTGAAATAATGATAATAATAATAAACTAAGCTCATGCGCAATATTTTATAACGGCACTATCAACACAAAGTATTTTTGAAACATAAAACTGGTATCCTCGCACTGTTATATACCGATAGATTCACTCTATACAAATAATAGAATCTCAATCAAAAATGAACCTCACATCCAATTTCCACACAAATTCACGTCCACTCAAGGGCGATATGAAACATAGGGTATGATAAAAACTGGAAAAAAGCGTGAAGGATTCTCTGGATGGGACGAGATCTTGCAAAGCTCAGGAAATGGTGCACTTCTGAGGAGGCTCTAATCCTCCTACAAAACATAAAAATTCATATTCATTAGAAAACTTAAACAAACCTCAATATTGCCATTAACTCTGGCAAGAAGTGCCGGAAGAGGTCTGTCTTTTTCATCGCGCCTCTCCAATCTCCGTCTACTTCTACGCGATAACAAGTCCCCATCACCTTTTTCATCGAAATCGTCATCTTCTTTGTCATCGTCGCTGGGTGCGCTAAAGTCACTATTATAATCCGATAAATTCTCTTGCCATGGTTGATCGTCTCGAGCACCTTGATCTCCCGTAACTCCTCCGTCATTGTAATTCACTTGTTTGCGTACTCTTTTACCTAAGAACAAAATTCCAACGAAACCATAATAACAAAATCAGAAGAAAAGAAAAAATGTAAACCAAATGCAAACCTTTGCCTAATGTCCTAGCAATATCCTCCTGTTGTTGTTCGTAATGATGTCTCAAAAGTTTGATCCAATAGGCCGGATCGGTATTTTCCGCTTCTTGTTTAATTATCTCTGTATCGGCTTCCTCCTCGGTCTCACCTTCCTTCGTTACGTAAGAGGCAACTTTGAAGGAACTCAAATACTCATTCGCCCAATTTTCTTTTTGTTCTATGCCTTCTTTACTACGATCTAATAATTCAGCTACAGCTTTATCGTCGTAGTGAATAGCCTCGTCCTCTTTACCTTCTTCCTCCTTGAATAATTCTTCAGTGCCTGTTGTATCAACGACAAGACGATAGATTAGTATTTATTGAATTTAACTGATATCATCATTCGAGATTTTAAGAATCCTACCGAATCGGAGGATATCGTCTAACTCTTGTTTGCTGAAATTCGCGCCTTTGCCACCCATGCCTGGGCGTACAACCAAATGTGTGAGCATCATTTTACGTTTGGCTACTTGCGTCACACGTTCCTCAACGGAATTCCGAGTTACAAATCTATAAATCATCACTTTGTTAGCTTGGCCAATCCTATGAGCACGACTGAACGCTTGAATATCGTTATGTGGATTCCAATCGGAATCATAAATGATGACGGTGTCTGCTGTAGCTAAATTGATACCTAAACCTCCAGCCCGAGTGGAGAGTAGGAAAACAAATTGTTGTGCACCTGAAAAGAAAAAAAGCGTTACTCATCCATTAGTTTTGATAGCATAGATTATTTGGTCATTCAATATCGTTGAACTCTATATATGCTGGAATGATACTCCATGAATATTTTATAGTTTGGTCTAGTCAGTCACATACACATACAATCCAACATTTCTGTTTCTGCTGTAAGAGTGCGTTCATTTATTTCCAACAGTACAATTTTCAATTCTCTCTCTCTCTCTCTCACAAAAATAATCTAGGAATTGCTCATTCCAGTATATCATAGAGTTCTACGTTCGACATTTACCTGGAGCATTAAATCTATCTATAGCTTCCTGTCGTTGTGCGCCAGTGATATTACCGTCTATTCTTTCGTATTTGTACCCTTCCCCTTCCAAGTAATCCTCTAAGATATCCAACATTTTCGTCATTTGAGAGAAAATTAATACTCTATGCCCATCGTCTCTCAATTTTTTCAACATTTTACTCAACAAAACTAATTTTCCAGCCGCTTTGATGAGAGCGGAAGTCTCGTAATTTCCATTAGGTCCTGTGGGCGCTTCTTGTGACGCAGCGGGGAATAAATACGGATGGTTGCAACATTTTTTAAGATCCATCATTATATTGAGTAAAGAAACTTGCTGACCGCCTCCTTTTGGATTCAATGCTTCAAAGTTCCTCGTCAATATGTATTTGTAGTATTTCTTTTGCATAGGCGATAATTCTACACGAACGATGAATTCGGATTTGCTGGGCATGTTCTATACGCGAAAAAGAATAATTCCATGAACAGAAGTGATAAAAAATGGAAATCATCATGATACATACCTTCAAAACATCGGCTTTCAATCTTCTCAACATGTGAGGGCCAAGCATTTCATGCAACTTCTTCACTTGCTCCTCTTTTGAGATATCCGCAAACTCATTTTGGAAGGCCGCGAGATCATTGAATTTGTCACGACACAAGAAATTCAGTAAATGGAACAGTTCTTCCAGATTATTTTGTAACGGAGTACCAGTTAACAGGAGTTTGTAAGCAATATTGTAAGATGCGAGCAATCGGAAAAATTTCGATTGATTGGATTTCAATCTATGAGCTTCGTCCACAACTAATACAGCCCAATCTATCGAGCCTAAACATGCCGAGTCAATAGAGATGAGTTCGTAACTGGTCAGTAATACATTGAATTTGATTTGCGAAGATCGTATTTTCGAAGCACGTCCTCCCCGAACTGCACCTTCTTCGAACGATAATTCATTTTCACGAATGACTATACGACTGTCTTTGTCACCTGAATAGAGAAATATGACATGAGCAAAACAACAGTGACACACTCAGTTTTTACATATCATTGGAATCCGTGAAAAATACTAACCAACATAGGTGACACAATAAAAATCAGGTGCCCATGTTTCAAATTCACGTTCCCAGTTGATGATTGTCGATAATGGAACTGACACAAGAAACGGTCCTTTACAATGTCCTTCTTTGTATAAAGAGTATAAAAATGTTATGGTCTGAATCGTTTTTCCCAGACCCATTTCGTCAGCCAAAATTGTATCTATCCCTTGACCCCACGAATACCTTAACCAATTTAATCCCTGTAAATAAATGAAGAATGATTTAGTTTTATCATGTTTCATTTCTAGTGTCTAGGAATAAATGTAAAATGAGCTAAAATACAAAAATTTCGATCTCACATTATCAACCTCTAGAATAATTTTGTAGTATGTACCTCTAATTGATACGGATGTAACTGCATTCCAGTTTGATCCAGATATTCAGGTTGCCTTTCGTATTTCTTTTTGAGATCCGTGGTCGGTTTATCCGGAGGTGGAGTGTAACGTTTTGGAGTTCTCTCTTCATCGTCAATGATCTCTCGAGTTTTAGACTTTTTCCCTTTACCTAGAAGTTACGTTAATCATATCAGAATTGAATCAAATCTACACTCGAAAGTATCTGATTAACACCATTTATTTGATAGAATAATCAGACAAAATTATGCAATTTCCGTTCTTTCACATAAGTTGAATATAAAAAGCATGAAGTTCACCTTTCTTGCCTTTTCGAGATGAACTACCATCGCAACAATTAGCTGCTCTTAAATCCAAATAGTATTCTATGGCTTGTTTTAATCCTGGAATATCCGCATGTTCATCTTCCCACGTAGCTTGATCGTATCCTAATTCTCTCCATTTCACAAGATACGTCGCTCTACCCTCTCTAGAGACTCTGTGATTGATTACTCTGTGTACAACGAGCCATTCCGGACGAACACCGTATCTATAGAATCTCTCTTCCAAATTATATTCGTCTCTGGCACTACTTCCGTCTTGTTCTTTCAATCGTTTTACTCTGGAGTCCCCTTCGTCTAAAGGCTCCTCAAGTTTCGGTGGTTCATCCATGTCATATTTACGTAAATAATTCCTGAAATATATCATGAATAATTACAAATGATTGAGCACGAAAAAATTAATTTCCGTTATGCTTTAAATATTTGTTCACCTAAACATAAGTGGATGGAAAACATCGAGTTGCAATTCGGTGATCCAATCGCAATGCCAATACGACATTTCAGCCCATTTGACAAAAAATTCACGCACTTTGCGTTGTTTGGGAGCAGCTTTGCTAGTGGAAGGTTCTTCTGACGGTGTATCGCATGCCTCTTTCCATCTCCATGTCAATATTTTCGCCACTAAAAGAATTGTTGTTTGGCAATAACATCTTGATCATTTTTGTGAGGTTTAAAATTTAATATTTTTGTTTTATCCAAAGTGTTTTTGATGTTACCTTTGCCTGGAAGAGGTGGACAAGAACATCTTGGACATTTCCAATCCCCGTCAGGGATTTCCGACAATGGAGGATTTAAACAATGTGTGTGATATGCACTCGTACAACTATCGCAACACAATAATTCGCCTCCATCCTTACATACTCTACAAAATTCCATATGTTCGTCGTCATCTTCAGCTGCCCCTGATGATAAATTAATTTTTATTCACGCTGGTATTCATTCTACTCGATGACTGTACATTAAAATCATTAAAAAGCTTATGTAAGAGTGAAAATAGGGAAAGACAGTTATTTTAACATATTTTTTACATATAAAGCTTTGATAAAAATTGAACTTTTAATGGTATTCGGCAGAGGAGCTATTGGATTTTTCCTTTCAAAACAAAGAAGATGCAAATACTAAATTGCAGAAACTTATTTATGAAAACTGTCGAATCCCTTTAAACGAACAATTTTTCAATTATTAAATAAACGCTATTCATTCGAATAAAAATCATTTTTTCATTCAAACCCGCTCCTCGCGTGGATGGAACGCACTTGATCAAAGAAAGGTATCAAAATATTATATCCTTCAAGTAATTGAGCAAATATTTAGGGAGGGAGATTGAGGAAAAGGATTTGCAAAAGGTACCTGTAATACCTTCTCCTTCGCAATGCGGACAACTCCATTTTCCTTCAGGAGTTTCTTCCAATTCTGGTTCAAGACATACCAAGTGATAAGCTCGTGGACAAGTATCGCATAGTATAATTTCACCACCTTGTTGACACACCTCGCAGTAGTCTTGATGATCAGTCTGTATAAAGTCAAACACAAAAATACGTCCCCATTATGCTACTGTTATATACAGTTGACTTATTCTATTCAAAGAAGGGTAATAAGATTTGTTTAGTGTTTGTTGTTTGATTCTATTACATATCTTGATGACTGTTAGAAATTTTTGCATTAATTTTAATGTTTTTGCTAGAAATTGTTTTCTAGTGCGTGCATGAATTGAGTTTCATATACATTTTACATTAAATTTCATGTAAATTATAGCATAATCTATAGTTGTTTCATGTCTTTGTACATTAAATGTAATGTAAAATGTGTATAAACCTGAATTAATGTACGTGATTGAAAAATCTTCAAGATATTTCTGACAGTGTTTGAATGATTATTACATCACTAGAAATTTAATGTATTGTTTTGCACAAGAATATTCGAATTGTATTCTTATTGGTTCGATACATAGTTCCCAAATGATTCAAACCAATACAACAACCACGAGATTAACCCACGTGGTCATTCAAGATATAGTCAAGAAGTTATCATCATTTATGACCTATGAAACTTTCAGAACATTCTGCACACAGATATCTATTATTCCACGTAGTCAAAAATTTTAATGAAAAGTGATACACCCGGGTACGAAGAACAATCCCAGGCGCATACGTTGAATGAGTGCGTTAATTTATTGCTGGCAATTTCTAACCTTATACCATTCATGTCGAAAACAAGTTTTACGATTCATGCATTGTTTGTTACAAGAAAAAAGTAAATCTCAATCAATGTCGTTGAGAGGTTGAATTGTTTCTTGTAAAACCAATGAGAACCCGAATAAGATCTGGATTTTACGGTTCTATCCGGGTTTTGGGACTAGATATTGTTTGGAATTCCGAAGGAAACCCTGACAATGTCTAGTCCTAAAACCCGGATAGAACTCGGCAGAATCCCTGCGAAACCTGCATTCAGACTTCGTCTATTCGGATTCTTGTCCAGTTTGTTTTTTCACCAAGAAAGGTATAGGTGTTTCCGTGTCTTTGCATTCGATAAAAAATTTGTTTCAATGACCTGGTTAAAAAATCCATAGAATCTGACGGAATGAAATTTTACGGGATTCGGTCAGAACATTGTGCAAGATTTATTCAGATTTGGCGAGAATCAATGGGTTTGTTTAACCAGGGTAAACAATTAAAACTTCAACGACGTTACAACGGGCGAACTTTGGCTACGTACTTTCTGAACAACTAAGCGTTCAACACAAATTTTGAGTCTGCGATGATAAAGTATATTGCTAGAATTGAGCTTTGAATATGAAATTGAAACCGCAAATAATTCCTCAAAATGATACAAATGGTTATACACATATTAACCTATAAATGTCAATCATTTTTATAACTTGATTTTTGAAGTTTAGAAATATATTTTGGGCTTTGAATTTATATTCAGAGCGTAATCCTAGGAGTGTCCTTTATTGCTGCATATTTGAAGTCTGTGATAATTACTTAGTTGTTTAAAAAGTATGTAAGAAAATCTTATCCGTTTCCTGATGCTCCATGGTCCTTGAGGATAATCAATTGTTCATTGGATGTTGAGATGCAGTACACGTCTGCTACTGTTACTGTTGATACCAAAGTTACTATCGGAGCACGTTTTCCTACATCAAAATACTCGAAACTGAATTCATATAAAAATCTGAAATTTTCAGGAATGATTCTTTGGAACTTGATTTAGGTTTGTACAGAGCCTGAATTTTGAGTTTCGAAAAAAAATGCTCTCTGAACAGACCTAAACGAATTCTCAAAGAATCATACCTGAAAATTTCAGATTTTTTTTTATGAATTCAGTTTTGAGTATTTTAGTGCAAGAAAACGTGCTCCGATGGTAACTCTGGTATCCTCTCAAAGTTGTGAAGAGGATAAATATCACCGATGAGACACGTTGCCGTCACGTCCCATCCACCACAAATTCACACTGTGTAATGGGAGGCAATGTATCTCATTGATGCCATACAGTTTTAAAAATATGTTTTCAAAGTTGAGAAACTATTCCAAATGCAAATTATATTGCAAGAAATAAACAGCTACACCCTTTCTTGTTAAAGTTAATATTCCTATATGAAAAGGGGACAAACGTTACTACCAGAGCACATTCGTTAGAAAAGGACTCATCAATTCGATAGAAAGAGAAGTCCGAAAATACTCTGGTATCTTCTTACATATAATAAAATTCTTAATTCTAGTATGAGTTATGAAATTTTAGAATTCCTTATTGGAATGTAAAAAATTGATTTGTAAATTCACAAATATGTTATCAAAACCAATAATTATATTATTGAAATTGGTACCATTTTATGAGATTTAATAGATTGTTCTATGTGAAAAGTTTCATAATATTTTTTTGAATCCAATAGCAGATTTCTCAACAGTATGGACGTGAGTTAGGTATATTTTTCAACTTTCCAGTTACTTATCTTAAACGTCAAGACTTGTTTCTGAGAATCAAGTAAAAAAAAAAAAAGAGGTGTTTTTCAAAATCAAACCCAACAAGCAGTTGGAAAATTGAAAAACAAACAAAAAACGAGTATTCGCGAATATTATATACCATGCAAAATAGCTTATGAATTAACATTGAGTTAAATAAGGCAGAGCCAGGCAACATAGCATATGCGTTCTTAACGTGTTATCTGAAGCATACATATTCATTCGATATTTCTGACTGATTAAAATGAAAATTTTATAAAATATTCACTAATTTCATTAGATGAAATGACGAAATTCATTTGACGAAGCACAGAATATATGTATGAAAGCATGGTAATGAAACATGCGATGATTTGTGAAATGCTAAAACTTCTTGAATTGATCGATAAGGTTTTTTTTTGCAACATTAATGAACCAAAAAAATGAAAAAGACAAAGAAAACGACAAAGAACGCACAAGCGAGGGTTGCTAAACTCTACCTGAAGACCTTCCTCTCCGTCTGGAAACTTGGATGTTGTTTTAGTCTTCTTTTTCTTCTTGGATTTATTTCCAATTTTGGTTTTAGCCTTTCTGCGAACAGGGGGCTCGGCTGGGGGTTCTTGGCCGCCTTCGTCGGTACCTCCCTTGGTACTACCTTCTCCGCCAGGAGCGTCCTCCGCATCAGCCAACATCTGCTCGAATTCCATATCCGAATCCCTATCGGATCCTGCTCCGCTACCTTCCACCTCTTCGTCCTATACATCAATCAGAAAATGATACTCTCTTTTCTGAAATTACATCAAGTAAGGAGAAATCGAACATATATATATATATATATACAAGATAACTACCGAACTACCACGTTTGCGTCTTCCAAGTTTAATTTTTAGGGTTGGAACTTTGGAAGCTTTTTTGCCCTTCTTCGCCCGGGACGATCTCGATTTTTTCTTTCTATCGCTATCTTCGTCATCGTCTTCGTCGTCTTCGGCCTCTGCAGCGGTGCTACGATTTGATCTTGCGTTTCTACTGTCTTCATCGACGTTCGTGGACGAGGTATCAGCGTCCGGTTGCGTATGAGGATTCAATTCTGAAAAATCTCGCCATTTGGCGGCTACCAACATCATGAGCTTCGACATAGGAACCTGCAAATATTCAGAAAATATAAACGTACAATCCTTTCGAGCCGATCAAAATGTTCAACTCCGAAAAATTAGAATCTTCAGTAGCTACTTACTTTTGGATTCTCTTTCGCCAGAAGGGGTCGCACGTGTTGTTGGAATAATTTGTAAGTTGTTAAATTTTGAAAATCTGCATCGGAATATTCTATTTGTACGTCCGTTAACCCAAAAGTATTACAAACTTCTTCTATTGTGGGCATTCCGGTTGTTGGTTCTTGACTCTGTGTGGTCGAAGTGTTGTGACTGGAGGATTTTCTAGACGAAGATTTTCTGCTTTTTCTATTCCCTGCATAATCGCTGTCTTCGCCGGCAGCATCCCCCTCACCACCTCCAAAGTCACTCTCCTATTCACAAGAAAAATCCATTTGATCGTAAACTAATGTCAATGTACCCTTCACCAAAACTATACCTAATTACGATCAATTATAAGTTCATTATTATTCCATAAACTTCCTTATCATTGATATTTGAAAACTAGATCGATCTTTTTCTCTCCATCGCTTTCAAATATCAAGGACAAGAAAATTTAGGTTATAATAATGAAATTATAATTGATCGTAATTAGATACAGTGTCAGTGAAAAGTATATTGATGTTCATTCAAATCTTATCGAAAGAGCGCAAAGATCATCTAGTAATTGGATATTCCATTCTAGAACTTTTTACATAACGTTTTGAATGGATAGCGCTTTATATTATTGGAAAAACACCTTGTTTTGCTTTTTTCTTCTATTTCAGAAAATGTAACTGTTTACTGTGAAAAAATTTCTCCTGGATATTCGGAAAATATGACTAAATTTTCAAATCCACTTCTAAATGAAGTTTTTTAAAATTCCGTAAAATTGATCGGAAAGTGACTGTAAAAAATTAGTCACGTTTTCTGAATTTAAAAAAAATTTTTTTTACAGTCTTCTTCGTCGTAGATTTGTTAATCCCTCCACAACATAATCACAACGCACCCTTATAAACAATTTATTCGCTCGATGAAAAGTATTTTTTCAAGTGCTTGTAAAATGACTTTCTAACGTCCTCGAAACTTTATTTGTCTTGCAAAGAAAATGTATCAAAATGGCGTAAGTATTAGCAGGTTTACATGATCTGTCCCATACAGGATGTTTTGTGAAAAACTATCGAATAGAATTCTTACATCCCCGGAATCAGACTTTTTCTTTTTCTTCTTTTTCTTTCCTTTCTTATCTTCTCCACGAGCCTTGCGTTTCTTTCCTTTCTTCTTTTTACGTTCTTCGGGTTCATAATCGTCGTCTTCCTCCTATGAAACAGGAAAAATATCACCATCATCATTAAATACGTATTTGGTACATTCACATGCATTCAAGTGATTTTGATTGAAATTACCAATCTTTGTGATTCTTCAGCTTCTGAAGAACCGTCCACTTGTTGTCCAACGTTTGAAACCTGACCTCCAGTTTCTTCGATTTCATCTTCACCTAATCACAAAACATTGAATACAGATTAGCCGACAAGTTTTATGTCCATAAATTTTTTTTCTCTCATCATAAAACGGTGTTAAAAATGATGCGAAATATAAATCTTTAATGATTCACAGCTGCAGTTGATTGATCTCTTCTTTTTTTACGTTATCGATTTCTGACATAAATAATGAAAAATATTATGTTTTTAAATTTGTTTCTTTACAAATACGTTTTCTGCGCTCATCGACTCGTGAACCATCGATGAAAAATATCTAAAGAACACGATATTACTGTTAAAAATTTGATGTAAATCGTGCGATTATGAAGTATCATTATTTCACACACATACGGACATGCGATCGGTTTGTGTGCGAGACTGCAAGGTACCGCCATTTTCTTTGGAAAGGCACATCTCGCTTTCAAAGTATAACTTGCATTTTTCATGGTAAATTGTATTACTCCTTTCCTCTTGCCGGATACCATCCAATCGATGTTTCTGTCTAGCAGTTGATGAACGATAAATTGAAAAAATGAAGTTGCATACAAGAAAAATCGAGTGCATCGTCAATTTCGCATGATCATATTTATTAACTACTATTCGATTTTATTAATTTGATTGACAACAAGACAAACATAAACAAGAATAACATTCTCACATATACGTGTCCCTGAAAATAAATATGCGCGCGCATAAGATTGTAACACAGATGCATAGCCAAATAATGAAAAACGATATACAATACGATAAAACTAAAATTTCAACAATCTTTATACGAGGAGTTGAAATTTGAATATCGCAGCATAATATCCAGAGTCAAGGAAACCGTTGGCATTGGCTCTTAAATTTTCTTTACAAAACTAATTATCGAAATTATAAATCATCGTGATTTCTCAATTTCCAACGAATGAGTACTTTGTGAAGTTATCATGTGAATTACATCAATCACTCGCCGTGAATGTGTCACGAAGAGATATGCATCTTATTTCCAAATATATACTTTTCTTTTTCAGGGTGAAGGAAAGAGAAAAATAATGTTATTCTAGTTGCTTCCAGCGATGAATTTATTTAAAAATCATCGAATGCAAAAAATTTCGTTCAATCGATTGAACATATCGACTGACATAAGTGCTTGATGAACAAAAAATTGATGTATAATTATGAACAACAACAATACACGATGAATCAAATGACCGGTCTGAAAACATATATATTCGAATAGCTGAAAGGGATACGAAGTTAAAAACATAAGATACTATGAAAGACGAACGAATAGTGGAGAACATAATGCAATCAAAAATAATCAAATAAGCGAGAGTGAAATCATAAAGAAATATCAAACCAATCTATAAGTGAAGAGGTCACATACAAAAAGAAGAGTAACCTCCTTCTTCAAAAAGTACTCTTACTACTTTTATCAATGCAAATGATCGAGCAACTGTTAACCTTATCGTCCAGTTTACTACACGGAGAAAAAACATCATGGAATGATCACTACAAAAGATAGTAAACTAGTGACAACTACGAATTTCTGTAGACAGTCGCTAACAGAGACGAGTAATGGTTCCTATTTTGCTATACTATATTGTATTTTAGTATACCAAAATAGGAACCATTACTCGTCTCTGTTAGCGACTGTGCACAGGAATTCGTAGTTGTCACAAGTTTACTATATCTTTTCTAGTGATCATTCCATGTTTTTTTCCTCCGCGTATGGCACTTTATATCAATTGAAACTCGTTTTTCAAGCCCACTTTTTCACATTTTGTTAGGAAAAATAGTATGTGCAACTCATCCGCAAAGTCAGTGATACCTCCACTCCTGCAGGGGTACGAGAATCACCAGCTTTGCGGATTTATTGCACAATCTACTATTTTCATTAATGGTATACTATATTTTAATTACTATTTTAAGCTCTTCTTAAGTGTCATTATTAAGTTTGTAATTACTCTCAAATAAATAGAAACTCATTAGTTCAAAAAAAATTGAAAAGTGGGAATTTGTGGTTTGTTTATTTTGCGATTTTCATTGATGAGCTTGAAGTTTGAATCATTTATAGGAACGGAAAGAAAATTCAAACTCAAAAAATCCAGTGAATCATCGTTATTTATCTTCTCGAATGAATTCTTTGTACTTTTCTACAACTAAAAACATAGATCAAAGAATGTATTGTAAGATTTTGGGTCTTCAACAGCTGAGTATTTCGTCATTTGATTATTAATTCGTTTCAATGGACAATTCAAACTTCAGCATCATTTTTATTTCCGTAAAAATTGAATAATCGCTCAAAGTAAATGTATTATGGGCATCCCTAGTGAAAATGGAGAATAGGAATGGATTGGAATTCTATTCCTTCTGAATCCATTCGAATCTATTTCTATGACGTCTATTCCAAGTGAAGTGAAATGCATGTGCGAATTTCTATCCAATGCATTCCGAATTTCATTCCAATATAATTGTATTCATGAAAGTGTAAAAAAATTTAATACATTTTTAATCCTTCTCAATGCTAAATTTGGGATATAATTTCTATTACATGTAATGAATGTTCAAGTCGCGATAATTCAATCCATTTTTATACTGATTACGGTATAGACATTGAATCCGTTTCACTTATTTTTCATCCCCTATCCATTTCAAACTCAGATTCGAAATACGATTCTTTTCCAATTGAATCCCTCAAAACCGATAATCTGTATGGATTCCAAGTGACCTGAAAATCCTATCCAATTCAATCCGAACTTCATTCCGATATAAGTGTATTCATGAAAGGCTAACAAAATTTATTATATTTTTATTCATTTGAATCTTTATCCTTTTCAATACTGAATATATATAATTTTTGATTAATCTAATGAATTTTCAAGTCGCGATAATTCAATCCATTTTTATACTGATCACGGTATAGACATTGAATCCGTTTCAATCGTTTTTCATCCCCTATCATCCATTTCAATCTCTAAATCGAAAAACAGAATGAATTCACATATATTTTGTTGAATTCATCTTCTGGGATTGGATAGAATAAAGATATTTCATTTACAATCGCAAGATTAAGTGACATTCAGAATGGTATTGATTCCTCATTGAAAATCATAATTAACTCCAATTCATTTTCATGTATTGAAATGGATTGAGCGGATTCATATTTTATTGGAGATCAGAATAAATCAAAAGATGTACACTGAAATCCATTTTTTGGGATTGAATAAGGTAAAGGCATCTTATTACAATCGAAAGATAAAGTGACATTCAGAATGGTATTTAATCCTCATTGAAGATCATAATCAACTCTAATTCATCTCGATATATTGAAATGGATAGAGTGGATTCATATTTTATTGAAAATTAGACTGAATGAACAGATGTACCCTTGAATCCATTTTTTGGGATTGAAAAAGATCAAGGAATCTTATTACAATTGAAATATAAAGTGACATTCAAATAATATTTCATTCAAATGGAAACCCAATTAAACTATAATTTATTTTCATGCATTGAAGCGGATAAAACGAATCCCTATTCAGGCCCGATGTCAAAAAGCGGTGCAGAAAATGACATTGAAAGTGGGTAGGAATGAATACAAATTTCTTTATCCATTTCTATTCTCGATTCTCACTTTTCCTAATCCATTTTTATGGATTGAAATGGATAAACCAAATTTCTATCCAGGTCAATGTCCAAAAGTGGTGCAGAAAATGACGTTGAAAGTGGATAGAAGAAGCGAATATGAATTTTTCTATCCATTTCTATCCTCGATTTTCACTAGGGATTATATTAAGGGCATTCAAACACCAGAAGAAGGGAGACAAATGTTGCGCTAGCTGATTTCATAAATCACCCGTTCACTTGAAATTATACATAATAATAAAATCCACCACTAGGATTCAACTCTAAATCCAAGTTTTTGTCTTTCACTGATCCCTGATGAGTATAAGAGTATTTTAAATTGAGTAACCTCCAAATGAAGAAATGTTTCATAAACTTTCGTTTCGCCATAATCACGACCCATGAAAGAATCCAAATTTATATTTAAATATAGAGTTAGGGTGACCAGACGATCAGACACAAAAAACAGGACTTTTTTTCAGCCCTTGCTCTCCGAGTGATGACCTTTTTTTTTTGGTAAAAAAACTGAATTTCCAATTAACGAACAGACATTTTCGAAACGATATTTTCGTTTATTGTGTATTTGTGTACACAGTTGGAAATTTTGTGTTAAATTCAACACATTCCACATGTCCCAAACGGTCCACACAAATTTTTGTGTCGATTCAACATAATGTATTTGTGTTAGCTAGTAACTGAAGCTTGATGTAAATAATATGACACAAAAAGATACTGATTGTTGAGTTTTGATTGGAATTTCCGATCGTGTAAATTCAACACACACGGAAAAAAATTGCCAAATTTCTGTGACAATAAGTTTGTGGTGAATTGATTATGGTTGAATGTATTCCAATAATCCTTATTTCTACATGGATTTGGAGTATTATTTACCTGAAGGAAGATAAGTGCTTTCTATATATTGCAGTAATACACTTCCAATAAATGTTACATTTTCAGTATTAAATGCTATTCAATTGAAAAGTTGCAATCACTACCCAAAAGATAGTTATAGGTATCCCATCATTTCATTGACCCCACTATTGACTGCTGTTGTTGTTACCACAAAATTTGAGTTGAAATGTCTTCCGCTGACAGTCTTGTGAGAGGTTAGGTTACAGATGGGTCTGTATACAACGATTCCTCGTATCGAAGTAATTGCAGTGCTTTCAATTAATATACAAATTGAATGCGAAGAAGAAACATCGAATTAAGTGAGTTGAAGTGAAATGAAGTGAGTGAAGTAAATTCGTGCAGTGAAATGAGTTCAGTAACGCGAAGTATTAATGTGAGATGTTTTAAAACATTCCTCAATTTATGGAAATAAATATTGTATTTGATATCGAATCTAATAGACATTTATCAACTAAGAAATTTATTTGATTTCATTCAACTTCAGTCCATGAACCAAATTATAAATCAGCTTGTATAAAGTTATATGATAAAAAGAAAACATTTATAAATATATTAATAATTTCGCTCGAGTGAACAATGAACTCCTGCGAAATGCTCACATCAATCAATGAAACGAATTAATATATGCTGAAAACGTTGATACATGTACCATCCTCAGTTATAATACATTAACCTTTAATTGGTATCGGTTTTTTGGTGCACAGTTTTCGAATTCGAATACTTCAGTTATAGTTCATTTCACAGTACTACTTCCACTTTATAAAGACGGGAAGGTACTAAATGCAGTGATGTATGGATACATAGTGTCCTTTAATTCAGTTAAATAGAAGTTTTGAGGCATTGAAAAGTTTTCTTCAGCGGTATCACAGACCGCGATACCAATTAAGGGTTAAATGTTTTTATAATATATCAGACGTTGTAACATTACGACCATAAGTGACAGTTATCTACTGTATAATCGTATCGCGTGTTAGCTCAAACTGTTAGGATCGGTTCTTTAGGTAGGTGACAGGTTAGGTAGGGTGGTTTCGAATCTCTCCAAGGAATGAAAATTTCTCGAATAGAGAAAAGCATAACATCCTAAATCCTAACCTATGTTATCCTAAATACTTACCGACAGTGAGTACGGTAAGAAGTTAGGAAAAAATTTTTTTCATGTTCATCAAAAATTTGTGGTGATTTCTACTCCAAATGTGTACTAAACACTGTGACAATATCTGGATACATTCAACTCAATTTTTGTGGTATACTTTACCACAATATGTTTCAAGTGTTACTGGTGATCTGGTTACAAATATATCGTTTTGCTTTATATTATATGTGAAGCTTGTATTATACGTTACTAAGCTTTGTACCTGTCCCAAATTTTAGTCCAATTAGTGGTAAAAATAATTACTATTGTGGTTGAATGGGCAGATTATTTTTTTCCGTGCATGAGTATATATACTGTCAAATAAAATTCAAAAAAACTACTGAATTAACAGTTGACAAGTGTGATTTATGGATTCTTTTCACTTAAATTAAATGTGCACATCGCAATTACTTTGTTCACTTTAAAACAATGCATAAAAATAAATTGAAACAAAAAGTAATTCAATGAGAATTGAACACGGATAGTCGGGACGGGTCATTGAAGCTCCATCACTTTCTTTGCGTATATCAACTTGCACTCGATCTTCAAATTTCCATATCTATAGGACTCACTCGCAGTAGAATGAAAGCCAAAACCAAAATGAATTAAAATAAATGAATAGTTGTTCCGACGAGTCCTAAAGTTACATGTACATGGAACTTTCATCAAAAAGTAGCTCACACTACTGGCGATCTCCCCTTGGTAGTTAAGGATAACACAATTTTTATGTTGAATCTTGAGTTCAATAAAATTTCTATCATTTCGACACCTTCCTCCACTCCTTTGAAGGGTTTTACATTATAAATCAGTTGGGACCTGATCACACAAGGAGTGTCTGTAGGATTTACACATGTTTGCGTTGACTATTCAACAGAAAATTCATGACACACGCATTTTTCAACACATTTACACTAAATTTCCAACTTTGTAACACAAAGAGAAACACAAACACGTGATTGGACAAAATTTTAGTCCAATCATCCATCGATCATCTCTGCTAGAATACCACGCGTAGGTATACGTCATTTACGGCACGAGTTTTACCAAAAAGTGAAAAACAAAAACATTTTTTTTTTCACCAAAAGGTGGAAAGCAGGACATTTTGGGCAATTTTGGGAATATATATCAGGACGTCAGGTAACCCTAATAGAGTCTAATCTCAAGTATGCATTTGATTATTATCGATTGTCAAATTGAATTTATCAAATAATTTATGCAAAAAGTCGACGAAACATTTCACCTGATTCTTCTGATACTTGAGTGCCCTGAATCATGAATAATTTACGTCATGAGATTCTGAGAAATTGTATCCATAGTTTATTTCAGCATAACGAAACATAAAATTTGTTATATAATAATGACAGTTTCATTAATGGCGTTGTTAAAGTCAAAATAGTTCTCAATATTAATTTTTCGTTCATGATAAGAGAAAATGACATTTCTTATTTCAGGAAAAGTTTTTGTTCAACAAAATAGCAATTGATCATTATTTTAGAATGTCTTCCATCATATAATATAAGAACAATGGTGAAAATTCAATTTTGATTGATAAATTGTATGAAAATGTATTTACAGTGATGCCAGATAAAATGCGGTGCACAATGTTAATTGGCTCATTCTTCTGAAGATTGCAATATGAATGGTGGGAATGGGTTATTTTTTACAGTGTGTGAATCAATTGTATTGTCAAATCGAAATGAATTGAGAACTTTCCAAGTTAGAATATTTCTAAGTTTACCAAAAATCGAGTAACTTGATGATATCAAGTAAGTCGAACGGATCGAGTAATTCGAACACATCGAGTAGTATCCCGGAAAAACGCACCCCTAGTTCCAACGCATAACAACCCATGGGCAAACTAATAAGAATTACGGGAAAGTCAATATTGGAATCAAAACATGAGTGAGGAAGGTATCTTTTCATGAAAAGATAATCACGTTTTCCCATTGTTTCAACAACTGTTTAAACAATTTATTGAAAAAAAACGATGATATATGCACACTAAGGGCACTATTTGAAAAATTCTACAGGAAAAATTGCTGGGAAAACGATAGTTTGAAAGTTCGACAGGAGTAACATTCAGTAGATTTAATTATTTACTTATTCTTTCATAAAAAATTAGATATGAGATGGAACTTATAAACTCTCGCTTTCGAGTAATTTTTTCCGTGAAATGGAATGGTACTCTTATAATTCTCACGTATCATGCTTTTTCAAACAGATTGTATGAACAAGTGAAAGACCTGATTTCTTTTTCCATGAAAAATCAGCTTTCCTATCCGTCTCTTCATTCCAATACCCTTATAGTATTTTTAAATTTTGCACAATCAATGTTGGTACAATGGCAACGGAATAGAATATGCAAAATTTGATACACTAAGGGTACACTGAGAAAAATTGAACTGTGGTCACGTGACCGAGCTGCGATTTTCCAGTTCGACGAATATCACAGCACTGTAATAATGTACTATCATGAATACGTTCCCTTATTTCTACCCGGTAAATGTAGTGAAATTCATTCTTATTGGGCCATCTATGGAGAAAGGAATCCCATGTGTGTTACGAGTATCATTTGAACATCGAATAGATGTTTCGCGAGTATCGAAAAAATATTGGAAATGATAACCTCATATGGATATCCAACATGCATTCGTTGTGGATATTCAATTAAAATATTCAGCAAATGACAAAATGATATGAATTTTTGACATAAATTAGATTCTGACGGAATTTGGAAACCATGGAAATAACAAACGTGATGTTATGAATCACCGCATGTCAAAGGGTTATATTGATTATTATTCATAAGAAAACGGGCAGGGGCGATGATTAATTAGGGGAAAATTAAGCCACCTGTATAACGTACATAAGTAGTACGGAAAACAAAAAGCAATAGATTTTTCTCATCTCTGGTATGAACAGAACGCACTATTAGGTCCCATTGAGACGGCAATATTCGAAAACAGCTTCAGTCGAGGTTATTTTGGTGATCGATTCTCATTTAAATTTCGAAATGTTCCCATCGGAACAAAATTCACAATTCTAAATGAAAAAAAATTCATTTCGTTATGAATCGAACTTGGATCCTTGGGATCACGCAGTCAACTTCAGCACCACCCTGCTATGAATCTGTATAAATGTAATCGCCCTTTCATATTTATATGAACTTCATCCTGATTAAAACACCTACTGAACCTCGCCAAATCTAATTGCGATTGAACAACGTTCATGGTTACGGCATTTTATTACAAACAAATATTTCGCTCTGTTCATGAAGTTGCATCCATTAATTCCTCTAATTCCGTCAGAAAAAGATAACATCATGCTTTTTTCACTGATCATTATTTAAGCTTAAAAGGTACAATTACACGAGTGCATTTGTTGCATGCAATGGCGTCAGGAGAAGGAGAACTGAAGTGTTTTCTCTATAAGACTTCTTTTTCCATCTAAAACTATCGCATGCGACAAACGCACGGATTTGATTTTGCTTCAATGCATTCCATTGCGCTGCAACTGATGAAATAACATTTGTGTTTAATCATTCGATTTTTGGATTCAATTGAGTAATAACCATTCAAGAGGACACAAAAAACTACATTTTAAGTGTACAAAGAGAGTAAAATATGCAGGGTTGGTCCGAAAAAACCCGACCCAGTTTTATCCACCGGGTTTTCTCAAGTAAAACCCACTCGAAAACCCACTGAAAATAATTATTGATTGATGGCTTAAAGAACAATAAAATGAAATTCCCTGAACAGCATTAAATTTTTTCATTGAATATATAATCTAAAAAGTGTGCTTATATACTTGATATGTTTATCTCACCATTCATTTTGATCAGTAGGAGTATTATGATACCTATACAATTGGACTAATTTCGTAGCTTTTTCTACACCTAATCTATTCCGTAAATTGGACCATACGTGTCCGAAAGTTGAAAAAACTCTTTCTAGTCCCGCTGAACTCGGTGGAATACTCAACAGTTGATAGCAAAATTCACAGAATCCGAGTTTATGTGTAGTATTAGTTCTGGCTCTCATCAGTTTCCACCATTTATTGGGAGTGTTTTCATATAATTTTTTAACTTCTGCTCGAAACATTGAAGTAGGATATAAATTATCATCTTCGATCTTGAACGCGATCATTGCTCCTAAAAATTACTGGTTTTTTTCATTAGATCAGGGATATACTTGACATGAGAACACAAATTGTTGCAACAAAGCAGTACTTTTCCATACTTAGAAGTTTGAGAATCGAAACTAGTGCGAATTCATCAAAAACAGCGCAGCTAACACAAATTATCAATTTGAAATCATGAAAACTTCTAAAATACCTTTTGAATAGTCTCCTTTATGCGACTAACAATGAGTTCAGTATAAATTCAATGAATTCAAAATGACCACTCCCTGAATGCCCGAAGAATTTATTATGGAGTCTCAATATGAGTTCTTTCTGAATATTATCTTGTTTATGAAAAGTTCAGTTTGAATTCATATTAAACTCATTGTAAGTCGCATAATTGGAGCTGTAAACGGAAAATCTGGTGCTGTCTGGAATAGATTGCTTATGATGCAAATTTGGGAGAGAACCTTTCAATTGATGAAGTTGATATATCAACTCAATACTTTGTATACAAAGTGAAAACCTTAATATTGTCAAGAATGATTTTTGGCTTCAGGGAAAGAAATAAGATTCTCAATCGCAAAAAATCATGTGCGACGCTGGTGATGGGAACATTTTTTGCAGTTGAAATAACATTATGAAAGATCGATGATCTTTCTCAACAATTTTTCATCTGTTGTCAAGTATATTATTCCCTATTAGGGAATAAGAACCAGTAATTTTTATTCCCGAATTTCTTTCAACGTAATGACTGGTTTGAACATACTGATCCTATACTTTTTCCATGATGTTTCGACTCATGAAACAGATATAATGCTCAAAAGACTGTAAACATCTTGAAAATATAAGAGATAATCAGGAAAAAGACGAAGATGTTCGAAAACTATGAATAACCCGAAAAAACCCGAACAACCCCACAAAATTCCGAAAAAACCCGAGTGGGTCGGGCTTTTTAAAAAAAACCCGGGTTTTTTCCAACCCTGAAAATATGGGCTTTCACTAGAATTCCGCGTACTGAAATTTATGTGTGGGTCTAAGGAACCTACCCATTAGTACACTGTAAAAATTAATCGGAATTTTCCTGTGTACATCAACCGGAAAATTCCAATCACTGATTAGGAAATCAATTTCCGGTACATTTATATGGAATTTCCCATACATTTATCTGAAAATTCCAAACTTCATGGGATTTTTTCCAACATCTCACAGTAAATTTCCGGACAAGTTGGGAAAATTCCTAACGCATGTATGTATTAATCACTTCACATAAATATATAGGAATTTTCCGATAAAATTTTTTACAGTGTAAAAAAATATTATTTTGAATTGGTTATTCTACATTCGAATAATTGATGATTATTCAAGGTTCGTTTGATATATAAGGACGGCGACGTTCATACAGATCCGTAGCAGAGTGGCGCTGAAGTTGACTCTGTTATCTCAAGAATCCAAGTTCGATTCCTAACGAACTGAATTTTTTTTCATTTAGAATTGTGAATTTTGTTCCGATGAGAATATTCGGAAATTTAAATTAGAATCGATTACCAAAATAACCTCGACTGAAACTGTTTTCGAATATTGCTGTCTCAATATGGAACCTACACTGTAAAAAATTTTTATGGGAAATTTCACATACATGTATGTGAAGTAATTAACACATACATGGATAGGAAATTTCCCGTAAATTTTGGGCAAAATCCTATAAATTTACAGTAAAAATCCCATAAAAACAGCAATTTTAATATAGTTTTATGTGAAAATTCCTATACGTGTACGGGAATTCGCTTTTCCTGTACAAGTATAGGAAATTTCCTCTACATAGGTATGGGAAAATCCCGAATATTTTTTACAGTGTAATAATGTTCCGTTCATAACAAGGATGAGTAAAACCTACTGCTTTTTATTTTTCTTACTATTTATGTACGTTATGCAGGTGGCTTAATTCTCCCCTAATTAATCAACGCCCCTGCCCGTTTTCTTATGAGTAATAATCAATATAACCCTTTGACATGCGGTAATTCATAACATCACGTTTGTTATTTCCATGGTTTCCAAATTCCGTCTGAATCTCATTTATGTGTCAAAAATTCATATCATTTTGTCATTTGCTGAATATTGTAATTGAATGTCCACAACGAATGCATGTTGGATATCCATAATTCTGGCAAAATCCCAGATTCACAGCATATTGTTGCGCATTTGGCGACGCAACGTTCCTGCAAATTGCTTTAAACTGTTGCTGAGTATTTTCAACAATTCGCCACATGTTTGCTTAGCACTTTGCTGTTAGGGAATGGTCTTTCATTGTTGTAGTTTGTATCAACTTTAATGTACCAATGGGTTCCAATAGATTTCTATTACCCAGGGAAGGAAACGAAAATAATAGATAAATATTTGGAGAGATTCCTTGGAATTCCATGATTTTTCTCGATCTTTTAAATTCCTTGATTTATCCTGATTTTCCGTAAAATGGTCACTCTGTTAAAGAACTCATCGAGAAAAACCACTGAATTTCAATCTCAGATATGTCAATGATATAAGGGGTATATACTAACGTCAGGGCTCTAGTGACACTTGTCTACACTCACAGAAATGATTTCTTGTCGTTACCATCATTTTATTCTTGATATCGATTTTCTTCTCCGGAAACAAATAGTGTTGGACCAACAAGCGGTTTTGTTTCAAAGTAATCATATCATGGATTGTTAGTAGAAAAAATTATGATCCGTGACTTTTTTTTAACGTCAGAGTCTTTATTTCTTGTGAGAACCATCGCTTCTTGTGGTAGGAAAAATGTTCTTATACCGAAACTAGATGAATATTCTTAAAGGCGACGCTTAACGATACGCTCCCCTCCCCTTGATTGGCAGCAGAGTAATAGAGTATTTAAAATTGATTCCAATGTATCGTGTTGTCAAATGGAATAGTAATTATAAACTTTGAAACAGTGATAATCAAATAAAGCAATGTACTGTGTGCCAGATACCGTTCCAAGCGATACACCAATATTTTATTTGAAAAACATCAATTATTGTCACCGTTGAACATTTTGTGTCTTGCGATATCTTGGTTTTAGATGTCTTGTACAACACCTTTAGATATCTCACAGACGAGTTCGAAACAAGAATTGATCTGAAACTTATTTAAAAGTGTTACATAGGACATTTAAAGCCTGTCTAAAATGTATCGCAAGATACCAAATGTTTACTGGGTAAGAAGAAAGATTTCTTGACCTTTAATAAAAACTTCACTGCATCAAGAAAATCTCTAAGTCTCATTTGACAAATGCTTATGGTGATCTTAAGACTATTTTTCTTGGTTCAAGACTCAATATTGTAACGCCAAGATTATCAAATTTTACTTGAGGCGAGAGAATTTTTTCTTATTAGAAGAAAAATTAGGATTGTCCCTATGTTGAGAAAAAAATTTCCTCATAATAATGCAATTTTTGTTACAATAAGAAAATCTTTCTGTGGGTGTGTTTAAAATTATTCGAAACTGATGAAATCCCAAGCAACACGAGAACTTCTTGAATATGCTATGATTATTCAGTGAATGTGATATTTTATGAAGATGCATAGCACATAATTGTTCGAAACAGTCTCATTTGGAAGTTCTAAGCGTGTTCGTAGGATTCTCCAAACACGTTCTTAGTATTTTTAACCTCTTGTGTTGCTTGGGATGAAACTTACTAATTTTTCTTCAGCTACCTGGTATAAGTGCGAAAAAATAGATCTTTGAATAAAAAATACTGAATTTCATTGTGCTATAACTTCCGACCTAAGCCAAAAAGTCGTATCTCCATATTTTCCCGTTTCAAGATATTGAACATTTTATCTAAATGGGTCTATGGGAAAAAATTGAAATTGTAAATTGTTCGAAACCTTGGTCAAAGAAAGATATTGTATATTACTATTTTTTCTAACCAAGGTTTCGAACCTTTTACAATAAACACATCTAAACTTACATATGTCAAATGATACAAACGCGATTATTTTCACACGAGTTTCTTAAATTATTTTCAATAATTTGAGAATTTTCTGCATCGAAATACATGTAAAAAGCTTATTTGAATATAAATATGTAAGAAAAACAATTTCTGTTTTTTTCGGAGATACAGCCTTTTGGCTTAGGACGGCAGTATAGCATGAAGAATACTTTTATATGATTTGGGAAAAATAGTTTGGCTAAAGACAAGTAAATTTGAAAGATTTTGACTATGAACTCAGATGTTGCTAAAATGGTTTGATTATTTACTGACGAAAAGACGTTTTTGTTTTGTGAGATGACGAAAATTAAATTTTGTCTTTTCCTAATTGAGATCTTTCGATTGCACAAAGTGCTTTATCTTCAAGAGAATATCAGTTACTATCGGATCACGTTTTCTTGCACTGAAATACTCGAAACTGAATTCATGAAAAAATCAGAGATGTTCAAGAATAATTCAATTTCGAGTATATCAGTGCAAGAAAACGTGCACCGATGGTAACTCTGATATCTTCTTGAAAGAAAAATATCATATGGATTTAATTCATATTTTTGTTTTCCCAAGTACTACTTCTAGTTTTATAAAATTAAAACACTTTTAAGCATATAAATGACTTGCGACTGCGTTTGAACAGGATAGAGGGTCTGTCAGACCCAGAGTAAGACATGAGAGTTGAAGGTCTCGGTGGAAGTATTCAATTCCAAGAATTTTAATAGAATGTTTCAATTTCTAGAGATTCCCAGGGAAATTTAATCCCCAATGACAAAGAAGTGAATATTTCTTGCCATGTTTAATGCAAGATAAATTTGTATTGTCATACCCAAATAATTTTTAGTGCCATGCATACATTATTTGTAATCTACAAACATTTTGAAGATGTCGAAATTTTCCGGATAATAATACAAGTAACTATCCTTCACACGTTAAAAACGAATAAAAGGTGCATACCCTTTGACAATTTGTAAAACCACAAGGCAAATTCAATCTAACGATACAAACGGAAAAACGTACGTACGTACACAAACTTGTTTATGAACCGTAATTTTTCAGTGACTACACGTTTCGAAATAACGAGAGTAATCCCTTATGATTATAGCCGATTTATTCACTTTTACCCGACGAAAGAAACGCAACATCGCGATCTGATGTGTGTGTGTGTATATTTTGAAACAAGATTTGACAATGGATGCAATGACTGGAGAACGCGACGACTTTGAGCGCTGCTAACTGTTAAAAAAGACGAAAGAGAAATGAGAATTTTTATTTTGGCGTCTCTAGGTTGATTGCAAAAAAAATGTGCAATCGTGCACGCGTGTTGTTACCGTACCGTCGTCGCTGTTTGTTCATCGTTGAAAACACGAACCAAGCTCGCAATTCAATCGAGACCGATGAATGTGGCGAATGTGCACGACAGGGGCAGATTTGGATTGAATAAACATTTTGGCATTGCAAATGAGAAAAATCGAAAACCGAAGAGCATTGGATCTCGCGTTGACGTTCACGTACACATATATCCACGTTACGCGCGCCCGCGCTCTTCTCTCTCGTAGTTGGTGCAAAACAACCGAAATGCATTTCGGAAGTTTTAACTACGGAAGAATACAGATATGATACCAAGAATTTGATCCTATAAAGATTTAAAACAAACTATGGGATATCAGCCATCGAAAAGCACGCGTCCTAACGTATTCCAACATTTTCCCGGTCGACTTGATTGCTTGGTTAGTTGGTCCACACGTACACAAGCAGGCATACGTACGTGTAGACACGAGACACTTGTATACGACACACGAATAAGACAGAGAAGAAAAAATAATTTTCTCATATAGAAAAAATAATTATTTACTGACCTGCGTAGCTTTCGTCTACCTCCTCGTCAGACGCCATCCTTTAATGTTCGGTAAAAGGAAAATCCTTGTTTACGAAATATCAAAGATGAACTTCCGTGTCGCGTGCGCGAGAAATATCCAACGAAGATGATTTGTTACAGAAAAACAGTACGAAAATGCGACATAAAACGTTTCTAACACTTTGACGCGCTCTCGGCTGGCTTTTCGCTCCTACAACAGCGTGCAGTCACTCGGAGTTTCCTTGCTTCACCACCGAACGACGCTCGGATCGTTTTTCATATTACTTTTCCATGATTCGTTTATTCTTCTCTTTTATACAGTCTGACACACCAATAGCTGTTTCTTTTATGTCTCTCGCTCTCTCTCTCTCCCTCTCTTTCTTTCTCTCTCTCTCTTTGTCTCTCTTCCTCTCTTTGTCTGTTTTTTGTTTTTTTGGAAACGTGTACGTACAGGATAGTGTGTGTTGAAAAATTCATGCCTCCTGGAGAGGTAAACCCTGGCAGACTTGTTTTACACCGGAGTTCAGTTATTCCAGGTGGCATAATCTCCAATCTAAAATTTAAAGAAGCGTTTGTGGCGCCGTCCAAGTTAAGAACACTTGAACTATTCCATATATGTATCCTCACACTAATTCAAAAATTGTTATTATTGGTCTTTCAGTAGTGTTAGTAAATGCGTGTGACATTAGTTAAGGTGTTGTTAACTTGGGCGGCGCCACAAACGCTTCTTCAAACTTTACATTTGAGTTTATGCCCCCTGAGTTACCCCGGGTACTCATGCGAGCGACTGTCGCGCGCGATATCATCAGAAGAAAAAAGAGGAAAGATGTTTTCAACTCGGATCTCTCTTTCTTTCTAATGCGGTCACGCGCGACAGTCAATAGCATGAGTACCCGGCTCCGAAATTTCGTATCCCGATGAGTTATATTCCGAAAGTTCGTTGGACCGACGAATCGTGATTGATTAGTCTTTTGGAATCCATAAAAAATGAGCAATACAATTGGACTGAAAATAATCGGGATACTAAAATTTCGGAATATAACCGCGGGGGTATTCATGCTAGCGACTGTCGCGCGCGACATCATTAGAAGAACAAAGAGGGGGGCATAAACTCAAATGAAATTTTCAGACGGATTTCAGCGCCGCCGTACGAAACCTCCATTGAAGTAATTTTCATAGATACACTGCAGTCTCATGAGGCTGGTCTCTCATGCAACCGGATTGTCCGGAACGAAACGCTCATAATTGGTGGATCCCTAGTATTGTTATAGTTATATCCAAATGAAACTAGTATTCAACTAATTAGGATCGTTCCGTTCCGGACAATCCGGTTGCATGAGAGACCAGCCTAAGGCTACTCTCCCATGGACCGGAATTTTTGGGGGATTTGCAGGGAATTATAGTAAGTTACTATCCATGAACCAATTGAGTGTGCGGATTCCGTTCCGTTCCCTAGAAATTCCGGTCCATGGGAGAGCAGCCTTAGGCCCGAGTCACATGGAGCAAAAATCACGCGGAACGCGGAACCCTCGGTTGAATAGAGAGGAGAATATTCACCTGTCTCTTCAACCAAGGGATCCGCGTTCCGCTTTCCGCGTGATTTTTGCTCCATGTGACTCGGGCCTTAGGCTAACCTCCCATGGACCGGAATTCGTTCCGGCGGAATGACTTTAAACCAATCGTTTTCACAATTTCTTTTAGAGCGTTCTATCAGAAATCTATAAAAAATTGTGCATTGGTTTAATTTTCATTCCGCCGGAACGAATTCCGGTTCATGGGAGGCCAGCCTTACACAGTAGGGGACCAAAATCCTGACATCCCATTCACCCAAAGTTGCAAGTTCCCGAATTTCAAGATCCCGAAAGGCCATCCGCCCGAATTCTTATTCTCCCGAAGTCTTATAATGCTGAATCGTAATATCTGAAAATTGATATAGAAAGTGAACCACACTAAACAAATTAATTCATCAAATGTAACCGAGATGACGGTAAATGCATATGTCCGGATATATACAGGGTGATTCAAAAATCCCGCACTCTTTTTTGGGAGTAGATTCCTGAAGAAATTCTAAAACGATTTGTCCTTTTGCACAATGCTCTCCGACGCATAATTTCCGAGATATAATTAATTAAAGTTGACTAATTATGAGGTGGATCCATCGGTCATTCAGGAGCGTCATAACAGAACAAGAGAGGAAGGTGCTTGCAGAGGGCGCTCATACGATCAGCTGATCGGTATAATCGATACGATTTACCAGCATACAAATTGGTAAATTCTCTATGTAGAACGATTGAATTCGTCGACACTGTGGAAAAATTGATCATTGTCATGAATTCTTATCACGATATGCTGTAGGTGAAAGTTGTAATTTCAGTAATGATTTTTATTACGCAGACAAATGTAAAATAGTGTTATTTCGTAGGGATAGGGATTCAAGTGGGAGAAAAAAGTATAACAACTCGTTTTCAATCAGAATTTTCATGTAACAAAGAAAACATGAGAATTTTCATTCATCCGATACCCAATTTGAACGGTTTGATTAGTAAGTTTAACACAAGAGATTGGATTCCGAATCCTGTATTCTGATTGGTCGAGAATCAATGTATGTTAGATCAATCCTCGGCCGTTTCGAATGATTCTTCTGAAGAATGTGTTTTCGACTTATCCCAACCACAACATTGAACAATGATGAATTTATTCGAATTCACCCTTTTTACATCATTCGATGATTATAAAGGGTTTATCGAACGTTAATAACTTACTTCAACTTGCAGAATCCATCAATTTTGACGAAAATACAAGGTGTAACATCGTATACGACCCAATCATTGCACTTGATTGACATTGTAATCACATACGGTTTGTTTAGCTTAAATCAACCATTCGTGATACGAATCAACCAATCGGGTGACAGCTCGAAACAGTTTCATTTAAAGCACATATGATTTCAAAGGGGATATTGTTATTCCAAATGGAAAAAGAATTGTCTTTGAAGATTAACCAAATCCGTCCTTTGCAGGACGAATACATTTTCTAAACGTAGAAACGCGCTCGAACTTGCACACATTTGAATTAGATTTTGATTTAAACATGGATGATCTTGAGTGATCTTAAGTAAGTTATTAACGTTCGATAAACCCTTTATAATCATCGAATGATGTAAAAAGGGTGAATTCGAATAAATTCATCATTGTTCAATGTTGTGGTTAGGATAAGTCGAAAACACATTCTTCAGAAGAATCATTTGAAACGGCCGAGGATTGATCTAACATACATTGATTCTCGACCAATCAGAATACAGGATTCGGAATCCAATCTCTTGTGTTAAACTTACTAATCAAACCGTTCAAATTGGGTATCGGATGAATGAAAATTCTCATGTTTTCTTTGTTACATGAAAATTCTGATTGAAAACGAGTTGTTATACTTTTTTCTCCCACTTGAATCCCTATCCCTACGAAATAACACTATTTTACATTTGTCTGCGTAATAAAAATCATTACTGAAATTACAACTTTCACCTACAGCATATCGTGATAAGAATTCATGACAATGATCAATTTTTCCACAGTGTCGACGAATTCAATCGTTCTACATAGAGAATTTACCAATTTGTATGCTGGTAAATCGTATCGATTATACCGATCAGCTGATCGTATGAGCGCCCTCTGCAAGCACCTTCCTCTCTTGTTCTGTTATGACGCTCCTGAATGACCGATGGATCCACCTCATAATTAGTCAACTTTAATTAATTATATCTCGGAAATTATGCGTCGGAGAGCATTGTGCAAAAGGACAAATCGTTTTAGAATTTCATCAGGAATCTACTCCCAAAAAAGAGTGCGGGAATTTTGAATCACCCTGTATATTGAAAACAAGAGAACAATTATATAATAGAAAAATGTTTTATAATTGTTTGTTCAAAAATCTATGAAATGAGAATAATAAACATTAATAATCAAAAAGTCGTTTCTTCAACATTAACGATAATGACATTTTTCAGGTTAGATTTACTACGAGTCTGTATAGGATAATAATTTATGACATTCTGAAATTATACGTTCAATTCAGGATACCATAAGAATTTCATACTGGAAACAACGATATTCTATATCATTTTGGTAAACCATAATTAACCCGAAGTGCAATAGTTCCGAAGTACAGTAGACCCGAAGTCAGTAAACCCGAACGGCAGTAATCCCGAAAAATAATAGTTTGTTACTAGCCGTATGCGAATGAAATAAAATATGACTAAACTTTTTTCGGGATTACTGCCGTTCGAGTTTACTGACTTCGGGTCTAGTGCACTTCGGGGCTATTGTACTTCGGGTTAATTATGGTTTACCATCATTTTTACTTTTTGGATTTTATTACAAAAAAATTTCAGGTTTTCAATATTTCAATGGAAAGAATTACAATGAAGAAAAGTACCCAGATAACACACGAAGAATTCTTTCTCAAGAGCAAGAATAGAACTCTTCAAGAACTCTTTCCGAACTAATGAATTCATATAGAGCTCTGGAGGACTTCAATCTGTCTGGCATTAACAAGTTCTTTGAGAGTACTCAAACAATACTTCTGAAATTCTCGAAGAGCTTGTTAATGTCCGACAGATTGAACTCCTCCAGAGCTCTATATGAATTCATTAGTTTGGAAAGAATTCTGGAAGAGTTATATTCTTGCTCTTGAAAAATAATTCTCCGTGTGTTATCTGGGTACTTCACAAAGTTCTTACAATCAGAAGAATGAATATTACTGATAATAAAAATGTTCATGTAAAAATGAACTCAGTTTCGATATCAACAAGGTTTGAATCATTGATTAAAACAAAAAATAATCATGAAATATAGACGAATGGAATATGTGCTATTTCAATTTTTTGAAATTCATGGAACCTTTTAAGTCCACATATATCCCATTCTAAATCTATTCCAATGAACGATTGAAATATTGACTAGCATTAGTTTTAAAATTAAATTAATTTTTAAATTAATTTCAATCTGAGGTATTAGAAAAAATAAAAAACTCAATTATGAATCAACTATCTTGAAAATGTATTGCAATTCAGAAAAAAATACAAACTAACACCAGAGATGAGATTGCGAACGAGATATGAAAACCATAGTCCAGTTTGTGATTGGCAGTATCACGTTTTCCGTTAATCTCTTCATGCTGGTGGGCTTAGAAGGAAAATTCAACCAATCATATATTCTTCTTCAAAAGAAAAAAATGTGATACGGACCATGATTTTAACATTGCGTTAGCAATCTCTGCTATTCTTCTCTGCTAACACTGAGAAATGGAAGTTGATTTTGTAAATGTGCATTATTTGTAACAAATATAATTCTTTTCTGGAAAATTCAGTAATGAATACTTTATATGTTATGTATAGTTATATTATGCTATACTTAAGAATAAATTGCATTAAAATTCTATCCATGATCCGTTTTCTCTGAATTTTGACGAAGAACAAAAACTTTTGATTTGGCGATCACTTACAGCGCTAATGATCAATTGCGGTAGGGGGTCTTTTGGCCGAGAAAATTTTTGGCCGAATCGACATGATTTGACAATCACTAGTCGCTTCCAGAGAACACTAGGAAATGACTAGCGATTGTCAAATCATGTTGATTCGGCCAAAAACTTTTTCGCTCAAAAGACTCCCTACCATCAATTGTCATGCACATCAATAGAGTATCAAATATTCGCCTTCACATTTCTCAATTCATGATTCGGAACTATAAGACTTCGGGCAAATGAGAATTCGGGTGGATGGCCTTTCGAGATCTTGCAACTTCGGGTAAATGGGATGTCGGGATCAGCGTTGCCAGTATTCCCTAGAAAAATCTTCAGCATCCGATGATTGGTTATTTCTTGTACAACCGGCCAATCATATTTTCAATTTGGAAAGAAATGACCAATGCCAAAAAATCTGAAGATTTTTCTAGGGAATACTGGCATTACTAGTCGGGATTTTGGTACCCTACCCACTAACACTACTTCAACAATTTTCATGATTTGTCAATCATTTGGTTGGCTTGTCCATGTAAATTTCCTTCAATGGAGGCACGGTACGACGGCGCTGACATCTGTCTGACAATTTTTCATTTGAGTTTATACCCTCCGAGTCTACCTCGGTAGGGGTCAAGCACACAAGTCACGTAAACGTGAACGTAAGAAATGGAAGCCTGTGCAGATCTCGTATATGGTTTTCGTGCGTCCGTTCTTAAGGACTGAACACATATAAATGAATAAGCATTTGACATAAGCACAAGTCGGATGCGCAGAACTTTAGAAATAGGTTCTGCGCATCACGTTATGCTTATACTTAAGCTGTAATTTCATGGGGCGTCGAGCATCGAGCGTCAACATTAGAAAGAAAGAGAGGTCACACAGTTCTTCTCTTTCCTTCTAATGTTGACGCTTGATGCTCGACGCCCCATGAAATTACATCTTTAAGCTGTAATTTCATGGGGCGTCGAGCATCAAGCGTCAACATTAGAAAGAAAGAGAGGTCACACAGTTCTTCTCTTTCCTTCTAATGTTGACGCTTGATGCTCGATGCCCCATGAAATTACAGCTTTATGCTATTTTCCGTCTTAGTGCATTTGTGTGCTTACTCCTTTACATTCACGTACCTAAGTGTCTAGACCTCAACGTGTATACATGGGACGATAGTGGGGGTACCACTGATCCATAGTGGAGCTTTCCGAAGTGTATGACCCGGGGCGTCAGGGACGTGGAATGAACCAATAGAAATCCGTAGTTCACGCCCCAGGCGCCCCGGGTCAAACACTTCGGAAAGCTCCAAGATCCCCTGGATAGCGTATAGCTCGCCGAACGTGTTGCACTTAGAAAACTATATATATCGGTGGAATTGCCTCTATCCAATGGAATGCAATAGAACCAACCAATCCTGCGCGGCTGTTGATCAGAAAGGCGGTGGAATCGGCCCTTCACGGCGGTGCCCTAATGGGAACCAAGCTCGCATACGAGAAGGCTATGCATGCACTATCCAGTGTATATTATAGATCAGTGGGGGGTACACTTCCCCTCAACGGCAATGCCAATCTGGCGGTAGAGGACACTGTAAAAAATAGAATTGTACTTCTACTACATTCAGCGTAGGTAATAAAATTACCTACGCCCAGCGTGGGACATTCGTAAAAAAAAATGGTAAATTCCCTATGTTCAGAGTTGTACTATGGCTATCTGTGGTTGGACCTTTGCATTAAGATTTGTGATTTTACCACTGCCTGTGATTTGTTCATGTTCAGGGTAGGTAACTTTATTACCTACGTTGCACGTGACAGTTTCACAACTGCCATGTAAAATTTCTATGCTAAGCGTGGGATAAAAATACAATTTGTAAAGGCTTATGTACAAATGTTGTACAAGTTTTCACCACAAAAGACAATTTTACTATTTTAAAAATATAGTTCTGCTACGCTTAGCGTAGAAATATTACAAAAATTTACCTCTGTAATGATACAACCAGAGTTTGTAAAGTTCATTTGATTTCTCACAGTGTATCATAATACCGAAAAATCACAATCCCGACGGTAGCATAGTCCCGAAGTGTTAGAAGCCTGAAAAGTCACAATCCAGGAAAAAAAATTATCGAATTTGATATAAATCAAATATTTGACCACTTTTACCATAGGAGCTCTCCGAAGTGTTTGACCCGGGGCGTCAGGGACGTGGAATGAACCAATAGAAATCCGTAGTTCACGCCCCAGGCGCCCCGGGTCAAACACTTCGGAAAGCTCCAAGATCCCCTGGATAGCGTATAGCTCGCCGAACGTGTTGCACTTAGAAAACTATATATATCGGTGGAATTGCCTCTATCCAATGGAATGCAATAGAACCAACCAATCCTGCGCGGCTGTTGATCAGAAAGGCGGTGGAATCGGCCCTTCACGGCGGTGCCCTAATGGGAACCAAGCTCGCATACGAGAAGGCTATGCATGCACTATCCAGTGTATATTATAGATCAGTGGGGGGTACACTTCCCCTCAACGGCAATGCCAATCTGGCGGTAGAGGACACTGTAAAAAATAGAATTGTACTTCTACTACATTCAGCGTAGGTAATAAAATTACCTACGCCCAGCGTGGGACATTCGTAAAAAAAAATGGTAAATTCCCTATGTTCAGAGTTGTACTATGGCTATCTGTGGTTGGACCTTTGCATTAAGATTTGTGATTTTACCACTGCCTGTGATTTGTTCATGTTCAGGGTAGGTAACTTTATTACCTACGTTGCACGTGACAGTTTCACAACTGCCATGTAAAATTTCTATGCTAAGCGTGGGATAAAAATACAATTTGTAAAGGCTTATGTACAAATGTTGTACAAGTTTTCACCACAAAAGACAATTTTACTATTTTAAAAATATAGTTCTGCTACGCTTAGCGTAGAAATATTACAAAAATTTACCTCTGTAATGATACAACCAGAGTTTGTAAAGTTCATTTGATTTCTCACAGTGTATCATAATACCGAAAAATCACAATCCCGACGGTAGCATAGTCCCGAAGTGTTAGAAGCCTGAAAAGTCACAATCCAGGAAAAAAAATTATCGAATTTGATATAAATCAAATATTTGACCACTTTTACCATAGGAGCTCTCCGAAGTGTTTGACCCGGGGCGTCAGGGGCGTGGAGTGAACCAATAGGAATCCGTAGTTCACGCCCCAGACGCCCCGGGTCAAACACTTCGGAAAGCTCCATAGAAAACGTTTTGTTTCCATATAATATGCATCAACACAACGTTTCTTATGATAAAAGTGGTCAAATACTCGATTTATATTAAATTCGATCATTTTTTTTCGCGATTATGACACCCCGGAATTATGCAGAAGGCATAAAGGCAATGGAATAATCTTGAGAACGATATTTAGCGCCACCTGAGTTAAGCGCAGGAACTAAATGGGAATCCCCTTTGATGTATACAGGGTGTCCCAGAATTCGCGGACCGGATTTCACAAGTTCATTTTGCAGCCACAATGCAATAATTTCCCGTTTGAAAAAAATTTTTTCAACGCTTAGTTTTGGAGATGTGAGCATTTTTAGGTTAGGGAGGTTTTCTGAACGTTCCGAAAACGTGCTTGGTTACACAGAGAACGTGCAAATAACGTCTCACGATGTTCTAAAAACGTCGCATGTATATCGCAGGAACATGCAAATGTCCCGTTTAGTTCTATTCATGTCTTCTTGCAACGTTCTTGGGACGTATTCAAGGAAAGGTTTTCACAACGTTCCGCGGCGTTACACACAGTGATGCCAGCATTTGGTCGACCGAGTCGATTTTCCCTCTCCATCACATCTGTCTGTATAGAAATTCCACACACACAATCAAACCTCCGACAAAAGAAATTTGATTGTATAGAGCGTGATGGAGGGGGAAAATCGACTCGGTCGACCAAATGCTGGCATCACTGGTTACACATATGTTTTTAAAAGGTTAGTTTTCATGGAAGCACGTTGAGAAAACGCGGAAAGAACTTCCCGTAGTATATGAAAAGAACGTGCTCGGTACGTATTCATGTGCATCAAAAGCGAAGGTACTCTAAACATTTGGAAAATATGTGCCTTAGGCACCAACACACGCGGAACCAAGATTATGTTCATAGAACATACAGAGAACTTTCCATCCTGTCTGGGTAGCGACTGTCGCGCGCGACATCATTAGAAGAAAACAGAGATCCAAGTTGAAAACATCTTTCCTTTTTTTTTCTTCTAATCATGTCGCGCGCGACAGTCGCTAGCATGAGGACCCGGGATTAGGCTAGGAGGTACTCATTCCAGTATATTATCAAGTTCAATGCTTCTATCCGATGTTACTTCTCCACTCACAGATTTCGCCTGAATTTCCTCCTCTATTCTTACAGGTTCGTTCGTTCTACCTGTTCCGAGTTGCTCCAACTTGTACCAAACCAATCATTTTGTTTCTATAACTGGAAATACCGAATCCAAAATACTTGGAGCGGGTTGGGGTAACTTGGGACATCGGTAAACGAACTTAGCTTATGAGAAGCAATCGTTAATAAAAACTCCCTTTGAAGATCGTATACAAATACACAATCGCATGCGTGTGTGCATACATGTATTTTACTATCCGTACGCACTATTCGACAAGTCGGTCGCTATCGTTCGTCGAATTGTAGATGTGTGCAGTAAGAACGGTGATAAGTATATCGAAGCACATCAGTGTTCCGATATTCGTCGAGCTGGGAAATCGCGGTTTGACCACGTGACTACATTTCGCACCAACACACGTGAGCGCTCTTATCGGTGAACCGCTCTCCGACAAGAGCGCTCACATGTGTCAGCGTGTCAGCGCGAAATGTAGTCACGTGACCGAGCTGCGATTTCCCAGCTCGACGAATATCGGAAGTAATCGGAACACTGATGCACATAGCACTTGAATGCGTGACGTTCACGTTGAAAACGTTGAAAAATCGGGTTGAACTTATTTTCAGCAAAGTTACTGAACATTTTACTTGAAAATAGTTGAAGTTTCAAATACAATAGAGCTTAGATTGAACAAATTTAAATAATAAAATGTGTAAGTGTAAAAAGAAATCATTGAAGCCTGTCGAGGACGGACAAGGTAGTGACACATCTGTCGTTTGCACCTCTGCTCTTTATTGCAAAGAATTAGCACCAAATCAAGGTCAGGGTGACCAGTGAATGAACACACCCACCAATGAATGAACAAACATGCTTAGTGTATTTATTATAACTTTTATAAAGTATGATTCTTCATAATTCCATAAAGTCATCAATCGCTATTATGATTATTTATTATTATTATCATCATCACATCATTGGTATCACTGATACACATTCTTGTAAATTTTTATCAAATATCCGAGTGAATAATTAATACGTTTTATTTTCATCATCTTTTTTGTTTATTTTGCAGTTGCTACATGAGAAATACTTGTGTTTTGAAGTATTCTCCTTGTAATTGGATATGTCAGCTAAATACGATTACCCTAAAGAATATTTAGAAAATAACTCGATGAAGTGAAGTTACCTCTGAAAGCATTAATCAAGGCCACGTGGACCACATTGGGAGTCTAAAAAAAATGTGAGACATTTAAAAATAGTATTTCTGTTTTGTGATTGTCAATGTTGTTATAAGCCTTTTCAATTCAAACTTCTTTCTATATGAACTTTCTGAATCCAATTCTACAGATGGAAATATTTGTATAACGCATTTACAATTGTATTCTTGGAAATTTGACTGAGAATTTTTTATATTATTCGTGAGAAAATTTTGGTATTTAAGAAGAATTCATACATATCTCCTGATCGTACTATTATCCAACATTCAATGCAGTCAAGAAATTGTGTATATAATCGTCATACATGTAGTAGTGTTACTAGTTCTGAAGATGTACATAAGTTTTCAATCTCGGTCATGTATATATATAAGCACAACATGCACAGCCCAACAATTTGCGATACATTCACTAAAAACATAGTACGAGGTTTTTTTAGTTACAAAGACATTCATCAATAATTTATTCAGAACTATTGTACTGAGCAAGTATTTGTGCCCATATGTATATTCTTAAAGTAAATTACAACTGTCGGTAGATATTTGAAGAATGTATTGTATTCATAGATGTGCCAGCATGTCCGAAACCAGCAGAAGCAGCGTGCAGCACATGGCATGCGAAGAGAAAGAAAAGCAAGGCTCTCTGTACATATTCCCAGGTTCGGGTCGGCAAAATTCCTCGATACAAATGTCCTCCGAATTATCCTCCCAATCTCAAGGATCCCAATCTCCTATGTCTACGACGAACAATGTTTTTCTGAAGAGCAAAGACAAGGAAGAGGACGTGGGAGATGCAGGAATTGGCTCAATGATGCCAGGGAGACCGAGAAGACCGCCGTTGACAAAAACACATGCAAGGTCGGCGAGCCATGGGGGTGTACTGGCCACTTCGACCACTGGGTGGCAACCGGGAAGTGCTTCGCCTGGATTCCCATTAGCCCCCATCTCTCATTTTGGAATACCAACGACAAATACCGCTCGACCATCGGCTTTAAAGAAACCAGGTCATCAAAGAGCGTTCAGTCAAGGTCAAGTGGTAGATGTACAATCAGGTCAGTCCGTTATGGGTCACAATCGAGTAGGATCGAAAACAGATTTTATTCTACCCCCTGGACATCGGGAAGATTCCCGACCGCCGACCGCGGGCAAAATCCCCTCTTTTCGAGGTCACTCTCGTCAAGCTTCGAGGTATACTCAACAACGTTATATAGTCTCTTTTGAGATACTTTGGATCGTTTCAAATGATTTTATTCTTCCAGATCGGAGTCCATTTACACTATAAGACGTAGCGCCGCACCTCCGTGGTGGAGGAGAGCCTTCGCTAGATGTTTCGGACCATTACCGGAAGAACCTCGTTTAAGAACAATAATCCCGAATCATTTGGCATCCACCATGACAACAACCACTTTTGATCCAAATGGTTCAAAACTACAAAATAATAGGTGATTTTAATTTTTCAATTCATAACTCGATGTGTAATATTAACAGACAACGTTAACAATGATATGAATTGAATTTCAGAGTACGCACAACAAAGTATACAACACTTACTTTTCTACCTCGTAATCTTCTTGAACAATTTCACCGTGTTGCGAATTTGTACTTTTTATTTATTGTTATGTTAAATTGGTTGCCAACTATAAACGCGTTTGGAAAAGAAATCGCATTGGTACCGGTGCTTTTTGTATTGGGAGTAACCGCAATTAAAGACTATTTCGAAGACCGCAGGAGATTGGCGAGTGATAAACGCGTCAATAATTCCACTTGTCGTATTTATGTAAGGTAGGTGAATTTCAGTTTCTTCATCAATATAAGAATTTCTCAATGTTTCTTTATGTACATATATCTTTATTAAATTCTGGAACACAAAATGTATTTAAATTGAAGAAATATAATTACAATGCGACCGTTCAATAAGAACGCTCACTCTCTCTCCCTTCAATACGTGGGCAAGAACCATTCGAACGAGGAAGAGGGCAAGCGTTCTTATTGAGAGGTCGCACTGTAAATAATTCAATACCTTTTTAGGAAACTCACTTTGCTCTTTGCTAAAGTCGAACACTTTTAAATAGAATATGAAGGTCACACTGTAAAAGTTTTTGGCTATCTTCCATATTTTTAATTAAATTATTTTCCCGCGCTGTGAGCGCAAAATACTATTTTCTTCGTCTATGTCGAGGGAGCAAAATGATTATTTCCTCTCTCTGATAGTTATTTTGCTCCTCAGAGAGAGGGAATAATTATTTTACGCCCTAAGGAGAGAATGTGGTATTTTGCTCCTTCGACATAGACGAAAAAAATAGCATTTCGCGCTCTCGTATGAGAAAATAGTTTTTGCAACACGGGAGCATAGGTGTTTGCAGACTCGTCCAAATTGCCGCCCTCACTTTGCTCGGGCGTCAAACATGCACTCGTCGGCAAACACCTATTTTACTCCCTAGTTGCATGAATGTACTATTCATTTTTATGGCATATGATCATTCAAAATCGAATACTTCCATATGGATTATGAAAAAGAAATTGATGATAAAAAATGAATATATTTTCAGTGAAGGAAACAGATACACGAAAGTCGCGTGGAAAGATGTGAAAGTCGGAGACTTGGTACATCTTTCAAATAACGAATTGGTTCCGGCCGATGTGTTACTATTACGGAGCAGTGACCCGCAAGGATTCGCTTATCTCGATACTTGCAACCTCGATGGAGAATCGAATTTAAAACAACGGCAGGTCGTTAGGGGTTTCATAGAATTAGCCGATAGTTTCGAACCGGCGAAATTTCGTTCTCTGATCGAGGTTGACCAACCAAGTACCAGAATATACAGGTAAAAATTTTTATACAATCTGCCCTGACGAATGATTGATCGATAAAATCATGTCAATTCAAATTTGGTACAGATTTCATGGTGCGGTAGTTCATCCAAATGGCGGAAGAGTTCCTGTTTCGACGGAAAATCTTCTGTTGAGAGGATGTCTCTTGAAGAACACCGATTTCATCGAAGGTATAGTCGTGTATGCCGGTCATGAAACCAAAGCTATGCTCAACAATGGTGGTCCCAGATATAAGGTAGGTTATCCCATCGACAAATGAATTTAGTAATCCATTTATTTAGAATTCATTGACTCTCTTTTATGACAATTCTATTGTTCTTTTATTTTCAGCGTTCACGTCTCGAAAGACAGATGAATTTAGACGTGGTATGGTGTATGGTGATTCTAGTGGTGCTATGTGTGGTCGGTGCTGCCGGATGTCGAGTGTGGTTGTCTTCTTATACCGAAGAATCGTTCGTTCCTTTTCTCCCAGTAATGTTAAATCCTACTTTGGACAGTTTGCTTACTTTCTGGACGTTTGTTATCATCCTACAAATAATGATACCGTTAAGCTTGTACGTGACTATCGAGATGGCCAAAGTGGGCCAAGTGTTTCATATTGGACAAGATCGAGGTCTTTACGACGATGAGACTGGTCGGAGAGCGGAATGTCGAGCTATGAATATCACGGAAGATCTCGGACAGGTAAATTATAAACATCCATTAATTAACCCTAGACACTTAGTGAGCAAAATTCATCAATTTATCAATGGATAGAGTAATCCTGGAGAATCAAGGAATCACAAAGATATGGACAGTAAGGGAATTCCCCTCGCGTACTATTTTTCGTTGTGAAATTTCAATTACTCATCATGAATTGAAATGTTACGATTTCTGTGCTTCATTATGAATAGATGAAATCTTTGAATATTTCAATCGAATTAATTACGCAATAATCATACGTATAAAACGCATTCATGATGGACTCAATATGAATTCAATCACTCATAATCAGGGTGTCTAGCAGTCGGGAATTCCGGGAAAGTCGGGAATTAGTCGGGAATTGTATTTTCGTCGGGAAAAGTCGGGAAAACGTCAGGAAATTAAACAAATTCCGGGAAATTTTCAATTATATTTTTATTTTTGTGTGTGCAGAATTTTTAAACTTAGAAAAGTTTCCCCCATCGACGAATAATTGATTATATTGAATATTGATCATTTTAAATCTTAATTGAAATGAATATTAATTATATGGAATATTGATATTTCTTGTTATAATTTTGAGAGTTATGCAAAGATTCTCAGATATTTTCAGAATAATTTCTTCAGCCGGGTCTAGACAGCAATGAATGATTCACTAAAGAATTCTCGAAAAAAAATTCTTCTTGAATTCTTATGGAATTTTAGAAACCTTACACAACTCAAGAAGTGCTATTTCACGGCCCTGTTACAAATAATCTATAAACTCTCATTGACGAATGGGAAAATGAATAGGTTTCAATGAAATTCAATGATATTTGATCAGAAATTTCACCATTTGTAATAGGATTTGATAGAATATTTCTACTTGTGGGAGATTTTAAAGTTGTTTCAAATATTCTCTCAGAGGTCTTGCAACTGTTTCAAGAATTTTCGAAAGAATTCCCAAATGTTTGTGAAATAGTCTGTTTCTGACTTCTTCAAGATGTACCTAATATACTTGATTCTATTTTCAAAACGCATTGTAATTAAATGGAGCCGAGTTGGATTGAATGATTCGGATTATTGATTGGAAACATGTCAATTTAAAATGATCAATATTTGAATATTGAACTTCGAATTCATTTTTCTTATTAGCTTGTATTATGCCATTGAAAATGTTAATTGAAATTGATATGTGTGCATTTTATTTTTCATCCGGGAATTTCCCAAAAAATCCTGGAAAAAGTCGGGAATTGGTCGGGAATTCCAAAACCATATTTTGCTAGACACCCTGATAATTGTAAATAAAGGATATGTATATATACAGGGTGGCGGAAAAGTCTGGAAACACCCCGGCAACTTTTGGACGAGGCATGATAATTGAATCAAATTTTTTTTCAATTAAAGGAGGAATCAAGGGCTATCTTAACGGGGGACTTTGAGTTCCCCAGCTCCGTAGGGGACGATGGGGGGGGGGGCTAAAATCTCAAATAAGACGTGGGAGCTTGTGACACGTCATTCGATAGGGGTTTCCAGCCCAAATCCAGCAGGTTTTTGTTTTTTGAAATCGAATCATTTTTCGCTGAGTCATCATAATTTTAATACTCTGATGTGGCAAAGTCTGGAAACACCCCCATAGCTTTTGTAGGGGACATGATAATTGGATCAAATTTTTTTTGAATCGCAGGTTTTTTTTATCCCAATCTTGGCTTTACCCAAAATCCACGGCGTGGACGTGTTGGGGACCTGATTCCCACACACAAACACACAACCACCCGCACGCATACACACACACACACAAGAAATCAGGTTCCCGACACGTCCACGCCGTTGATTCTGGGTCATGCCAAGATTGGGATAAAAAAACCTCCGATTCCCAAAAAATTTGATCCAATTATCATGCCCCGTCCAAAAGTTATGGGGGTGTTTCCAGACTTTTGCGCCACCTGTTTTTGTAGAATAATGTTGTAGTTTCGGCGCAGTACGGTGCTTCAAGTGTTGCAGTGTGAAATATTTGTCTTCCAAAATACGCCTCGCGATGCAACGTAACGCTTGGAGTTGCTTGGAGTACGGTGTCGCATCGTGCGCGCGTGGAGGCAACTCGAATGTGGTCACAAAAAAATTCATATCTCGAAAAGTGATATTCACTATTATGAAAAACAATGACTAATTTTTCGGTATTGTTGACCGATCATTCTATGAAAAACAAAGAAAATCAAAACTACCTATTATTAGAAAAACTTCAGTTCTTGATTGGAAAATTCTTAAGGGAATATCAGCATACCGACTGAGTAAACATTTTCTCAGTAAGAATTCTCCGCACTGGATTCATAAAAAGGTTTGAAATTCTCAGAAAATAATCTTTAGTACTTCATCTTTTGCGGTACATCGCCCAAATTTCGAAGCAAATGTTCTTGTCTCGGTCGGTTAAAAATTCACTTTTCGAAATTTGGGCGATGTACCGCAATAAATAAAGTACTAAAGATTATTTCCTGAGAATTCCAGATCTTTTTATGAATTCAGCGCGAAGAATTCTTACCGAGAAAATGTTGACTCAGTCGGTGCGCTGTTATTCGCTTAATGAACGCTAATTATATTGATTATGAAACTCACAGAATTGAAAAGTAGGGAAAAAATGCTAACTTTAATGTCTGTGAAAGTTTCCGGTATAGTTACAAAATTTTAAGTAACAAGCACTCGGAAATTAGGAGAGTTCAAGAACGTGAGATTTTCGAAAGAGAAGCCTTGAAAATAAAATTCGAGAACAGGTGTCGAATATTTTTCGACTAAGAATTGAAAAAAAACTACTTCATTGAATTTACAAATTTGGGTGTAGAAACCACGTGGAATAGTCCATATAGGGGACATATATCATTACCTTACATGCAATAAGGGTTCTAGGGGTTTTCGAGGATGCGTAATCCGAATGTGATGTCAAGAAATGAATTCAAGATGGCGGACGTGGATTTAGTCAGCCCTATCCGACTCTCTAACTAAACTATAGTAAATCAGGTATTTTTACTGTCGCCAAAAACATTGAACCAGTAGATAGCGCTGGCTGTACTGGTAGGCTGTTCCTCCTAATTTGATTGGATGACTGAGCGATAGATATATTTTATGCAGCCCACCAGAACACTTAGCGCTGCGCTGCGGATTAGTTCAAATGGCGACATTAAGGCGATTCACCACAAGCCATGTTACTAGATCTCTCCTCCCAGTTTTCTCAGTAATCAATGAATAGAATCAATTTTAATGAGCAGGTGCATCTTCTTAGGCTATTGAAAAAAATGCAGCTACTCATTATTTTTCATTATATGTGTTCGTTTTTGACAAGACTGACAGACAGCGGCGTGGCAGCAGCCAAAATGTTTCTTTCAAATTATTTGAAAGTTTCACAATAAAATTCAATAATTTTCATTTAGAGACCTATATTGATACATATACCAGGTAGGTAAATAAAAATTGATGGGTTTTATTACACCACTTTCAAATAATTTGAAAGAAACATTTTGGCTGCTGTCACGCTGCGAGTATCCCCTTAAGCAACCTTAGAAGTGGGGGTGTCGGGTAGGGCTGGATTTAGTCGTTTTGGCATTCATGGGCAGATTTTTATGAAACATGAGTCCTAGAGGTTCTTGAGGATGACAAATTCAAATCCGATGTCATAAAACGAATTCAAGATGGTGGATCCAAAATGGCGGACGTGAATCCAGTCGTTTTGGCATTTATGGCCGGATTCTTATGAAACACGGGTTCTGGAGGTTTTTGAGGGTGCTGAATCAGAACCTGACGTCAAAAAATTGATTCAAAATGGCGGAGCCAATATGCCGGACGTGAATTCAGTCATTTTGGGATTGATTGACAGATTATCACGAAATATGGGTTCTAGAGGTTTTTGAGGATGCGTGATCCTAGTCTGACGCCATAAAACGAATTCAAGATGGCGAATGTAATATGGCGGACGTGAATTTAGCCGTTTTGGCATTTATGGCCGGATCCTTATAGAACACGGGTCCCAGAGTTTTCCGAGGTAGTATGCGATAAGCCCAACTGCTTGTCATTGGCTGAAAACTAGAAATTTCCAGTGGAATTACCAAACATTAATAGTGGTCCACTAATGATAGTGGAGTCGGGCATGTTGCAACCTACCGTTTCCTGAGGTGCTGAATCTGAAACTGATGTGAAAAAATTGATTCAAATGGCGGAACCAAATCCGACGGACGCGAATACAGGCATTATTGTGTTTATGAATGGGTTTTCATGAAACATGTGTCCTGAAGGTTTTCGAGGATGTGGAACACAAATCTGGAATCAAAAAATGATTTCACTACGAAGATCAATTAATATCCACCGATTGCGCATTGAATATGCACTGATTTTCTGTCTACTTCCCATTGCAAATAAGTGAAATTCCACTGTTTTAAATTTGGAGAGTAAGAAGAACGGGAGAGGAAAAGATGAATATGTTATAGATAAGATAAATATATTACCGACAATTGGGATATTGCCAGTGTTCATATCTATGTCTCTGGTTATCTGATTGTGATGGAACTTTGCCACGTTTTCGTAAAGATCTCATAGTAGTTCCATAAGAGTCATGTTCAAATTGGTTGACAGGTGTACACTGAGAAAACACCAGATTTGGCGCAAGTTCCGATGGGTTTGGATACGGCGAATTTTGCCGCGCGCTTGAGTTAACTGAATGTCGATTGAAATGATTGACCGGAGGACGTACTTCAAGCGCGCCGCGAGATTCGCCGTATCCAAACCATACAGATATAAGAATAGAAGAGGGTAGTAGGTCGAAAACGTATACCACCGTGTACAAAGAGAGAAGAATAGAGGAGTTCCGTGACAACTTCGCTGATTGGCTAGCCAGAGAACTCCTGTATTGCTCTCTCTTTTACCCGACTTCCCTCCTCTATTCTCATATCTCTATGATCCAAACCCTTACGGACTTGGCTTCAGTATTTTTTTTCCCGATTGTAGAAATAATATTTTCAAATACGAAGAAGCTTGGTGCCTATGCATTGGCAGAGTTTGTTTTCAATTTCTTCATCCGGCAGTGTATTCATTGTTAAATATCTGTGATCTTGAATATCACCGTTTTCAAATAATTCAGGTTCCAAACATCCCTACTGCGACACATCTCTACCGGCACGTGTTTTTTCTGAATAAAATGATTATCGACAATGACGTAATAAGCCCATACAGGACAGTCGCCAAAGAATTACGTCGCATCTCCGTAGAATTAAGGGAGAAGAAAGGGAACGGTGGAGAAGCAACGTACACGGAAAGAAGAAAAAAGCACTGGTTACAGTCCATAACAGCAATCAGTTGAAAAACAAATGAGAACACGCTTGGATGATAGAGGTTAGCGCAATCACAGTGATGCGTACTGCAGTGAAATTCGTCAATGCTGCTTGGACATTAACGGTTACTGGGAGACGCAGTAATGAACGGCGTGAATTTGATTTTTCATTTTTTTTTCAATGAATTACTGCGCTTCACAGTAACCATTGCTGTTTTCTTTTTCCGTGTAGAGGTAAATGAGAAATGTCCGAGCCGTTTTTTCGGGCTGCTTCTTCATCGTACCACGTTGTATCCACCGATCCCTTTTTTCTCCCTGAATTCCACGGAGAGGCGAAGTAGGTGTCCTGTGTGGGAGTGGATTTGAATTCTCGATGGTCATTTTATTCAGAAAAAACACTCGCCGGTACAGATGTTTGGAAACTGAATTATTTGAAAATTAGCATATTTAAAATTACAGATATTTAACAATGAATACAGTGGCGGATGAAGATATCTGAAAATAAAGATGTTATAGAACAGATTTGTATTGGAGTACAGATATTTTAGAATGAATGTGTTTCACAGTAGACTTGTGCCAAAACGGAGATATTTGAAAACAGAGTTATTCAGAATAGAAAATATTATTTGAAAGAAATATTTGTACACAGAGATATTCAAGAATGGTGGTATTTCATGATACAGTGATGTTGGAGTAGAAATATTTTATGAACATATTTTGTAGTAGCGATATGCCAAAAAAGATTCATTTTCGAATCAACTTATCAAAGAATAGAGGTATTCAAACACAGGGAAATAAACGGTAGGGTTCTTGTTCTGCCTCTATATCCAGTGTATTTGCTCAACGTTTTATAACAAAAAAAAAGTTCATCGGTTGTAAACCAAAGAAAGAAAAAAGATCCAAGTGGCAGAAGGTATAGGAGGCATATCATAAATCTGACCTGCTAAAATGCGAGCAACTCACGGATACCAGAGGCAGCGCTAATTACATTTTTCCGACGGAAAAGTGTAATAAACGTTCAAACAACATGCGAAAACGTTCTAAAATCACACTTCTCTAAGTAGGGCTGAGCGGTTAATCAATTAAGGGGTGAGATCCAGTCAGAATTTTCAAAAAATCAGTTCTTTTCTTCTCATATTTTCTTGAAGTATAAGGTTTCGAAAATATTCTCTGGGAGTTTCAAGTCAATCCGATGAATAGTTTCCGAGATCTCCTACAGGATGCAATAACAGCCTGAGCGCTCGAACACGTCTCGGAATCTGATCCAGTCCACCAGTAGAACGAGAAAAAAACTTTGTGCCAAAACGGAGATATTTGAAAACAGAGTTATTCGAAATAGAATATATCGTTTGATAGAAATATTTATGCACTGAGATATTTGAGAATTGAGGTATTTCATGATACAGTGCAGTAGAGGCAGTAGAGGTGTGCCGAAAAAGATTCATTTTCCAACAAAACTAATTAAGGAATAGAGACATTGAAACATAGGGAAATTAGTGGTAGAATTCTTGTTCTGCCGATATCGGAAGTCAATAGATCTTTTTTTTCAGTGAAGCGATGCCGTTTGTATCTGTAAAACAACCTCCAAACCTAGACAAAAATTCCCGGGTGGGCGGGATTCCCAAATTCGCATGTGGACTCAGGTTCCTGGCCGGGACCCGCCAGGTCCTGCCTGGAAACCCTCTGGTTCCTGCTCGGGACCTGTCAGGTTCCCGCTCGAGTCACTACCTGGCTGGTCCCGGGCGGGAACCTGACCGGACCCGAGCGGGAACCACAGAGGTTCCAGGCAGAACCTGGCCAGGAACCTGAGTCCACATGCGAATTTGGGAATCCCACCCACCCGGGAATTTTTGTCTGGGCAAGCCCTAATTAATTGAACCTAATTGAATATTCATACTCACTCCAGTAATGAACTTGAAGATTTTTCTCACTATTTGTCTTGAGCACGACTTTCAACTTCAATTGATTCCCAAACAGTGTCATCAGATGAATGCTGCATTTAACGGAATTAATCAATCATACTCTTGTATTACAAAGAATAGCCAATTGAACGCGAATGTATAATACTATTCTGGCGACACGATCCACAAAGCAGTGTCAATCATGTTTTCAAATTCACTTAATTTCCTTTTCAGGTGCAATATGTATTTTCGGATAAAACTGGAACGCTTACGGAAAATAAAATGTTGTTCAGAAGATGTGTGATCGAGGGTGAAGATTATTTTCACACTGGGGATAACGAAAACCTTATCGTATCCCCAAGGTTGAAAGAAGATTTATTAATAGGTTCATTTAGGCATCGTTTACAAGAGTTTCTCATTTTACTAGCCATGTGCAATACCGTAGTGGTTAATTCTCAGCCTCATCACGACAATATGAATTCCAGCGGGGTCATCGAAGAACCTCAAAAGAATGGCAACAATTCAACAAGGTGGGTAATCCAAACGTTTCAGAATACCTGGAAAAATGTCGTCCGTCTAACGTTTTGTATTTATGTTATTAAGATGTAAGAATAATACAGAAACTAAATCTGTGTCGTCATCTTCTGCTGTACCTTTCCATCTTGTTGACTCCTCTGTACACTCGGAGATAAGTGTCAGTAAAATAACATCGCCAATCATCTCAACCAATGTAGTTACACCTATACTTGATGTTACCTCGAAATCGTCCTCAAAACCTATCAGGTTATTTTTGTTTAATATCTGTTCTAACTTGAATCAACTCGGGGAAAATAATGATTAATTTCAAATATTTGCAGGCCTAAACGATTAAATGTGCCTTCTATACCTAGTCTTGGTATAGGGTTATTGACTAGAAGACAATCACCGAACGATGGACACAAAAAACGTGTTCCGTCGAGCCCCGGTAGTAATCCTGGAGATAAATCTATCGAGGAAACCCCTTCTGTACCAGCCTTTTACGAAGCCGAGAGTCCCGATGAATTGGCACTTGTGAACGCAGCACGAGCTTACGGAGTCAAACTCTTGAAACGTACTCCTCAAAGTGCTGTCATTTCTCTGCCGGATAAATCACTCCTTACTTACGAAATCCTTCACGTAAGTTTTATCGCGATTCAAAACGTCTCGACTCATATTACGAATTTTGATTCTGAATTCTCAAGTCCGATCTATATGCGACGGATCTCCGTTTTGAAATTTACCTAATGTGTTTGGTGCTTGTTTTAAGGGCCATAGCCGCCGTAGAAGGCTTGAAATGAATTATATTTATCATTTTGTTTTTTATAAAAAATTATGTAATAATATATAGATTAGATATAGCCGCCGTAGAAGGCTTGAAATGAATTATATTTATCATTTTGTTTTTTATAAAAAATTATGTAATATAATAACAAAAAAAAGTTTTCCTCAACAACAAAAATCACATGTGGAACTTTGAACGCGTTTGTCTCGAAACCACTTTTCAAATTGGCCTTGCAAATCGTTCCAACAATTTTTGTTCGATTGACTTCAAATTTTAACAGTATCTTTTTGATACAATTTCAAAGAGAAACACGTACGGAATTTCTGATTAATTAAAAATGTTTCATTTTACGGACACTTGATTATAAACATTTTTCATCGAAAATTCGACTTTCAACTTCAAATGTCCGCCATTTTCCAGGAAATTAATGTTTCCAAATATCCGTACGCGTTTCTCCGCGAAATTGTGTTAGAAAGATGCTGTTAAAACTTGAAGCCAATCAGACAAGAATTGTTGAAGTGATTTGTGAGGTCAATTTAAATAGTGGTTTCAAGAAAAACGCGTTTAAAGTTTCACATGAAATTTCGTTGTTGTTGAGAAAAATGTTTTTTTGACATGTGTACTATACGTATACATAATCACTTTCTCAAATAAATAACTATTTTTACTAAAAAAAAATGATGAATATGCACCTTATTTTGAACTTTCTACAGTGGTTATACCCCACAAGGGGTACAGCCACTGTAATCGCCCCAAAAAGCAAGGTTTTTTACCATTTTTTTGGAGGATAGAAGATAAAGTAGTAACAAAACCTGATTGAGTATGTTATTAATTATGTATTGAACTATAAAGGAAAATATCATTGGAAATGTTGAGGGAAAATGAATATTAGAAAATGGTGGCGGCGTTACAATCATTTTCTCAATGCACAGTTTTCATAAATTTCTTCGCAGCACGCGCTAAAAGTACAGTAATTTTTATCTGAAACTAAATCAAAAATATCCTCTTGAACTAGATGAGTAGTGAAACACGTACGGAATTTAAAAAATATTGATTTGTGTGAAATTGGTAAGCACTTTGGAAAAAGAATCGAATTCCGATGAGATGTCTTATTGCACTCGCTATAATTATCAGACCTCATCCCTCTCGATTACTATTTGTTTCGGTCTATGCAGCATGACCTTTCTGAACAATACTTGACATCTCTCAACAATCTTAAGATGACACGAGCGTTACCTTCGGAGCACATTGGTTAGAAAAAGACACGCCGATACGATAAAAAGAGAGGTCCGAAAAAACGTTCTTATCTTCTTAAAATTAACTGCAGAATTGAATCATCTGAAAAGAACCTGCATTTTTTTCATCATGGATTTCATTTCTTACCCGAAGAGTAAGAAAAGGTTGTAACTGCCAAAGATCACCACTTTGTGTTAATTTTTCTTCTACCCTTTTGTTGAAATAAAAATGTGTTCTCTGTTCAACAAATATCGAGAATTAATTCAAGTTTCTATTATAATTATCTATCTAGTGGTGTATTCAAATCATTTTGATTTCAATATCCGTAGGTTCTACCCTTCGACTCCAATAGAAAATGTATGTCTATACTAGTGCGACATCCTCATACGGGAGAAATAATATTATACAGCAAAGGCGCGGACTGTACAATGATGGCATCTTTGGCATCCAACGACCAAGATTCGATGAGTACTATGAAAGTCAAACAACAACTTCAGTCCTATGCCCGTCAAGGACTTCGAACTTTAGTAATGGCTCGTAAATCCTTATCGACGCAGGAGTACGAAACTTGGCGACAAAAGCATGTTGAAGCTGAATTAGCTACGGAAAATCGCGACCGTCGAATGCGTGAATGCTATATGAATCTTGAATCTCATTTAACGCTGCTCGGAGCTACGGGTATCGAAGATAAACTTCAACCTGGGGTGCCTGAAGCGGTGGCAGATCTAGTCAACGCTGGTATCATCGTCTGGGTTCTAACAGGTAAAAAGTTGTATTCAAATCCATCGAATCAACGCATAACGATAATTAAAAATATTAATTTTACAGGTGATAAGCCAGAAACAGCAGTGAACGTTGCGTATTCGGCTCGTCTTTTCTCCTCGACCACGCAATTGTTACGTTTACAAGCAAGATCGAAATCTGTGGCGGAAGCTTTGATTCACGGATACTTGGAATCCATGCGAAGAGAATCTACCGTCGGGGGCAATGGGTGTCGGAGGATGGAGGACGATACGAGAGATTATATACTAGCAACCTGCGACTCGACGGAAAGAGATGCGCTTAGGATAGCCAATGCGTGGCCAAGACAGAGAGCTCTTGTCGTGGATGGAAAAACGTTGACTGTTATTCTGGATCCGAGGTCCGGATTGACTCGACCTTTCCTCGAATTGACTACAAATTGTTCTAGCGTACTTGCGTGTCGAGCCACACCGTTGCAAAAGGTAGTTTTTTTTATTTCTACAACAAATTCGTACCGTAGTTCAGTGAAATTACGTTTGATTCAAATATAATTGTAGGCATACATTGTGAGAGTGGTTAAAGAACAATTAGGTATGCGGACTTTGGCTATTGGGGATGGAGCTAACGATGTTAGCATGATTCAAACTGCAGACGTAGGTGTTGGGATTTATGGACGAGAAGGTTCACAAGCGGTGATGGCAGCCGACTTTACTATCGCCAGGTTCCCGATGCTTAGCAGGCTTCTGATTTTACATGGCCATTGGTGCTACGATCGACTTTCTAGAATGATTTTATACTTCTTTTATAAAAATGCTACTTTCGTCTTCCTCGTCTTTTGGTATCAGGTAATTTGAATGATTCTCAATATTTCCCATTTTTTTTATACATTTTATAAAATTTTTTTCGATAGCTATACTGCGGATTTTCCGGAGCAGTGATGATCGATCAGATCTATCTCATGTTAAATAATTTATTATTCACGTCACTGCCACCACTTGCTTTGGGGATATATGATCGGGTGGCTCCGGCTTCCGTTTTACTTTCGATGCCTCAATTGTACAGAAGGGGACGTCTCAGCCTTGTTTATCAACCTCATTCGTTTTGGATAACGATGGCTGACGCTCTTTATCAAAGTATTGTCATATTTTTTATCACCGGAGCTGTAAGTATTTAGTGTATTATGCAGTTCATTTGATTTTTTAATGAGGAAGAATATGTATCGATGGAATCATTTTTTGCAGGTATACTATGATTCAGTTGTGGATATATGGGAGTTTGGAACGACTCTAACCACAGCGTGTATAGTAGTAATGTTAATTCACGTTTCCGTAGAAATAAAGTCATGGGTAAGTATTTATCGTGGTATTATATTGAATGGATATCTCTTATATGAAAAATTATTTTTTTTTGCAGACCATAATTCATCTGGCCGTGGTGGTGGGATCGCTCTTGACGTTTTTTGGCTTTTGCCTTTTCTATAATGCCGTTTGCGTGAATTGCATGGGTTTGCCAGGTTCTTACTGGGTCATGCAAATCACTATCAGAAGGCATACTTATTGGCTCACCGTGATACTTGCTTCCGTCCTTGCTATGCTGCCTAAGTAAGCGAATTTTGTTCTGATTCTTCTTCATTCCACAATGTAAAGTAATGTAATATAGTGCAGAATTTGGGAAATTTTTTTGTCGGTAATTTCCTTATACGCAAAATGTGATTTTTCTGAAGAAGTCCGTGATCACGTACAGCTACATACTGCTAGCAGCTTCCCGATTTTAATACCATGGAAATATCAGGTAGATATTGTTGATCCCCAAGCTGTGGATTTCCATCTGTTTCGGAGATCCAACAATGAATGATCTTGAAGGGAATCACTTGCCGTTTTTCTCAACCATTCATCGTACCGCAAGCTTCTGGAACTCATTTTTAATGAGGAACATCGTTCTGGAACACGGTTCCGATGAATATTAGATAGCACAGCTTATAGAGCTGTTCGATATTTTGGTATATGCAGTTGGAAAATATTACGGTATTGCATGATACCGCAACACCGATACCGAAATGTTGAAATACCGAAACACCGAACCAACGAGTGTAGTATAAATTCTTGTATTATCCATCTAGAAGACAAAAGAGTCCCATCCGATCCTAGATGTGGCTCTGCCACTCTATACGTTGGCGTCCCTGTTTCCACGTAAATGCACCTTAACGCCTGTACCAAAAGTACCGAGTGCTACATGAAAATCATTATATATACATGTACATAGATCTCTGTGTTTTTGACATCGAAACGTTGACGCGTATTTTGATATAGTTCCCATACAAGATTAATATCAAATACTCTATACCGTTTTCCAGTTTCTTAATTCAAACCTATAATATTTTCCAATGCGCTATCAGTTTTACAAAAATTAGTATAATAATTGTAGAGGAAGCATAACAAAACGACAGAGCTCTAAGAATTGATCTAGATTCGTATCACAATTGCCCAATACATTTTGTAACATTCTCAAGTTCTTTTCATTAGAAGGACTGCACAAAACAAAATAGCATTGTTTGAATCGAATGTATAATTATTCGTAGATTAATATACAAAGCGATTGGGTCAATTATCGCACCAGACATCATACAAATCGCTACAGTTGAAATTTTGAAGAACGGTACTAATACTCGTCGGCAGAGGATTATCGATCGGGGAGATACGAATTTCATTGCAGGATGGTCAAGGTCTACGCAACACGCAACTATCAAGTAACTTGAAATCAATAACAATAATCTCATTGCTCACATCTGTTTTCTTTTTAAATTCCCCATTGTTAATTCTCATTGTTTTTTTTCACAGATCCGGAGATTATGGGAGCAAAAATAATTCCCTAACGACAATCGTTGCATGAAAATGCCCCTGTCAAGACTGTTGAACATGTCACAAGTTTTCGTTTTCATAACAACACTTGAAATTGCTTGAGATGCACTAAAATAAGAATTGAGAATTATAAAATTTATATTTTGGCGCACATCGATTGTTGTTGAATCGAAACGATGTTGACAAAAAAGGAGTTAGATATTTAAATGAGTCAATTGAAGGATTTAATGTCAAATGCGCCTTAAACTTTTCACCGCCGCTGTTGTTGCGATTGTTTTCTTTTTTGCATCTTGATTGTATATATTTCAATCGAGTGGCCTTAAATTTTAGACTGTCGTTCATTGCATTTATCGGCTGTGACTCTTAGGGACCAAAATTTAGTCAATCTATCTGTTCGATCAATTGAGACATCGTTGCTTTTACAGTATAATACAATACGAAAAGAGCAAACATATTAAACAAACAGCAAAGCCTTGTGAAAAGAAATTCGAGGAATTCGAAGTGTACGTAATTTTAGTCAGGAGAGAATAATTATCGTGTCTTGTATAACATATACAGAAGGATGTATCATGTTATACAATGGCTTTGTTATATTTGTAAACAAGTTTGTTATCATTTTAAATAATGACAAACATATGCAAAGAAGTTTTAATATAATGTTACCGATGCCACATTGCCTATTAATGCCGTACTATTTTGATAATATAAACGCATTGTGCATATGTAATAAAAATCAGAGACAAACATGTTCAGATATTGAAAAGTATGTACAAAAGTTTATTTTATTTTCATCGAATTTGTCTTATCTACTAGAGTGAATGAGCTTTAGAGTATTAAGAGAACCAATATTTCCGAGCTTGATAATGCGGAAGATTTTATATACTTGAGGACACTCGGTGCTTTTCCTTTCGCTTTGGTGAGGAATTGATAAATTATCGTATTCTTGCACTGAGCTCATGAACAATGTCAATCTTAGAACATAAAATAGATGAATTTGAATCTCTGCACCGAATTGGGTATGGAAAAGATCAAAAGGATTTGAAAATCTGCTGATGCAATAATTCTTATGACGTTTAATGCGAAAATTTGAAATTTATCGTACAAAGAGAACAAGAACAAAACAATACGCCGAAGGAAAGAATAATTTTTGAAACATTGCAAAACATCAAAAGTATCGGAAAAGAGGCAATAGAAATAATTTGAAATGTTCTCTCAATAGGATATTTGAATAATTTAGAGATTGCGATATCAAGTTTTATCTTCGTGAAGTTTCATAACGAACAAAAAAAAATAATTTTATTATAAACCTAGTGACAACATCCAATGAAATACAATTTATTTTTATCTAAATGTAAATTTTTTATTATTTCTCTAGTTTTCAAGAATGTATTATGTAAATACTGCTGTAACAAAATACTGATAATACGACTAGTTATACGTATTCTGCTTATTATTTTAATAGAAATCTTTGATTGTTTGGTAATATGATCGAATTTATGGGTTGTTATTCACCCTGATGTTTGGTTTAGCATCTCTTTATTGTTTTATGAAAATCATAACTGAAATGTTGATGTGAAATTATCTACAGTTGTTCTGAATGATAATGATTGTCAGAGATATAAGAATATGTAGATGTAATTCTGTATATACAGATTGTGTATTGAAAAAGTGCTGTAAAAAAAATAGTATGTCTGGTTTTATGAAAATATAAATTATAGAAACAGTTACAAGAAGTGTGTTAGAGCAATTCTGAATATGTTTTTATAATGCGCTTATTAGACAGATCATGGGCCATTTGAATTCAGTACCAAATGTGGAAATTCAATCATAGATTGTATTTAAGGGTTGTAATCATAGATACATTAGAATAGAGGAGACAAGCCACACAGTAATATATAAGAGGTGTCATCACCATACAACAGACATGGCACATTTTGGTAGAGTATCGTAAGGGTGCTCTTCCATAGCACTGAAATTGAATCGGAACAGAACAGGGATTTCAGTATTCATTCCGTTCCATTCAACCCAAATAGCGTTGCTCTCCCATGGATCGGAATCATTCCGGCCGTAAAAATTTTAAATGGAATGTATTGGCTATTTCTCATAAAGAGTTCCAATGGAAATTTATATTCCATCATTGATTGGTGAATATCCCATTCCGCCGGAATGTATTCCGGTTCATGAGAGACAAGGGCACCCGAGTTCACCCGACTAGTTATAAAAATATGATCAAATAAAATGGAAAATTTATTGAAATAAAAGCTTATTCAACCTTTTACTGTATAGATGTATAGATCAAAGGTTAATTACGTTTTGATTTCAATGAATTTTCCATTTTATTTAATTATATTTTTATAATTAGTCGGGTCAACTGTCATTCGGGTTGAATGCAGTCCAGGGGGCATAATCTCGAATAGAAAATTTTCAAACGGATTTCAGCGCTGCCATACGGTAGTACAGTGAACTATTTTACATGTATACACTAACACTAATTCGAAAATCGGTGTGATTTGTTCATTGTTTGTGTTAGTTGTATCTTTGGCGAATAATTCACTGTACTACCGTACGGCAGCGCTGAAATTCGTTTGAGAATGTTGCATTTGAGATTATGCCCCCTGATGCAGTCAGGCTTGAGTGCCATTCGGGCTTCTCGCGTACTACCATTCCAATATCGCGCGGTGCTGTAAACGTTAGGGTGGCGTCCTATGAAGCTAAAAAAGGGCGGAAAGCGGAACGCGGAACCCTTGGTTAAAGAGAGAGGTGGATATTTGCCTCTCTCATCAACTAAAGGTCCCACTTTCCGCCCAGTTGTAGCTCCATGTGACGCCACCCTTAGGCCCGCGTCACATCTAGTTGAAAAAGGGCGGAATACGGAACCCTTGGTTGAAAAAAAAGATGAATATTTGCCTCTCTGTTCAACCAAGGGTTCCCCTTTCCGCCCTCTTTTACCTCCATGTGACGCCGGCCTTATGGCTTAGGCCTGAGTCACATGGAGAGGAGAATATTCACCTCTCTCTTCAAACAAGGGATCCGCGTTCCGCTTTCCGCGTGATTTTTGCTCCATGTGATTCGGGCCTTACGAGAGCTTAGGGCCTCAGACGCAGAGCTGCCAGATGGGCATTGCCATTGAGGGGAAGTGTACCCCCACCAGGGTTGGCACGTAATACACTTCGAAGTATTTCACATAGTTTACGACGCCGTAACTTATCTACAAGCCCAACCCCCTTGCCTTAGGGAGGAAGGAGGGTTCAAGTATCTTGCACATATTCCGTTTTTTATATCAAGTCCCATGTATACAGGGTGTCCCAGAACAAAGTACCGATATTTCTCCAGCGTATTCCTGAGAGAAAACTGAATAACTACAGCGTTGCCAGTATTCCCTAGAAAAATCTTCAGCATCTGATGATTGGTTATTTCTTGTACAACCGGCCAATCATATTTACAATTTGAAAAGAAATGACCAATGCCAAAAAATCTGAAGATTTTTCTAGGGAATACTGGCATCACTGGTTCCGTACCAGACAATCCGACTCCATGGGAGCCCATTGTCCACACAATGACACGTTCGTATACGTGTGACTCACATGTATACGAAAGTTTCATCGTGTGCACGGTCCCGTACAGCACAACCACCGATCCTCCACCTAAGACTTCGGTGGACTAGAGGTGGAGAATTGGTGGAGAAATGGGAGCCGTGGAAATAAGGGAGAAATATGGGAGAGTCTCCGTTCAGGCAACGGAGAGGCGACGGAGAAATGTCCGGCCCCTGTATTTTGTGTAAAACTTGAATTCGTGAATTCATACATTCAGATTTGGTTACGTAAATGCACCAATAAGAATTATATCGAAAATACAGGGGGTGGACATTTCTCCGTCGCCTCTCCGTTGCCTCAACGGAGACTCTCCCTTATTTCTCCCTTATTTCCACGGCTCCCATTTCTCCACCAATTCTCCACCTCTGGTCCACCGAAGTCCTAGGTGGAGGATCGGTGGTTGTGCTGTACGGGGTAGAGGGGCTGATTTTTCGCTCCACACCGTCTTTCCTGGCATCACTGCTAGAAATCCTTCAATGAGGGATAAGACAATCGGCGTTTTTCTTGCCGCTATTAATGGGATAGGGGTTAGTTTCCCGAAGGGAACATGAAGCTCCGACAAATGTTCAGAATAAATCAGACTGAAGCTCTGTTGGAGCTCAAGTTTAGATTCGTAAACGTTCGACGAAGGTCCGATGAACGTTGAAATGTCCACTTGAAAATAGTTTGAATGAACGTTCATAAAACGTTCATCGAACGTTTGCTAAAGGTTCGTTCGAGTTGCAATTTTTCGATCAAAGTTTTTTTCAAAGTATATTTTTCCACGAAAAAATGAAAGATTGAGGCATTTCTAACTATAATTGTAATTCCGTCTGGAACATAAAAAACTGAAGGTTGAATGAATCTTCGTAGAATCTTTAATAAACGTTCTATGAACCTTCATTCAAGCTATTTTCAAGCGGACATTTCAACGTTCATCGGACCTTCGTCGAACGTTTCCGAATCTAAACTTGAGCTCCAACGGAGCTTCAATCTGATCTATCATGATCTATTCTGAACGTTCGTCGGAGCTTCATGTTCCCTTCGGGTTTGCACGTCATTCAATGAATAAAACTGAATAATCGATCAAAAATATGACGAAACAATGAGATTTATATGGTAGTATGCGAGAAGCCCGACTGCATTTAACCCGAACGACTTTGAACCCGAATGACAGTTGACCCGACTAATTATAAAAATATAAGCTAAGTTCGTTTAGTAGTGTCCCAAGTTACCCCAACTTGCTCCAAATATTTTGCATTCGTTATTTCCAATTATAGGAACGAAATGATTGGTTTGTTACAAGTTAGAGCAACCCAGAACACGTAGAACGAACGAACCTATAATTAAATAAAATGGGAAATTAATCGAAATCAAAGCGTAATTAACCTTTAATCCATACATCTTTACAATAAAAGGTTGAATAAGCTTTGATTTCGATTAATTTCCCATTTTATTTGATTTGTGTTCATAACTAATCGGGTCAACTGTCGAGCTGCCAATTCATGGGGCGTCGAGCATCGAGCGTCCAATTATTTCCCCAGATTTTTTCGACGCTGAATTGCGAAATGCCACAGGTACCTTTTCATGGAGTGTCAAGCATCGAGCATCGAACTAGTAAATTCCAATTCCAACATTGACACATAACCTCATATGCCAGAAAGGAATTAATTAGAACTTGGATATAATTCCATTGATTTCAATAAACCGAACTGAAAGGAACTAATTCATATGCTCATTTGATGTATTGCTGTTATTAAGCAATAAAGTAAATTACTACTAAAAAGGAATTAATTTAACCAAGACCAGGAATAAAACGCGGTATTTATGCAAATCAATTTTAACGTTGGAAATGATGAAAGTTGGAAGAGACCAACTTCATAAATTTCAACGCTGGAGCGTCGAAAAAATCTGGGGAAATAATTGGACGCTCGATGCTCGACGCCCCATGCATTGGCACCTCAAGATGTAATTTCATGGGGCGTCGAGCATCAAGCGTCAACATTAGAAGGAAAGAGAAGAACTGTGTGACCTCTCTTTCTTTCTAATGTTGACGCTTGATGCTCGACGCCCCATGAAATTACATCTTCAAGGTACCATTCATGGGGGCTTCTGCATCAAGCGTCAACATTGGAAGAAAGCAGAGGTCTGACAGGCTCTCTCTTTTCATCCAATGTTGACGCTTGACGCGGAAGCTCCCATGAAATGGGCCCCTTCCTGCAGGATCCCTAGCCCAAACCGGCAGCTCTGCTGTACCGATATGTGAAAACCATGGTCTAGTTTTTGATTGGTGGCATCACATTTTCCGTTGATTATTCCATGCTGATTGGCTCAGAAAAAAAATTCAACCAATCACATCATTGTCTTCAAAAGAAAAAAACGTGATACGGACCACGATTTTGACATTGCATTAGCAATCTCTCCAACTCATTTCTACCCTGAGTTAGCAGTCTAGTTATTACATGAAAGTCTATGGTTTTAAGTGGAAAGTTTGTTTTTCTATTGAAACCATTGGAAGTGATGAAAACATTCACACTTGTCAATAATTTCATATATTCAGATATAATTCCAAATCTGTTCTAACCTATCATCAATTCGTGTGTTCATAAGTATCTCAACCTTGATCAAAATTTTGAATCAGTGTCATCAAATTGTAAACAATTATTTTTTGGATTATCGAAAATAACCTCAGTTTTCATAATTGTTGACATTCAACAAATACATCTACGTGGATACATATGACTACTTCAAGAAGAAAGAATCTACAAAAGACGATTAATGAGACAACAGTGAAAGATGAAGGTATGCAAACATCATTAACCCCATAGATCTTATAATCTCTCATGCCTTATTGTCATATTTGTAATCAAGTACTCAATAATATATAGCTTATCTGTCAATTATATATAAAGTATGGAAAATGATAAACAATGTAAGGTAGATTCATATGTCTGAAGTTTGAATCGTTTATAAAAACAAAACGAAAATTCGAACTCACGAAATCTGATGAATCATCGTTATTTATTTGGCGTTGTCTACACGGAAAAAATTTTAAGACCGTGAGAGTTCGAAATTTATATAAGTCTAACAGTTCAATTATTTTAGGTTTTACAAGTTTAAAATTCGAATCTTCAGAGTTCAAAACAACATTGACCTCGTATAGTCACACGATGCGGGCCATTAAATCCAATAGTTTGGCGTGAGAGAGTGCGGCGCTGTGTCGAACCAGTGATCACAGATCCGAAACGTCGACGGTCACTCATACAGACCAAACGGGGTAGACCTCCAATAGCCCGACCGCCCGTTGGTCCGAAGTGCTGTTGTCCCGACTCTTGATATCCCGACCGAAGAAAACTCCGACTCATGGAGCATTCTCAAATCTCATTTATCTCTGCCTCTTTCTCAATCTTATAGCAATGATAACTTGAAGATGCATCATAAGTCGGGGTTCTCTTCAGTCGGGACAACAGCACTTCGGACCAACGGGCGGTCGGGCTATTGGAGGTCTACCATCGGCGTTTCAGATCTGTGACCACTGTGTCGAACTGCGAGAGCTCAAGCGATCGGACTCTCGGAGTACGAAATCTCGGACAAGAAAAGTCTGAAATCTCCGAGATTTCGTACTCTAAGGCTGGGCTCCCATGCAACCGGACTCGTGTTGCCGCGAGCCGCAAAACGAGCCGTAACGAAATTTAGATTTCAAATTATCTGGATTGAAAGTGAACTCTTTTTTAGTCAACCAAATTGGTTTCAAATTCAGTTCACTAGACCCTCAACTAAATTTTAAGGTTTGAACTGGAATATAACTTTATGGATACGAGTTTTAAATTAAATTATATTTGAGTCGACATTTCGAGCTGGACCTATACTGTTTGATGTATGAATCGGTTGAAAATTCAAATCCATGGAACTGTGCATTATTATGAACTTCCAAACCAAAGTATAGGAACATTCAACCAAGTATTGAGACAATTTTTACTTCTTATAGTCCTAACTAAATCCAGTTGAAGTCTAAAGCTCGTTACAGCTTGTTTTGCGGCTCGCGGCAATACTAAACCGGACTGTCCGGAACGGAACGATCCTCATTGATAGAATACTAGTCCTATTTGAATATAACTGTAACAACACTAGGGATCCACCAATTGTGAGCGTTCCGTTCCGGACAATCCGGCTGCATGGGAGCCTGAGGCCCGTGTCACATGGAACTGAAAAAACGCGGAAAACGGAACGCGGAACTCTTGGTTGAAGAGAGAGGGGAATATTTGCCTCTCTCTTCAATCAAAGGTTCCACGTTCCGCTTTCCGCCCTCTTTCAGCCCCATGTGACACGGGCCTGAGAGTCCGATCGCTTGAGCTCTCGCAGTTCGACACAGCGCTACACTCTCTCACGCCAAACTATTGGATTTAATGGCCCGCATCGTGTGACTATACGAGTTCGATGTTGTTTGGAACTTTTACAATTCAATTTTTTAACCGAGTCAAGTCAAAAAGTTGCACTGTCATCGTTCAAATTACATTTGAACTCTTTCAGTACAAACAGTTGTACTGATTCAGTCCTAAAATTTTTTCCGTGTAGATGCACGGGACCCATACACCAAACAGTGATGCCAGATTCGAGACCGTTTTCACCCTCTCCATCGACCGATCCCCTTTTCTCCCCTCATGAGGATTAAGCCGGTTGAGCGAGAGAGAAAGCGTAACTATCACTCTCTCGCTCACCCCATCTAATCCGCATGGTGGGAAAAAGGGGAAGCGGTCGATAGAGAGGGTAACAACGGTCTCGGCAGTGATGCCAGGAAAGACGGTGTGGACTGAAAAATCAGCCCCTCTACCGTGCACACGATGAAACTTTCGTATACATGTGAGTCACACGCATACGTGTCATTGTGTGAACAATGGAGGGGCTGATTTTTCGGTCCGCACCGTTTTTCCTGGGATCACTGGATCTCAGTCTCGAATCTTGCACCATTGCCAGTGATGCCCAGGGTTGAGTAGGTATCAAATTGACGTATTAATACGTAGTGAATGTTACGTATCATACCGTGTAACAAACCCCTCTTCCAGGGTCTTCTCACGTAATAAATGTAATTCATGTATTGATACGTACGTATCATACTCGCGTAATAAATGTAACAAACCCTCCAGTGACGCGTCATTACCCAACCCTGGTGATGCCAGAAACAAAGGAACAAGAGCCCCGAGACCGCAATACATTGGTCATTCCGATCAACTGAAGTATGTGATTGGATGTAGGCCGTTGGATCTCAAAATTTCTGGCATCACTCTGGCATCGGTCGTATACTATCACTGGTACCAAACCCGCTGGAAAGAATATCATAGAAATTCGGTATACCTGCCATATACGGTCTACCAAGGTGGATCACATGTCGTATACGGTTTACCCTGACAAACATAATTTTCATTTTTTATTTTTTTTCCATTAAAAATTTGGTGGATATTCATGCCATTTTCTCGATTTCCAGATAGCCTAATACCTAACCTATCTAACTCGCTGTATATCGGTAACGACTAAAGCAAAAAAAATCGTTCCTTACGGCAAATGATTGCAAAAAATTAGCCAAAAAAGATGCAATTGGTCCGATTACAGTTAGATGGAAATGGTCAGATAGCTTAATAGACCTTGCATTTGTAGTGGAATGATTATAACATAATTATATTATGTTATATAATTGTTAATGTTGTTAGCAATATAATGTAAATAATTATTACATCTACACACCATGTTCGGGGACCAGGGTAGGGTGGGGGTGTTGAGAGTACACCCCTACATCTAATATATACCTCGAACCCCTAACGGTGTGCGTTTTACTGTTACAGAATCAGTATAATATGATTATACTGACAAAATATGATGTGATGTGATATGAGGTGATGCAATTGTTGATGTATAGTCATTATTACCCTGGCGAAAATGAAACATGTTCTAAGCGCGCGTATCCGCCAAATTACTCTTCAGAGGTTGGCCATCTCTTTTCGAATATGTCGTGTGGAAAGAGATAGATAACCTCTAGAGAGTAATTTGGCGAATACGCGCACTTAGAACACGCTTCATTTTCGCCAGGGTACATATTACCCACAACGTTTGGGGTTTAGGATGGCATGAGAGTGTCAAGAATACGCACGTACCTTCTGATCAAAAAGTACCCGGAATTTCTTAATGGAACGAAAACGGTTCAATTATTCATCGATATTCACTTTATTTCCTTCGAAGTAATCTCCATTGCAAGCAATACACATATTCCAACGCTTCTTCCAATCTTCAAAACATTTTGCATGAGCCGATTTTGGAATCGGCTTCAGTTCCTTCCGCGAATTGTACTTTATTGCCTCAACCGTCTCAAAACGCTTTCCGCGAAATGGTAACTTGAGTCGTGGGAATAGGGAAAAATCACAAGGAGCCATATCAGGTGAATACGGAGCTTGGGGAACGGTATGAACATTATTTTTAGTCAAATAATCGCGTACAAGATGAGATGTGTCTGCCGGTGCGTTATCGTGATGAAGAAACCACGAGTTATCTCTCCACAATTCTGGTCTCTTGCGACGAATGTTTTCCCTCAAACGCTTCAATACCCTCACGTAATATTCCTTATTCACTGTCTGACCTGGTGGGAGAAATTCGGAGTGGACCACACCACGGCAATCAAAGAAAACAGGCAACAAACCTTGATTTTAGATCGACTCTGTCGCGGTTTTTTAGGTTTTGACTCGTCTGAAAAGCGCCATTCCGATGATTGTTGGTTAGTTTCGATTTCATATTCATAGACCCATGTTTCGTCACCGGTAATGATGCCTTCGATAACATTTTGGCCCAAAGAAAGCATTTCTTTAGCAACATCAATGCGATGCTGTTTCTGCAACAAATTCAACACTCTCGGCACAAGCCGTGCTTCAACTCGTCTCATGGCCAAAATATTGTGCATAACGTTCTGCACCGATCCGAACGAGACACCAAGATCGGATGCTATCTCCCTAATGCTCACACGACGATTTCTTGAATTTTATCAATATTTTCGTGAGTGATACTGGTGGATGGACGACCGGAATGGGACAAATCATCAACCACAATACGACCTGCTTTAAACTCTTTGTACCACTCGTACGCTTGTGTTTTCGACATCGTCGAGTCCCTGTAGGTTTCTGTTAACTTCTTAAACGCTTCCGCACATAAAATTTTGTTAAAAACACAAAATTTTAGACCAACTCTTTGCTCAACCAAATTCGATTTTGCGAAATTCGCAGAACACAACAAACACTGACTCGTTTACAAGGCAACACGCACTAATTTCTGACGAATGAGGCGTAAACAGACATTTGAGCGCTAAATAACAGATGGAATAACATGGACAACAAAAGATTGCGACAATATCTCAAACGCGGTTTGTTAGAATAGAGAATTCCGGGTACTTTTTGATCAGAAGGTACATTCAATATTCACCCGGAACTCCAAACTGTGCTTGTTTAATGTAATAATTACATTAAATTAATAATGATATAATAATAATTACATTAACAATCACATTGTATCATGCAATATGACATACCTTTATTATAATAGAACATACACTGTTTGGGTTTCGGGGTGGGTATTAAATGTGGGGGTGTACTCTTGACTAGGGGTGGACACAAGACAAGACAAGACGAGATCATACAACTTCTTGTCTTGGTCTCGAAAATATGCAAATTTCGAGTCTCGTCTCGATCTTGTCTCGATCTTGCTAACCCCAGTCTTGGTCTTGTCTTGGTCTTGTCTTGATCTTGTCTTGTCTTGGTCTTGTCTTGGTCTTGTCTTGGTCTTGTCTTGGTCTTGTCTTGATCTCGACGGCGATAATAATAACAAAATTTGCTTGATATACACGCTTTGATCATTTTAATATATTTGAGCATTATTCTACTATTTCTGAGTGCTTGTTGAATGAAAAACAATCATATTCGCACATCAAGATCATATTAATTTAAGATTATTTTATAGAATAAAATTTTAGATTAGAATTTTAGCATATATGCTAATGCATAACCCTGTTATAGGTGAAATATTGTACAGGATTTTTCAGGAACTGCTACCCTCTCACACATAAAAATGAGTATTGAAAAAAAAACAGTCAAACCTATGCTATGGTGGAAAACTTATATAAAGCATGTGTAAAATATACACTGAGAAAAGAAATAAACGACCACACTCCTCAATCGGAATCGATCCTTGAATCTCTATGTTACTATTCCTACCCCTTACTTCTGATCTACACATACTTTATGTGAAATAATTACTTTTTGATAGTTATAAGGTATTCATAGTTTCAGCACGTTTCAATATTTCACTAATTTCAGTTTGGTGAAATGTTTTTGTTGATGTTCGAGTCTATTTGTTTTTGAATACTTGAAAATATAAAAAATACACACATTGGTAATATCTCATCGTGTGCTAAATTTCATCAAAGAAAAAATGAAGAATTTTTTAGGATGAGGAGGAATAAGGGATAATTTTCGTAGAAGTACACACAATGTTTACTTAAAATTCACTGTATAACCGCAAAAGCATAAATAATCGCAGTTATATTTAATTGATATTAAAGAATGAAATTTCATAAATTAGGTTATAATTTATAAAAATGATGATATGATATTTTAATATTCTTGAAGTTGGAATCGTTTATCGAAACGAAACGAAAGTTCACACACGGAGAGAAATTCGGAGGCATAATGACGTGAAACTAGACACGTGTTCGAAGTATGGATTATAACACGAAACAAATGCGTAGTTTTATGCCTTTGAAGGTTAGCGCATTGCGATCAACGCTCGGGACCACGCGATTATCCCGTGATACTTTGAGCGATGGAAACATGGAAAATTTTTACGCCATGAGCCCTTGAAATTTTTCTCCGTGCACTCACAAAATCTGATGGATCATCGTTATTCATTTTCTCATATTAATTCCTTGCAACTGGAAACGTCGTTTAAAAAATGTACTGCAAGATTTTGGAACTTCAACATTTAAGTATTTTATTATTCGATTATTAATTCGTTTCAATACACGATTCAAACTTCAACAACATATATTTTACATGTATTTGCGACGAGAGTGATAGGTTAATGAACAGAGCCGTAGCTTGGAATTTTCGCGCCCCGGGCGAAACCCTGGTTTTTGCGATCTTTTATATATCATAGTAAGGTAGATGACCCCATTTATGAACGCGACCCCTTTAATGAACGTTTTGGTTTTTGATTCATAGTACTTTTCATTTAGTGCTTTAATTTCATCCAAGCATGACTGACTGGATACTAAATCAACCGCTGTTATGTGAATAAATTCAGAATAATATGCCATAGGAAAGATATAATAAATAAACGATTGTTCGCTAATGGGGGTTAAGGTGTTCATTAATGGGGCCGGTCACCTTACCCCAATAACAATAGATTCCTCAAAGATTATCTGAATATCTAAAAAAAGACCTTGGCCTTCGATGTTGCCCCCCCCCCCCCTCAAGGCTTTCGCCCTTGGCTCAGGCCCCTTCTGCCCTACCCTAGATACGGCGCTGTTAATGAACAGGGAATAAGGGAGACTCTTCGTTGAGGCGACGGGAAGGAGACGAAGAAATTCCGTTCCTAGTATTTTTAACAGACTTCGTATCAGCGGGTTCACATATTTAAATATAATTTTCTCCATCGCTCTCCTTTACCGCGATGGAGACTTTCCCTTATTTCTTCCTTAATTCTACGGCTCCTATTTTTCCACCAATACTCCACCTCTATTCTTCCGAAGTTCTAGGTAGAGAATCGGTAGTTGTGTTATACGAGTATGTTAGTATTATGGAAATATCATTCAACTCAGGACTCCATCTCACAATATACAATTAATAAAATTTTTGTCTGAAGCAGTGAATTTTATCTAACCAAAATGCTTCTATCTTTCAATCTTATTCCTCTAATTCAAAACTATTATTGCGCAATATTTTCATCTGAGTTCAACTCTCGGTTATTTTATGGGTATAAAGAATTTTCGTTTTCCATCAAGCTTGACACACTTCCTGAATCTAAATGAATCTTCAGACATTTTGTAAATGACAGTCGTTGAGAAACTAAAAGTTATTGAGATCATTCATGTCAAATTTTTTGAATCAACCAACCACTGAAGTGACTAAATGGTCAAATATCAATGTATTATTAATATAAACTGAATCTCAGCATTTTGACCAAGATTTTCTCTCGAGACTACAAGACTCTTAGTCGAGACTAGATCCCAGTCTTGGTCTTGTCTCGACTCTTGAGCACTAAAGTCTTGTCTTGATCTCGTCTTGATTTTCAAGACAAGACAAGACAAGATCAAGACAATTCTTGGTCTTGGGTCCACCCCTACTCTTGACACCCTCATCCCACCTCACCTCACCTCACCCTATCCTGACACCAAAACATTGTATGTTGTATGTCATAAGTATATTGAATTAGTTCATAACATAATAGTGATCACACCAACAGTTACATTATATCATGTAAGACACATAATATATTTAGATCATGATCATTCTGCTGCAGTAGAACGCAGACCGTTTGGGGTTGAGTTTGGGTACTAGGTGTAAAATACCCACACAATCAAAAATGGAATAAAAATGAAAATTATGTTTGCCAAGGTAGACCGCATACAACATCCTTCTTTCGTGTTATATGCGATGTACCCGGGTAGACCGTATACGACAGACCACAGAAAAGCAGGATGCGGTCTACCCCGGTAGACCGAGGTGAGATGGTAGACTGCATGTGGCAGGTTTACTGAAATTCATAAGTTTTACTAAAATCTGATAACAGTGTCCTAATACCACTATTGGACCTGATAAAATCTTATGGAAATATATGGGATTCTATAGGGGTATTTAGACATTTTTGAGATTTTTTTCAACGGGGAACATTATTTCTTGCGTGCACGGGGAATTTACCGTGTACCAAATAATTTTTCTTGCGTCCACGTCCATGGGCCCCGTGGCTGTAGCGTTTCTGCTGTAGCGCTACAGCTATCTAAATGTGCTTTAAGGGGTAACACCACAGTGGAATTTTAAAAAATCGAAAAATTTGTTTTTGGCTTGAAGTACTCTTTGAGGACCCGAAAATGATATACCATGAACTACAAACATAGGTCCGAGTAAACACGCACGACTCAACTGTTACAAAAACTTCAAACGCGTTTATTTCAAAACAGTATGTCGAAAGTTGGTGGAAGCTTTAGCTCCGCCAATTTTCAATCAATCGCCTCGGGATTTTTTTGTTGTATTCGTGATATGATTATCTAGTGAAATACGTACGGGTTTTTCGAAATATTGATATTTGCGTTCTTTATTCAACATTAAGTCACGAAATTTAGGGTGAAAATTCTACTTTCTTCTTCAAACCGATGCCATTTCGTGGAAAATCCACATTTTTCAAAACGGATACGTATTTCACTAGCTTTTGGATTACAGAAAATAATTATTTTTGGCTCTGTGTTCTACGTCAATTCTGGACTGAGTTATTTATCCCACCGCACAACCATGAATTTTCACAGTGCTCCAGTCACTCACCTGTCAAGCCGCCATTTTTCACAATAAAATTATTTTGTACTTTAATAGTAGCGGAACACCTTCATGTAGTTCAATTTGAATAGGAACTTTCTAATTTTCGAAAAAAAAATCTGAAAAAGCGTTATTTTTGGCGAGGTCACTGTGGTGTTACCCCTTAAAGTTAGAGTTTATCAGAGCCAATACGACGCTTTTTCCCTCAGTTTTTCATCTAATTTGATTTGGGTAAGAATTCAGGAAGTATTAGGCATAACATATACATCATCAGTTGTTTTACAAATCTTTATATAAATGAGCGATGAAAAAAGGCCGTATTCGTCGAATAATGTATGTACAGAGAGAAAATGAGAGGGCTCACAGGCACTTTTCCACTAATAGTAAAAGTTCCACCGGCTCTCTGATGGTTGGATCATAGAAGTTGATAGGGGATACCAGCGATCCCCGCGGATGCAACCCGTCATACCGACTGAGTAAACATTTTTCCCAAAAGACTACTCTGAATTGAATTAGGAGGATACCAGAGTTACCATCGGAGCGCATTTTCTTGCGCTAAAATACTCGAAACTGAACTCTTCAAAAAATCTGAAATTCTCAGGGATGATCCTTTGTGACTTAATCTGGGTCTGTACAGAGCCCAAATTTTGGATTTCGACAACAATTTTTTCCCCGAAATTCAAAATTTGGGCTCTGTACAGACCTAGATTAGATCTCAGAGAATCATCACTGAAAATTTCAGATTTTTTTATGAATCCAGTTTCGAGTATTTTAGTACAAGAAAACGTGCTCCGATTGTAACTTTGGTATGCTCTTAAGGCGATTCACCACAAGCCAAGTTACTAGATCTCTCCCCCCAGTTTTCTCAGTAATCAATTAATAGAATCCTCCTAAGGGGATTCATTACTCCCTGCAAAAGTTACTAGATCCCAAATTTCTCCCCCCAGTTTTCTCAGAAACGAACACATAAAATGAAAAATAATGAGTAGCTGCATTTTTTCAATAGGCTACACGGGAAAAATATTATCTTTTTTTTCTAATTTTCACATCGTAATTTTGGGAACAAAATATCGTAGAAGTGGACCATACTTGCAATGTTATTTTATTTCTAACCTTACATTGAAAATCTTAGGCCGAACTCTTTGAAATTTAAACTGTTGGAACTATTGCTTTCCAACATCGTAAACTTCAGACTGAAATATTTGGGATTCAAACTGTTGGATTATAACATCGTAAAATTTGGACTGAAATATTTGGAATTCAAACTGGTAGAACTATTGCTTTTCAACATTGTGAAATTAAAAAATTAATAAATAACAAACAAAGAAGTAACAAATTACTGTATTGAATAGCAGAAACTGATGTAGATAAGCAGGAATGTTATTAAAAACGAGCATAGATTTGTTCATATTACATGAAAAAAAAAATATATCTCTCCTTCCTCTAAGAAGAAGAATCAATTCCAGTTGGGAAGGAAAAGGTGAATTGGAGAACGAACTTCAGGTCTGGTAATTGCGAGTTAAAAATTTCGGCACATGGAATTTAGTAAATTATTTCAAATAAGACTCATCACTTCACTGGAATAGCTGCATGAATTTGAGGATTACATGTTAATGTTTGAGTGCATTTTGGCAAAAATTATCATAATATGTTTCTATTTTTACCTCGAGTTACCATAGAATTCAACAGAAATTATAAATTCGTACAGTTTCATTAAAAGAGAATGAGTAGATTTATTCATACAAAACATAACTATCTTGAAAACTATATTTATTCAAAACTTCACATTTATTCACATATATTTTTTTGGAATGTAAAAATTTTCATCATTCAATTTCACCTTATAAGTTACTTGAGCAACTTCAGCGCTGAATTCTGCTGTATTTAATACAAGCCAATCTGAATATTCATGACTTGATATTTCAAATGCGTCATGATGTTCATCAAAATGAACATTATTCAAAGTTTTTGTGATTACGAAAATCTTATCTTTAACGTAATCATAACAGCAATAAAATACTTTATGAAAAATGTACTGATTATCACTTGGCACTACTATGATTGTTTTATATTTAATCAAAGATCCTTGCCTATCAATCCATTTCAACGTTTTTATGTTTTCTCGTATCACATTGGTTGAAAATATTGACGGAGGTAAATTATCAACATCTTCTGATGAGATTGGACCTATATGAAATAGAGAGCAGGCATTATTTCCAAAGAATAATTTGAAATTTAATCGCAATTGGTGTCTGATTGCAATTGTACAGTTCATATTTTTGCGACTGACGGCTGCACGAGCAGCTTGTTTTCCTTCTTGATGCTTGTTCTCAAATCGAATAGATGAAACATTCCATAATGGCCCGATGTCTCTCATCACACGGGGGTAATGAATGAGAAGATGATGCTTTGGTTTTAAACAATTAGGAAATAACTGATGATGGAGAAATAAATAGTCATGAATCTTCATTTCCAGAATTTGAGCAGTATCCTTTGTAATGTTTAAACTTGTACATATATCTGTGATTAATTTTAACGACAGGAATAGTTGCCAAACATCATTTTCATGAGGAATCAAATGTCCAATCATCAAAGATAAATTATTGACAAGACATAGCATTTCTGATGCAGTCATCGTTATGCAATTATTTTTTAGTTGAGATTGAGAAATTTCCACTGGCTTATTGGTTTCATTGGAATCATAATTGAATCCATTGATGATAATATTCAACTGAACTAGTGAAAAAAATTTGTTCTTAATAAAATAGTTCAAAAAATATGCTATATCATACCTATGTACACCTTAGAGCAGATCATGGCATACATCGGCAGTTACATTATTCAAGACATGATATCCTGATAATTTATGAAAAGTACACTTTTCAGTTATTCCCGTCAATGTTGATTGCTGCATTTTTAAATGAACAGGGTAATTATTTTCATTTCGCAGAACGCAATCAGGTTCGTGAAAAACTTCGTTCATATTTTTATAATCAATAGTGTAAAATCTACAAAAATGATTGGATGAAAAATTTTCTTGAAAACCAAGAATCGAATGTAATCCCAAGTTATCTCCAAGGATGAGGCCTAGAGATAAATGAAGCTGCGTGGTACCTGAAGAATGAGTAATTGTTAAGCCTTCATTATGTAAATATTGGATTTCTTCAATAATTCTAGCAAAGATGATTTCATTGCCAACAACGTTTCTATCTAACGTATTAAAAATTTGAAAAAGGAATATATTGTCTAATTTCGATCTGTATTTTTCTGGTAAACATCCAACAGTAACATAAATTGCTCCACATTTATTCAGTCCCTTGTGACTTCCAATAGGATTATTTGGTTCATAATCATCAAAATAAATGTGCAGTGGTAGAACTATTTTTTTCCGAAGTATGTTCTTTGTTTTCTCCATAAAGTTCCTTGCATAAAGTTTTGTACAATATATGAATCATTTTCCAAAGAATCCATGTATGTCAATGTTTCATTTAGAACTTCTTCAATTTCAAAAAATTTCTTCAAAACTTTGTGAATGGGAATGAACTGTAGAGTCATTGGCACAGTTTCATAAATTGCAGTATCGTATTTTAATTTAAATTCTTTCCTTTCGCCTATTTTTATACTCTCGGGAGGTATAAACGTGCCCTGATCTTTGAAAAAATCGAATCGAAGTCGTTCACTTCGCATTTCGTTCAGGATCAACGAACATTCATCAACAACTCGAGTCGTGAATCCAGAAATATAAGATGATAATGGATTTAATCGAAACTCATTATCAACTTGGTTTTTAAAATTTTGTAGCATGAATTTCGATAGTGTAGAAAAACTATTAGGTGTACAAATAAGTTTCCGCGGTTTGTCAAAAGATGGCCCCACCAGAAGGTTATGGAGAAATTGTCAGATGTAAAACGTAATATCCCAAGTTTAGTCATCTGGCAACACCATAACCTTAAAGTACTAGTGATTCCGTATCAGCATCACGTAATTTTTTTCGTGCAAAAATGTCAAGTTTTATTCCGAATAAGCATCATTTGCGGGAACTTTTGATTTACTTCTTTAATGTGAAAAAATCTGCAGCTGAGGCGCATCGATTGCTTCTAGAAGCATATGGTGAAGCTGCTTTAAGTGAGAAAAGTTGTCAGGAATGGTTTCAAAAGTTTAAGAACGGTGAGTTTGACGTTAAAGACAAAGAACGCAGTGGAAGGCCGAAAGTGTACGAAGACATGGAATTAGAAGTACTATTGGAGGAAGATTCGTCCCAAACGCAAAAAGAACTTGCACTTACTCTACAAGTGACTCAACAAGCAATTTCACATCGTTTAAAATCGTTAGGAATGATTCAAAAACAAGGAAATTGGGTTCCATATGAACTAAAGCCGAGAGACGTTGAACGCCGATTATGCATGAGTGAAATGCTGCTTGCCAGGAATAAAAAAAAGAGTTTTTTGCATCGTATAGTCACTGGTGACGAAAAATGGATTCACTACGATAATCCAAAGAAGAGAAAGTCATGGGTTAAGCCCGGCGAACCATCAACATCGACAGCTAAGCCGAATATTCATGGAAAAAAACTCATGCTGTGTATTTGGTGGGATCAGCTTGGTGTCGTGTATTATGAATTGCTGAAACCAAGCGAAACCATTACTGGAGCTCTCTACCGAACACAATTGATGAGATTGAGTCGGGCACTTAAGGAAAAACGCGCCCATTACTACTCCAGACACGGCAAAATTATTCTTTTACACGATAATGCTCGTCCACATGTTGCGGCGCCGGTAAAAACATACTTGGAAACACTCAACTGGGAAAGGAAGTTTTACCCCACCCGCCGTATTCACCAGACTTAGCCCCTTCTGATTATCACCTGTTCCGGTCGATGGCACATGGTCTGTCTGAGCAGCGCTTCACATCATATGAAGACACCAAAAATTGGGTAGATTTGTGGATAGCGTCAAAAGATGAAGAGTTTTTTCGACGGGGTATCCGAATGTTGCCAGAAAGATGGGGAAAAGTAGTGGCAAATGATGGAAAATACTTTGAATAAAACGTAATGTACTTTTCCTTTACAATAAATTCCTAATTTTTTATCAAAAACCGCGGAAACTTATTTGTACACCTAATATTTATAATATCATCTATTTTATTCCTGGGGATGTTTATGTAAGTATATAATGTGGCATATAGTTTGTGCAATTCTTCTCGAATGAGCGCTTCATACTCATTACGAGTTTCTATATCAGGAATAATATCAGTATTGGTATCTCCATTGAACAGAGGTTCAGAATTCTCTTCTAGTTCCAACTCTGAAGGAACCAAGTGTTCATATGAAAATGAGGTATCAATTTCTTTTGGGCCTTCGGCAGGAAAAATAATCATGTCATTATTGATTTCACTCTTTCCATTGGACTCATTTGCTGGCAATTTATGATGTTCGTGTCGGTGTCGTGTGAAAGATCGAAATATAGAAAAACTGCGGTTACGTGCATTTTCATTGCATCGAAATACATTTTCTTCTAATAATGGAGAGGAAGGACGCGTTGAAGAGGTTCGGGATTTACGTGGACGAGGACCTAATGCGGGAGGACAGACACAAGTGGAGAAAGGAAGAGGGAGAAGATGGGGATAGTGAGTGAAAGGGACAGCGGCGAGAGGAGAGAGAGAGAAGAAGGGAGATGACAACGAAGGGGGAAGAAGAGGTGCGCAGGGAGAAAGAAGAAGGGAAGGGGGAACAAGTGATGAGTGGGGGAGTTTTTGAGCGAAGTAAATAAAAGACAATAGCTTTGTCATTATTCTCGATTATGTTTTGTGATTTGGGCGTTGAGCCTCATGAGATATTTTTGTATTTTTCTTGTCCGTTCTATTCGGATTTTGTTTCTTTTTGTGTTGTATAGAGGAGTATGTAGAAGTGTTGGAGGAGGGGAGAAAATTGTAGGGGGGCGGCGCTCCTGAACCAATGTAAGAGGGCGCCGACAGAATACAAATAAATACATACATACATACGTGAAGAAATGGAAACCATTTCATATTATTGAATTTTTAACAACAATATAGTCTAAAAATTCAATTTATAACATCACATGAATTCTTCTAAGAGTTCACCACTTTGTAATTTTCTGATGAATTTATTTTTCTCCAAACCGATGACGAATCTTGTCAAACGGCTTCAAAGAGCTTTTGTTAGAGAATTGTTCCTATCATATTTGACCACTATGGCTCTACCGGCGAAATTTTTTTCGAGTAAGTCTCGGAGAGTCTAAAATGTTATCAATATATTTGCTTTGATTTCCCATGATTTGGGTTTTGAATTTTTGATTGTACAGTAATTTTACATGTATAAGTCGTCCCAGGAAACACTTCAATGCCCTATTATTTATCAAGAAAAAATTTGTATCAGTTTTTTGCAGGATATTCCAAGTTGGTGATTCCGGACGAAACCAGATTTCTATCAGATTTCGTCAGTTTTTGGCCGGATTTCCTGGGACAAAAACCGTTCAAAACCTGACAACTATTTTTTTTCCGGATCTGGCCCCCATTTTCAGCAGGAGATACTCCTACACAATTTGCGTTTGCAGTAGCGGAAAATTTCGTGACAGTGCAGGTTTGAAGATGCAATGGTGCGATGACTTCTCTGGTCACGATAGTATCACACCACCGTACAAAACGAGTCCCGTTTACTTTTAGACATAACGTATAATTTGCCAACGTTCGGCAAAACCAACTGTGCCTGTTCAGAATCATTACCGTTTTTCAAGTGTTCCCGAACATTCGCAAAATTTCAGCCGGTATTGGCTCGCGTGGACAGACGGTATAGGGTCAGTATCGAATGAATACTGTCTAGACAATACCCAGGATTTCGAGAAACGTTACCGCGCCAGTATTCAGCCAGAGTCGGTATTATCATTCCATATGTACAACATACGGCAATATGCCAGTAATGATATGACTCTGGCTGACTACAAAATCGATAGTCGATTGATGTTGCAATTATGATCTTGGCAACTCGGCTGTTGTGGTCAGCCGGAGTCGCGCCAGTATTGAGCCAGAGTTGGTATTATGATTCAATATGTTCGATAGACGACATGGTACCAGTATTGGTGGGACTCTGGTTGACTACGGAATCGGTAGTCGATTGACATTAAAATCACGATCTTGGCAACTTGATTTTTGTAGTGAGCCGGAGTCGCGCCAGTATCAAGACAGAGTTGGTATGATCATTCAATACGTTCGATAGAGAACAATGAACCAGTATTGGTAGAATCTTGTTTCACTACGGAGTCTATGGTAAATTGCGTGACTTCAAGGGAATTGGTGCAATAAATGGGAATTTAAGTGGTCCGTTGTCAACTCGGAGATTAGCTGATGTGATAGAGACTCTGTTTCTCACTCGCAGGTCCCGGGTTCAATCCCTGCCCAGTGAACTTTCATGAAACCACTTCCAAAGCGTCTCTCTCAGATAACGACGATGAGAAAAATAGATCCACAAAGTTTTGAAAGTTCAAATTCATTTTTTTTTTTTTTTTACTTGAAATATAACTCCGGGGATCTCTAATTACCAGCACTGTGCCAGTACTGGGTCGGGTCTGAATTCCTACGTAGGATGTATTATTTTGACCCTCTACCACCCAACTAACATTTCAATTCTTGAAGATATTCAAAAGAATACTTAATTGAGAGATCTTCAAGAACTTTCTTGAAGAGTTCTTAAAGATATCTCTTAGAAGTGTTGGAAAGACATCTTGTAAAAGATTTCTAAAAGATGTCTTGATTCAGAGATCTTCAAGAACGTTATTGAAGAGTTCTTGAAGATATCTTTTCGAAGTCTTGAGGAGATTTCTGAAAGATGTCTTGATTAAGACACGTTTAAGAAGATGAATTTTTCAGCAGCTTTGAGGTTATATGAGCACATGATCATGAATAACACAGAATAAAACTTTGACTGTACCTGTTATTACAATCGTATTGCAAAAGAGGTGATTCCATCCATGAATTAAAAGCTTGAACCAATCATTGAGATATCAAGAAATTTGAAAGTTTGTAAAAAGTACGATTTTGTCGCCTTATGACGTGCACAATAAAATTACCGAATATCCACTTCACAACAATTCTTCAGAAATACTTTAGAAAGAATCTGCGGTATTCGTGAAATATTAACGACTACTAGAACACAGAATTGATTTCTAAATATGTTCCACTAAATTTATTCATCTTTTCTATTCGTAAGTACATTCAACTCTTTTGATATTTATTCATGTGATAACAGTTTGTTCAAAAGATCATTTTCACTTTGAAACTGGACACCGCTGACATATTTCATTATGTCATATCGACAATTATGGGCGTCTCTACCATGTTGTACGTATAGCTCAAGTGACTGAGGCGTAATTATATCGTCAACTGAGTGGGTTCGATTCCCGTAACAACAAGGGTCGAAATCAGATAAACTTTATCGGAACGCGAGAGCAGTTGAAGAAACAGGAGGGAAAGGAAATAGAAAAGGTTAAGAATTTTTTTGTGAACAAATTCAAGAGTCTTCCAAGACGTTTTTATGAATTCTCCAAGACATCTTTAAGAACTCTTCAAGACATCTTTAAGAACTCTTCAAGATATCTTTTCGAATTCTATACGTGTTTCATAAGACATCTTTTAGGATTCGTTTCGGTATCTTTTAGAACGTTTTTTAAGACTTCTTACAAACGCATTGAGACTTCTTAAAGATATCTTTAAGATGTCTGAATGTTAGTTGGGCACTTCTCAACCAGTACTGGCCGAACAACTGATTCTGTTGCAATGCCAGAGTTCCACCATAGTAGGCACACACCAAATATCGCTACCGACGTGGTGGTAAATGTTTTACTGGCCCTTATGTAAAATGATGTTATCATTCCGACTCCTTGCCAGTACCGTCCAAACCACTGGCCCCATAAGGGCAAGGTTGGATTTGCCAGTACTGGCAACTCTGGCAACAGTACCGCGCCAGTAGCGGCCCGTGTGTACATTTCCACATGGGTTTTCTCAGTGTGTCTAAAAGGAAGATGCTTTCAAGAAACAAAAGAATGAGAATACAACGTGATGATGTTCTATCATTTGGCTAGTATTTGTGAAGACAATTGCCGTTTATCATTATTGAGATGTAACATCGTAATTTACCGACTTTCTATAGTTTAAATACAGAGCCGGCATTGCTTTGAATACTGTATTCATATGTAACAAAAATGAAACATCATTAATTTATATCGCATACATGTGGTTTGATATTTTTACGTAGTAAAATCGTAAAATTGGTAAGAAAATCGTATTCATCTTTGAGGATTCTCGTTAAAATAAGATTGAATCATATGAACCTTCACCCTTCTACAAAATAAGAAATGAACACTGATTTAATCACGATCAATATCTGCGGATTTGCGATGGGAACCTGTAAAAGAACGAATTTTTAACAATAACATTGCATATCAAATGTCAGAAAAGTCCTGCTAATGCAAGTATGGTCCTCTGTTACGATTGTAACGTCGTAATTTATAAGAGAATATTTTTTCCGTGTAAAAAGATGCACCTGCTCATTCAAATTGATTCTATTCATTGATTACTGAGAAAACTGGGGGGAGAGATCTAGTAATTTGGCTTGTGGTGAATCGCCTTGATGAAGATGTATAAAATTTTCAGGAATCAATGTTCAATCCTTCATTTATCGCGGCACATCGCCCGAATTTTTACTTTCGAAGAAACATTTTTTTCTCAGTCGGTACCAGAAACTTCTTTTCGAAATTCAAAATCCGCGCGATGTACCGCGATGGATAAAGGGTTGAAGATTGATTCCTGAAAATTTGTAAGATGATATAGTTGATCAATTCAAAATTCCCCAAAGAATGAATAAACAGGAAAAAGGATTTATCTAAATCTGGAAAATTGTTATTTGAATGAGTCCAATTAAATATTTCTTCAACAGGAATGAATATCTTGTTCATAATGAGTTGTGTTTTCGGGTGTAATTACCAGCGGGGAAAGGAAATACAAATGATACGGCGAAAAATCAGTTTCTGGATAGTCTATTGTAAACTCCTTTTGGTTATCCTTCAAATTCAGTCTCATTTTTTGTATACCCATACTAAGGACACGATACATTGATATTTCAATTTATACATTTATATCTAAAGATGTGTAGATTTTTCAACATTTTATGTTATTTTCATTTCAGGAATAGATTATCCGTTGGATATATGGTTTATTATATCAGAGTATATCAGTCCTGAAGAGGTTGGCAAGTTTGCGGGTATTTGCAAAAGTTCTTACTACGTTGTAACTACAGGAAGGTTTTGGCTTCACCTCTACAAAAGGTAACTCATTCCCAACTTTTTTTTCTTCAACTATGCAGTATCAAATGTGTTCACACAAAACTCAACTGCAATTACGTTTCGGTGGCCCCACAACAGGGTTGTCAACAAAATTATCGTACACGACGTTGATTGGTCAATTCTTTTAGATTAACCAATCATATCTCCAGTTATTTGAGAATTGACCAATGAACGCAGTATACGATAATTTAGTCGACATCCCTGCCCCACAATTACTCAAAAGTTCAATACACTGAATGTTGAATGCACCGAAATTTTTTTGATCGAATCTCAATGAGCCGAATAATTACTGCACCGAAGCTTGAAATCGAAAGAAAAGAGCTGCTTACATGTGTATTTTACAAAACGGACTGATCAGAAGTTTTCGGCACAATGCTCATTCGGCTTATGAATGTTCGATCAAAAAGTTGTCGGCACATTGAGCTTCCCCTGGTGAAAATGAAGCGTATACACGAAGCGCAAAGGAAGCGCATACGAAGCGAAAAATGTTTCAATTCCCTCTTCGTGAAGCGTGTGATGCCCGCTTGCTGTAAAACGATGAAATCATACTTTCCATATACGCTTCATAATTTTCCGATCCCGTTTCACACACGCGTTTCATGTGAAGTAATAGTAAGTTACATTAAGCGTATGCGAATCATACCTATTCTGACTTCAAATAATATCTCCAAGCAGTTTATCAGATTCATGGCTCAGTGGATAAAACCCTCGTTTACCATGGTGAAAGTCATCAATTCGATTCTCGCTATGGTGTGCGATTTTTTTATTCAAGTTTCATGAATTTTATACGCTTCCTTTGTTTCAATTCCCTCTTCACACACTCTTTGTATCCTTCCCATTCAAGCTTCGTATAATTTTAATTAACATTTCGGTTACTCTCCAACATAAGCTTCGTTTACTCTTCCTTTCCGCTTCCATTTTTACCAGGGGATCCGGACAATTAGAGGTTACCTTACGTTTCATCTTATATATCATATATGTTGCCTGCCTTAATCCCAATTTCCAAATTCTGAATACAAAAATGATTGGCCATAAATTTTTGGTGGACAGCGATTCTTTCCCATTGTGTAAAAGGGTCAAATCCAGGGGACATAGGCATAGGTGTAAAGTTTGAAGAAGCGTTGGCGGCGCTACCCTAGTTAAAGACATCTGAAATAACGTCATACGCATTCATCAACACTCCCAAAGGTCTGTCTACATCATTGAATTCTATATCATACTGGAAAGCGCACTTCTCAAAAATGGCCGGTGGGCTTAGTGCAAGAGAGAAGGTTGCTTTGAGTGGGAAGCTTTCTCTTTTGTTTATATTAATGAACTATAGTCGCATCTATTCTTGAAGAGAGATAGCATCCCACTCGAAATTCAAAATCTCACCGGACTATACTGTAGAAAACATGAGAAGTGCGCTTTCCAGTATGATATAGAGTTCAATGGTCTACATAGACAGAAAAAATGAAGAACGTAAACGTAAACGGCTGCGCACAACTCATATGCTGTTTCTGTGCATCCGTTCTTACGTTTACGTTGGTTATGTAGACAGACCATAAAAGACTAATGATAACGAATCATAACGATTTGTGAATTAGTGTGAGTAAAAAATAAAACAATTTACATCTCATGAACTTGTTAATTCAATGATCGGGATCTTTTTGAGATTTCTAGTTGGAAAAATGTGTTATTGGCAACAGTTTTTATGATACTTTCATTAAAAGAAACGACAAACCTAGGATGAACAAAAGTATTCCCTGGTGCAAGGGAAGCGTGTCATAAAGAGTAACGGAAGCGTAAGCATGTTTCAGATTACTTTCCCAATACTTCTCATATGCTCCCTATCCACTCTTGGATTACGCTTCCGTGCGTAAACCCCGGTTTCTATGAAATCGGGGTTTCTTCGAATACGCTTCACACACTTCAAATATACGTTCGAACCACTATTAATGTTCCACTTGACGCTCGGCATACGCTTAAATCCACATTCCAAATACTTTCAAACTACGTTCCTGACACTTTCTATTACACGCTTCCCTTTCACCAGGGTTCTCATCGTAATCGAACTAGGAATTTCTAGATTTTCAAGCTAATTCTATCACCGCTCTGCTATGAACTTACATGAATGTAGTGGTGTATCCGAATTCTTATCAATTCCACGCAAATATGAATCATTAATGCATAAAATTAATCTTTCAAGCAATTAATTTTCATTAATCATGGATTTATTTTGATAATGTACACTGAGAGAAGTGGAATGTAATGATCACCATGTACAAATAGTAATTGGGGGACAGCTTCGTGAAATTGGTTTCGGATACTATGGAGAATCGTAGCAATGTTCATGCACATGGGAATGGTTACCATTTACATGAAGATGGATACCAAATAACATAGTCGACATCATCAACTTAAAAATTCTGTCATTCAACTACCATTTTCGCATGGTAATGGTTACAGTTCACTTTTCTCAGTGTACATAATAAGAGTATGCTTGGCGTATACAATACCCAAGGTACTCACATAGCACAAATGTCTCAGTAATATCTCCAGAATATTCTGGAGACATTGTAATATTGTCGGAATATTCTGGAGATATAACTGAGACATTTGTGCTATATGGGTATTGATGTCAAAATGAAATCTCCAAGGGAAGAATTTATTGCATGATGGCTGTTAGGGGTGCGCGAGTATCAGTTTTTGTCGGGTAGAGTTGGGTCGGATTCATTGATGTGAGTATCGGGTCGAGTGCTCGAGATTCTCGAATATTCGAAAATGTTCGAGTTACCTGAAAATCGTTGGATTATCCAAAAGTTTCGAGTACTTGAAAATTGTCAAGTTGAGAAATCGAAAATGATCGAGTTACCGGAAAAATGTTCACTTACTGAGAGATTATCGGGTTGTTGGAGACTTTTCTGAGTACTTGAGAATAACCAAGTCAATTTTCGCTTGAGTACTTGAAATTCATCACGTTATCCGATAATTGTGAGAATTTGATATGTATCAGACAATGGGAAATTCTCCAAAGGTGTCAAAGAGGGCCAAAAAGGAATTTTCGGATTAACAGTCATTCCTGGATAACATAAAAGTTCTAAAAGTGTTTTGTATGAATACATTGTATTGGAAAATCGAAATGAATTGAGAACTTTCCAAGTTGAAATATTTCTAACTTCAGAAAAATCATGTAACTCGATTCCATCGAGTAGTTCGGCTAAATCGAGTAAAAGTCGGGTAGTCATGAAAAGTCGACCCAACCCAAACCCGACTGTCGGGTCGAGTTGGGTACTCGACTTTTTCAAGTACTCGCGCATCCCCTAATGAATGTAATACAGGATTTTTCCCACAGGATTACTGGGTGTAACAACATACAAGGGAATGAGTAATGAAGAATCATTCAGAAAATCATCACTCTGCAATGAATTGCTAATTTTCTCAAAAACAAAAAAAACACAATCTTGGGGACCTTGTGATCCAATGAAATTAATTCTGGAATTAAGTGGTTAGAAAGAGACAGTGACGTGGTGAGAATATTCCTATCCTCTCTCAACTCGCGTTGAAACAACTATAAGAGGCGGGAATTTCCTGCCTTTTATCCTTTGTTTCGCGTCAGTTGGAGTAACCCAGATAACTCACGAAGAATTCTTTTTCGAAAACAAGAATAGACCTCTTCAAGAACTCTCTTAGAACTAATGAATTCATAAAGAACTCTCGAGGTGTTCAATGTTTAGGATATCAACGAGTTCTTTGAGAATACTGACAGTATTATTTTAGTACTCTCAAAGAATTCGTTAATGTTCCAAACATTGAACACCTCCCGAGCTCTTTATGAATTCATTAGTTCGAAAAGAGTTCTTGAAGAGGTCTATTCTTGTTTTCGAAAAGAGAATTCTTCGTGTGTTAGGGACCGTCCATATATTACGTCACACGATTTACTATTCCCTTCTCTATCTCACTCATCATGTCTGAAGTTGGTACGACAAGGCAAGACAGAAAAAAAGTGTGACGTAATATATGAACGATCCCTTATCTGGGGAGATAGAGAAGGTCTCATCACCCTGCCACTGTCATCAAAAGATTCTTTTACTATGATCATATATTCTGCGCCCCTCTCTTTATGGCAATCACGCGATTTCTAGTAACATGCCTCCTCCATTATCCCGAAGGTTCATAAGTCTGAATAAATTGTAGGAACTTCTGTTTAGTAAGAATCAGTGGTACAAACATGAAAATATCTAGTGTGGATTACTAAAGTATATCTTTGAACGGTTCGTTCATGAGTTAGACAAGTCTAATTGAATTAACATCAAGTTCATGAGATTTGAATAGTTTTGTTCTCATCAGAATACTCTTATTTAGGCGCAACAGATCTTGTAACACATTGTTTATAACCAGGACAACCCTTATAACCTACAACCCTGGTAAAAAAATCTCTCTGAATCTCTCTGAAAATTTCACGTTTCAGAAAGATTCAAAGAGATTAAGAGAGATTTAGAAAGAATCAGAGAAATTCAGCGCGATTCAGAGGATTTCAGGGACTAATGGGTTGAGAAAACTTAAGCTTTGAATTTTTCATTAGGATTCAGAGATATTCAGGGTCATTCAGAGGGATTCAGAGTAATCCAAAACAATTCACAGAAAAATGAATTCAGTAAAATTCTTGGTCCTGCATTTCAGAGGCATTCAGAAGTTGTCAGAGACTTTCAGAGACACATGAATTAAGAGAAATTTTGCATGGGACTTTTTGGAAATATTCAGAGGAATTTAGAGAGATCCAGAGTAATTTAGAGAAATTCAGGGAGGGATTAATTCAATAAAATTTGTGCTTCAGGATTTCAGAGGTATTCAGGGAATGTCAGATACCCACAGAGACGGGTAAATTAGGAAAAATTTTGCGGCGGACTTTTCAGAAACATTTGGGGAGATTCATGGTATTTCAGAGAGATTCAGAGTAATCCAAGACAATTCACAGAAAAATGAATTCAGTAAAATTCTTGGTCCTGCATTTCAGAGGCATTCAGAAGTTGTCAGAGACTTTCAGAGACACATGAATTAAGAAAAATTTTGCATGGGACTTTTTGGAAATATTCAGAGGAATTTAGAGAGATCCAGAGTAATTTAGAGAAATTCAGGGAGGGATTAATTCAATAAAATATTTGCTTCAGGATTTCAGAGGTATTCAGGGAATGTCAGATACCCACAGAGACGGGTAAATTAGGAAAAATTTTGCGGCGGACTTTTCAGAAACATTTGGGGAGATTCATGGTAGTTCAGAGAGATTCAGAGTAATTCAGGGGAATCCAGAGAAGAATGAATTCAGTAAAATTCTTGGTCCTGTATTTCAGAGGCATTCAGGAGGTGTCAGAGACTTCCAGAGACACATGAATTAAGAAAAATTTCATATGGAACTTTTCAGAAATATTCAGAGGAATTTAGAGAGATTCAGAGAAATTCAGGACAATTCAGAGGAAGCTTTGAAATCTGAATACATCAAATTCTGGGAGATTTAGAGAAATTCAGCGAGATTCAGAGAAATTCAGAGGGATTCAGTGGAAGCTTTAGAGTTTTAATATATTAAATTCTGGGAGATTTAGAAGAATTCAGGAAGATTCAGAGGCAGCTTTGAAATTTGAATACATTAACTTCCGGGAGATTTAGAGAAATTCAGAGAAATTCAGAGAAATTCAGAGAGATTCAGAGAAATTCAGGAAAATTCAGAGGAAGCTTTGAAATCTGAATGCATTGAATTCCGGGAGATTTAGAGGAATTCAGAAAGATTCAGAGAAATTCAGAGAAAGTTTTTAAATCCGAATACATTATTCCGGGAGATTCAGAGGAATTCAGAGAGATTCAGAGAAATTCAGAACAATTCAGAGGAAGCTTTGAAATCTGAATACATCAAATTCTGGGAGATTTAGAGAAATTCAGAGAGATTCAGAGAAATTCAGAGGAATTCAGTGCAAGCTTTAAAATCTGAATATATTAAATTCTGGGAGATTTAGAGGAATTCAGAGAGATTCAGGGGAATTCAGAGGAAGCTTTGAAATCGAAATACATCAAATTCCGGGAGATTCGGAGGAATTCAGAGAGATGCGGAGAGATCCAGAAAAATTCAGGGAGATCCACTCAAATTCAGAGAAAGCTTTGACTCCTTGATGAATGAAATCCTAAGAAAAATCGAATACATTCAGAAAGATTCCGGGAAATTTGCAAATTCCATCAGAAAATTTCAGAGAGATTCAGGCAAAGTTGAAGAGTTTCAGGACGTATCACTATCGGAAAAGTCTCTAATTTCCTCTGAATTACTCTGAATTACTCTGAAGTTACTCTGAATTACTCTGAAGTTACTCTGAATTACTCTGAAGTTACTCTGAATCTCTCTGAGATATGTCCCAAAATATACAGAGATTCAGAGAAATTCAGAGAGATTCAGAGAGATTCAGAGAAATTCAGGAAAATTCAGAGGAAGCTTTGAAATCTAAATGCATTGAATTCCGGGAGATTTAGAGGAATTCAGAAAGATTCAGAGAAATTCAGAACAATTCAGAGGAAGCTTTGAAATCTGAATACATCAAATTCTGGGAGATTTAGAGAAATTCAGAGAGATTCAGAGAAATTCAGAGAGATTCAGAGAAATTCAGAGGAATTCAGTGCAAGCTTTAAAATCTGAATATATTAAATTCTGGGAGATTTAGAGGAATTCAGAGAGATTCAGGGGAATTCAGAGGAAGCTTTGAAATCGAAATACATTAAATTCCGGGAGATTCAGAGGAATTCAGAGAGATGCGGAGAGATCCAGAAAAATTCAGGGAGATCCACTCAAATTCAGAGAAAGCTTTGACTCCTTGATGAATGAAATCCTAAGAAAAATCGAATACATTCAGAAAGATTCCGGAAAATTTGCAAATTCCATCAGAAAATTTCAGAGACATTTAGGCAAAGTTGAAGAGTTTCAGGACGTATCACTATCGGAAAAGTCTCTAATTTCCTCTGAATTACTCTGAATTACTCTGAAGTTACTCTGAATCTCTCTGAGATATGTCCCAAAATATAGAGAGATTCAGAGAGATTTCAGAGAGATTCAGAGAGATTTTTTTCACCAGGGAATGGTTTTTCAGTTATCGGAAAATTCTTGTAACCAACTTCGGCTGCACACCAACGGTCCGTAGTTATCATTGCCGTTTGTGGCCCGTGAGAAGAGCCACATTCGGCTTTGAAATTATCGCACACATGGGTGCACACTTCAGCATTTTCGCCATATGTGCGTCAATGTAAACACGTTCACCGTCAATATAAACATATTCAGAGTAAGGCTGTCGTTTGTCCCTCTGTAACTTTTTTATTTCTTGATTTTTGTGTTCTCAAAATTTCAGTGTTCATTATTGAAACATGAATAAATATTTGAAGAAAAATAGATAGTGCAAATGTTGGTTTTTTATCGCACTTCAGAAGATACCTAAAATTCGTGCTTCTAGATCAGAACACCTCCATGAGACCGGAGGTGAGGTAGCGAGTGCCCAAAAGGCCATTTACTCGTGGGACGAGTAAATGGCCTTACCTATATGGACCTATCTTCTCGTTCGAGTGGGAATCTGATTCTTTCCAATTTAGAGAGTACACGGAGAAAAATAATGTAGTAAAATAGTATTATTTCGTCAAATGTCGTCACAATTGCCTGACGGTCTCAGTGGCTTTCTTACAGAATTTAGTAAAAATGATTGCAGTTGTAGTATTCTATTCCACATTTGAGGAGTACTTCTCAAGAAATGAGACATATAGTACTAATTTACTAGAAAATGTTGTAATTTTCATTGCACTATCTTTCTCCGTGTATGTCAGTTCCGAAAGAATTCATAATGAATTGTTGAGAATTCTCCAAGAGTTCCCTTTGAATATTAGGGATTCATAAAAAACTCATTCTCAACTGTCATACTGGGGCCTCTTGAAGAATCCAACGATGAATTCATTAAGAACTCTTCAGGAATTCAACAAGACCAAGGTGCTGTGTGGGAAGTCAAGGAATTATTGAAGGACTTCAGAAAATAATTCATATGAAAAAGTAAATACTCTTAGTGACATTTGAATTAATTGTATCGAGATCTTGATCAGTGCAAGCCATCGCACTGAACTGCGCTCATACGTGAGCGTGATTGCTATTTGCGTGCATCTGGCGAGTGATAGTATTATTTGCCAGCAAAACATTGGTGAACCGCGCGCATAAAGACGCGGCTCTCGAGGCTCAAACTTTGCGCGCACAGAATGTTATCTGGGCATGTGTTTCAGTGTCCAATTTTTCGTAGTAATAGAGAAGATTACAGTCACGCAAGGCAAAAGATACTATTTTATGTAGTTGCATGCATTTTTTTATAATTGAACAAAAAACAAGATTCCTCTAAAATAATGATTGTTGCAATTCTTTCGGAACTGTCATGGTGGGAGTTTATTTGGGACATGCTTGTGCTGTGTGAGATTTCTGGTAGGACATGAGCAAATGGATCCTGGTAGAATTTCTCAGACTCAACGTGAATTATGATAACATATTCTCCAAGCCCATATAGCACACAAGTTCAGAATGAGTTAATAAAGAATTCAATATGAGTTCTTAAGATTTCTTTTTGAACTCCTGTGCTGTGTGAGACATAACAGGTTGGTTATCAACTTCCTAATCAAAATTTATAGGATAAATCAAATTCTTCCCTCACAGATTGCCATCTCACTCTATTTCTCACCCTATTACCCGACTGGAAATTGTCATCAGGTTAACCCAACATATGATGAGGACCTGACAAGGTCATCCGAAATAAGGAATACCCGTTACGGTCCTGATCGGGATTAGGTGTGGATGACTCACATATGGATGACCTCATTTGGTCCTAGTCAGGATTTCCTCAAATTATCCTGAAAAGGTCGAAGTAGGTTTTCCTCGCTGTATCCGCATCAGGACCTCGTTCGGTCATCCTAAGATCATGGACATAGTTTGATAAACTGAATACAAGAATGTACAGACTTGATTTCAGATTGTACACTCTTTGATTGAACAAATTTTCCTTCAATAAGAAGGACATGTTTGAACGATTTTCAACTGTGCCTGTTTTTAAATTCAATCCCTTCATTCCGATCACATTACCTACTTCTGAAGACTGTTGAACAATTTGTTCAATCTATTCTCAATGTGAATTGAAAACTAACTATTTGGGTTTTAATTAGGCGGAACTTATGAAAATTTCACAAGATTTTCCACGTTATGCATACAGCGAAAAAAACTTAGCAAACGTTCAACCATCACCAGCGAAATAAGTATTTCATTTAACTTATCACAATTCTCATAAGGTTGATTTATTGACTATTCAGCATCATTTTTCTTTCCTACACATCACATCATCTGAGTATTATTCAAAGAGTATATATGAACTGAATGAATATGTGTTTCGTCATAATCAAATACAAGTTTCGAACAAGTACTCTTCTTTCGTTATTTCTTGATTAATACGCATAAAAAAATCTGTTATTGAGTGCAAAATGAATTATTGAATCAGTTATCACTGCTGTAATATGTAAAAAGTCATAAGTTGCTGATGTGGTGACAATTAATTCTATTCAAATATACGATAATATCAACAACGACAATATCTATATCAATATTAATTTACATCAGTATTTCTCGGAAAAAACTCAGAAATCCCAATCATTTTGTAATAATAAAGGTCATGAAGAACTCATTCGATCAAAAATATTTCAAGCGAATGTTCAAAATGAAATGCAAAAAACTTGAATTATTCACTTTCAGCTCGACGGATGGTTTTACTTTTCAAATTAAAGAGTACTCTTGAAGTTGAAATTTGTTAATTTCAGAAAAAAGCCTCATTTTCTGAGTTGAATTTGTTGTTAGGGTGATGATAAACTTGTAAGAAGAGTTTAAAAGTTGAGTGGAATCTATATTGATCAGGAAAGTCCAAATCGTGTGGCAAAAGTTAGAAAATCTGTCAACTTAGCTCACGGCGCATGGGCTTTTCTTCACTAAACCAAATGCTGGCAGGAGAAATTCATCAAAATATAGTGGATTCAAAATGATGTGAAGTAAGAGAGGACCGAAATATTCATTAGATTTTATTCGTTCTCATAAACGTTCTAAAAAATAAGAAAAGACTATAGAAGATCCAAAGTGTCGTCTTCCCATATTTTTGTTCCAATAATGTTGTGTCATGTTCCTACAAATAAATGTTATTATATTTATGAAACAGGTTCAATACACATGTTTTCTCAACCTAACACTAGTTACTGGTGAAAAGATACGAAAATGCACACTCAAAAATGCAAATCATTGAAACAAAAATATTGAGAGACGATACATTGAGTCATACATAGCCTTACCATATTTATCAACATTTTTATAATAACTAATAAAATTCAATGCATGTATCTGTCCTCTCTTACTTCACATCACTTTGAATTCACTATATTTTGATGAATTTCTCCTGCCAGCATTTGGTTTAGTAAAGAAAAGCTGATAGAATACCCATGCGCTGTCAGCTAAGTTGACAGATTTTCTAACTTTTGCCACACGATTTGGACTTTCCTGATCAATATAGATTCCACTCAACTTTCAAACTCTTCCTACAAGTTTATTATCACCCTAACAACAAATTCAACTCAGAAGATAAGGCTTTTTTCTCAAATTTGAAAATTTCAACTCCAAGAGTGCTCTTCAATTTGAAAAATAAAACCATCCGACGAGCTGCAAGTGAATAATTCAAGTTTTTTGTTATTCATTTTGAACATTCTTTTGACATATTTTTGATCAAATGAGTTCTTCGTGACTCATATTTCTTACAAAATCAATATGATCTCCGATTTTTTGCCTAGAAGTGCTGATGTGTAAGTATTTGAAGAAAATTCATTTTCACTGCATCAACAAATTACAATTTTTTGACACTTTACAACAGCTATGACTGATTTACTTAATCATTTTGCACTTACTAACAGACTCTTTGATACACATTATTCAAGAAATAACCACCACACATTTCACAAAAATAATTCATCCATTTGTTGATCACATAAATTTAACCTCACATCTGTCAACCGAACTGCAATTTTCACACAGGCTCATAGATTAGTTTTGATTTATTTTTGAGGTTTTAGTAAGGAATTCCTCACAAAATCCTAATTAGTCTTTCCTGATGGGGTTCTCATAATAGTGCAGCGTGACATGACTTGTTAGGTCCTGATGAGGTTGCCTTATCAGGACCTGATCTGGATCAAGGTTTACCTGATCTGGTCCATGGGGTAAATTTCTAGTCGGGTATATTTGATTTTAACCCTTCAAGTACGCACAGGTGCAAATTCGCATTAACCATTTTAAGATTGTTCTTTTTTCGTCAAAAATTGATTTTATTCTCGTGCTTTTTTCACTGATCAAATGAAATATTTGTGAATTTCCTTTCATACCACGTTAATCTGCACAATTTTCCCTTCAAATTGAAGAAAAAGTAAGGTCAAATTGGTCGAACAGGAACCGAGTTATCAATCGGTAAAGTTGTGGGGTGCGAATTTGCACCTGTGTATACTCCGAAGGTGTGAAAGGATGTGTGTACTTGGAGGGTTGATATTACGCCAATTTATGGATTTTTGAAAGGGTTTTATTAACATTTAATGTGTTAGATCGATAATTAGGTTTTCGTTTGTTGAAATATTGGCATGAAACGGTGTTTACCATTGAATGAGGTGAATTCATAGTAAATTGGTTATTTATCATTTTGAAAATTAATGTTAACTCTTTACATTGTGGATAATCTTCATCAATATCATTCTAACGATATTTTTGACATTTTCTCTACTATAATACTTCATTTCCCAAAACTGACTTGTATTTGACTGTTTCATTTGCATATCTAACCACACTGAGAGAAATAATTACTAATACCAAGAAAATATATTCTTGAATATTTTTAAGAATACATATTCTTGAATGCAGCTAATATGGTGTGGAACCAAGAGAAATTCTCTTGAATCAAGAAAATATTTTCTCAATTCAAGAAATCTATGCTTGGTCCCAGAAAAAATTTCTTGAGTCAAGAGGAGATATTTTTGGAGAAATGAATTTCTTGGGACAAGAAAATATATTGTTGATGATAGTAATTATCTCTCTCTGTGCATACAATTATATTTAAAGTAACACACCTTTCACTCACTTTTTCAATAGAAAACTCACTTTTTACTCACTTTCCTTACTTATTCGAAACCATTGAACCGCTAGCATGACTGTTATCAGGATAAACGAAAACAACTGATTAAACTGATGCAAGATGGCATTCAAATGGAAGCGTTCCCTATCAGGCAAATTAGCATTCAAGTTCAAATTCAACCATTTTACACGATGAAGAAAAAATGCTGCCTATCCAAAGTCCTTAGTTCGATTCCGCATTCATTGTACTAATCCTAATATAATATAATTTTTCTTTATATTAGATATTATAAACCCAAACCAGGTTTACCTGAACGTTTACAGCCATGGACTATGCCTCGTCAACACGGTTTACGGGCACGGGTTATCAGATTCCTGCACTGTACTTATTTTTCAAAACAGAAGGGATTTTTTCCATATTCACAACAACAGCCTCATTCACTGGTGGGTAGGCGTTGCTGTTCTATGTGGCATAAAGTGAGTAATTTTAGATGAATGAATTATATTCTCATCAAAATTGGATAAATTCTCTTATATGTTCTTTCTTTCATCGATGCACTGAACGATAATCTTTTTCCATAAATCTTTTCACGGTCCAGCTATTAACACACCCTTTTCTGCTTCTTTGCGAACTACAATATTTATGATCCTTCTTCTTTCCTCATTAGTTTGATTTTCTTTCAGGAAGGAAAAGATCGATGGTACTTCTTTTTCAAATTGGAAAACGTCCCAAGAACATCCAGGAGGTTGATAGTCCCGAAGTGTGAAAATCGAAAATCAACTTTTCTTGAAACACGAGAAAATGTTACTGAAAATCCAGAAGAAGGCTGCAAAGTTTTACGGGTATGATAATAATGATAATAATAATTTTGTTGAAAAATATAGTGTTACGCGAAAGAAACCTTCAATGCATTCTTAGTGGCTACTGCCTGAAAATGCTACACGTCTCATTGATCATTCTATTCGACATGAATTTTTAGTTGATCAATTCCGTTAGAATTTCCAGATTGTGGACACCCTGATTTCAATGACACAAGGGTTCCACTTCAGCGTGAGCGGGCAATGCAATGGCTCCAGAGGGCCAAAAAGGGAGATTAAGAATGAAGATTTCAATTTTCAATAAAACTAACAAAGCACAACATTGAAAGAATTGACATGAGAATTAACATAATGGGAAATTATGAATTAAATTTCGAAAATTAAAATTCGAAAATTTGAATCTAATTTTGTTTTGCGTTTGTTTATTGGATATCTTTTGGTTGGACATTGGTCAGAAGGGCTTCAAAAGAAGGCCCTTCTCTTTTGTTACTGGGTTTCTATATTTCCAGTGACGATGAAAAATTAGAATATTGCTCTTGATTCTTAAGCAGGGTTCCCACTCACCTGGAAAACCTGGAAAAGTCAGGAAATTTTGTTTTGGGTCTGGAGAACCTGAAAAAGTCAGGGAATTTTCGAAAAGTTCCTGGAAAATCCTGATTTTCAGAAACTTTCTACAATTTTGAAATTCTTCTGCTAAAAGACGACTCTTAATTCGAATAGTTGAAAATTATTGATCAAAGAGTGAATTTCAACCCGATCTCAATAAACATTCCGAGCAGAAAAGATCTCTTTCCAGATTATCTTTCAAAAAATATCATTCAGACATTTTTTAGATATCTTTTAGACGAAAGACATGTTTTGGATATCTGGAAAAGACATCTCAGTTGATCTTGAAAGCCATCTTTTCGACGTCTTTTTGTTTTATTGGGATCTGATCGAGTTATCGACAAAAATCTTTTATAGTGCCCGCTTGGGAAGTTTGACTTCCCATGCCCATAGAATTGCATTCATTAACTGGTATTTCTTGGGGACAATGACATTCTCATCAGTACAACGAAATTTCACGGATTGATTTTCATCGATATCTTCTAGGTATCTTGCATGGTCGTCTTGAAAATGTCTTGAATCAAGAGATCTTTCAGAAATCTTTCACAACGTGTCTTTCCAACACTTCTGAAAGATATCTTTAAGGCCTCTTCAAGATCGTTCTTGAAGATTTCTTAATTGAGTATTCTTTTAGATATCTATAGAAACTGCGTGCCGTGTGAGTTGGAAGTACATTGAACATTCCATGAACGTGAATTTACGTACAATAGACGTAGATTTGATCTAGAACGTGTGTTCTCTTGGGGTTGTCAATATAATACACAGTGCTACAAAAAAGAAAAAAATGAAAGGCACTTTTCGAATGACCTAGTGTAGGTTGTTGGTTTGGTCGAATACAACACAAAACCATGTTTGGCAAATTTTTTATACCCTCAAATTTTCATGTTATGGTCAAAAAACTGATTTTTCGAGATTTTGTACATCTAAAAATTTCCAACTCGGCCATTTTTCGACCAATTTCAAAATTCCGAGCGGTTTCTGAAAGGGGAGTGTTGGCAATTTCGAGACATATATATGGTTTTGAGTATTAAACAGAACTTAGTGGCAATTTTTTCTCAAGAATTTGAAATTTTCACCTGTTTTTTTCATTTTTTCTATTTCAAAAGCATTTTTTCGCGACTATACTTCAAGAACCAATGGTTCATCTTATATAACATTGAAGTGTATTCAATTCTGTGTGAAATGAGTCGTTTTTCATCGAAATCGATCAAGAATTATACAATTTTTTGCAAAAAGGGAAAATTTTGGTCTTATACGAAGATTGATGTGGAGTTCAATTATTAATATTCTATGAATCATATAAAAAAGAATATCAAAAGAATATAGGCCTAATAGGTAGAACTCAGGCTAATATAATTATATTATAATAATAATTAATATAATTATATTAGCCTGAGTTCTACCTATTTGGCCTATATTCTTTTCTCAGCGTAATGATATAACAAGTCAACATCGTATTCGATACCATAATACGTCATATGATGCATAGAATATTAATAATTGAACTCCACATCAATTTTCGTATAAGACCGAAATTTCCTTTTTTGCAAAAAATTGGATAACTCCGACATTTCTAATGACTCATTTTACACAGAATTGGACATACTTCAATGTTATATATGACAAACCATTGATTCTTGAAGTATAGTCGCGAAAAATGCTTTTGAAATAGAAAAAATGAAAAAAACAGGTGGAAATTTCAAATTCTTGAGGAAAAATTTCCACTAAGTTCTATTTAGTACTCAAAATCATGTATATTTCTCGAAAGTGCCAACATTTTCCTTCCAGAAACCGTTTGGGATTTCGAAATTGGTCGAAAAATCGCCGAGTTAGAAATTTTCAAATGTACAAAATCACCAAAAATCAGTTTTTTGACCATAACTTGAGAATTTGAGGGTGTAAAAAATTTTTTAAACATGGTTTTGTGTTGAATTCGACCAGGCCAACAACCTACCCTAGGTCATTCGAAAAGTGCCTGACCAGTGTAGCACCGTGATATCATTCGTTGAATCCCATTGATTAATCAGATTTAATACAAACTTTGGGATGGTAAATTACCGTTCACACTTATTCGAACCCGTTGAAACCCATTGAAATCGATTGAATTAATAGGATTCAATGAGAATTTAATAGGTTCGAATGGTGGTTCACCATTACAAAATTTGTATTGAATCTCAATAATCGATGGGATTGAATGGATTTTTTTTACCGATATTCTTATTTTTGTGACTGCGAATATTATGACCGAAAAGGTACATTTTCAAATGAATGAAATACTTCTTCTACTATGAGCTGAAAGACAATTTTAGTTGAAATTACCTGTGTATGTAGTTTGTCGAAAAATATTTTTTCGACTTGGTCAGGGAAAAACTAAACTTTGGGCCTGGAAAACCTGGAAAAGTCAGGGAATTTTGTCATTTAGAAAAAGTGGAAACCCTGTTGAGGTGATACCAGTGGCCTCTGAAGATGCAACCAGACCAATTAGTTAGACAAGAACACAACCAAAATTATTCGAAATCTCGAAGACGTGATCATTTTAGTGGATTGTATTTTAATCTATCAAAACCAAAAGCTTAGTGTGATGACATAATTCCGATAAGAGCATACAAATTACACTTCCTAATTAATTATATACCTCTTTCAATTTTTGTTCCAGATAACTTGCTTACGGTATAGTATGCTACATCCGGTGGTCGGTTTAACGCTGAAAACTGTGTCGATAACGCTTGCCCCTGGTTTCAAACGTAATCGTTTAAAACTTGGATTTGAAACTTCCATAGTATCTACGCTGTCTCATCAAATAATTCTCAACGAAGTGATCGATTATCAAATTTTGGATTGGTGGCATCCTAATTATCCATTTCAACACACGGATGCTCCCATCAAATTTATTTCAGGCGATTCCTGGGAGACAATGGAAGAATTGAATGAATTGATGGATGATGTTGGGTGTAGTTGATACTTGAGTGGCGATCTAGAATTCATGAAATTTGTATAGTTATTGATACATATGTATATTTTTTGTAAATTATAACTCAAATATGTGTATTTAAGCTTGTATTGAAGTTTGTATTTGAATTATATACATGGAGTTAATAATATTGATAAGGCCAGGGTTGCAAGGATTTTCCCCAACCCAAAACAACCCACTCGGGTTTTTATAAGAAAACCCTTATCATTACCTATAAAAAATCGTTTCTATCATTCGCTGACACGCTATCCCTGGTAAAACAAAAATAAATAAACCTAAACAAAAAATTCTACTTACGACTGATTTCGGTGGAACAAGGACTCCAATTCTCATTTCTCTATTTTCAAATATCTTCATTGCTCAATAACTATTCCGAAAAAAAGCGGTATGGAGAACCGTACAGTACCTCCACGTTCTCAATGAAAATGAAAATACATGCTCATTGTACTTTTTCGGTTGTGGAATTTGAATTTGCATACCAGTGATGCCAGGAAAGACGGTGTGGACCGAAAAATCAGCCCCTCTACCGTGCACACGATGAAACTTTCGGATACATGTGAGTCACACGTGTACGAACGTGTCATTGTGTGAACGGTAGAGGGGCTGATTTTTCGGTCCGCACCGTTTTTCCTGGCATCACTGTTGCATACTGATTTGTACTAGGTTCGCAATTCCCTTTTTCAATATCAAAGTTTGTTTAATCTCTTTACCATAGATCCATCGGTTTGCAACATAGCGAATAGTGTCAAACTCAAGGTGTGTAAGTATGAAACCGGAATTTTTGTACAGAAAAAACACGTTTATTGTAATGATATGATACAAAGTAACTTATTCAAAGTATTATCCGTCGCTATCTATACATTTTCTCCATCTTTCTGGCAATTTGTGGATTCCACGCCAAAAGAACTGTTGCTCTATTGAGGCAAACCAGTCATCGAGCCATTTTCGTACATCTTCGTAAGAAGTAAAGCACTGCTCAGCAAGTGCGTGTCCCATCGATGCAAACAAGTAGTAATCGGATGGGGCAAGGTCCGGTGAGTAACGCGCGTGCTGAAGAATCTCCCAACGGAACGACTCTATCGTTTCCTGGACCTGTTTTGCTTTGTGTGCTGGTGCATTGTCATGCAGCAAAATCACCTTGTGTCGTCTTTGTTGGTATTCTGGTCGTTTTTCACGCAAAACTCGATCCAAATCGATCATTTGTTGCCGGTAGCGTTGAGTATTGACAGTTTCCCCAGGTTTCAGCAGCTCGTAGTAGATTACGTCCTTCTGATCCCACCAAACACACAGCATTGTCTTTCGTCCGTAGCGGTTTGGGCTTGCCGTCGATGTTGATGGTTCACCCGGAGTAACCCATGACTTTTTGCGCTTAGGATTCTCGAAATATATCCACTTTTCATCGCCAGTCACAATTCGATGGAGGAATGACTTTGTTTGGAACCTGGCGAGCAGCATTTCGCATGATGTTTTGTGGTTTTCCTGCTGTCTTTCGTTGAGTTCATGTGGAACCCATTTCCCCACCTCTTGTATCTCTCCCATGGCTTTCAACCGAAGGAAGATGGCTTCTCGGGTCACCTTTAACTGTTCCGCCAGTTGTTGTGTTTGAGCGTCGTCTTCGTCCAACAAGGCTTGCAGGTCAGCGTTTTAAAACTTTTTCGGTGGTCTTCCACGTTCTTCGTTCCTGACGTCAAAATTGCCACTTTTGAACCGTTTGAACCACTCGAAACACTGTGTTTTACCGAGAGCATGCTCACCAAACGCCTCCACAAGCATTCGATGCGATTCGGCTGCGGTTTTCTTCAGATGAAAACAGAAAAGTAGTGCTGTCCGCAAATCGTAATTTGTTGGCACAAAACTTGACATGTTTATCTCTAATAAACTAATGCTACTGAATGAAACTCGTGTTATTGTGAGTTGGAAATCTTTGTCGGATATCAATACAATAACAAGACACCGCTGACGTGATGTGTCGGTAACTGCATCGACTAGCGCCACCTATGGGCAAATTCCGGTTTTATACTTACACACCTGGTACAATGGTTTTGAATTATTCACTGGAAACACAATTTGTTCCAGCCAAACAAAATTGTGGTTGAAATGAACGCAAAGAAACTTTTTGGTTGGCTGAAATAATATTTATTTGGGGTGAACAAAATTTGGTTCACAATAATTAAGGCTTTCATACAGACAAATAGATTTTGTTTATCCTGCATAAATTTTATTTCAGCAAACCAGAAAGTTTCTTTGCGTTCATTTCAACCAGGATTTTATTTCGCCGAAACTAACGTTTTCTCAGTGTCCGAATTGGAAAAGAATGACGAGGAAGCAATTCAAACTCGTATGAAAGTACTATATATTCGTAACTAAAACGTGGTATAAATTTCATTGCAATCGAATAATCAGAAACAATTACAATGATTTGAAAATACGTGTGGTCGCGAAATCCCAATTTTCCACAAAATCTTTCCTCTCCTCCTCCCGTTCTTCTGTAAGGATCATGTTGAAACTCATGAGAAACCGCAATTGGGACTGCATGAAACTGAGGTAAAAATTGTATAACGATGGGAGGATAAGAACGGAAGATATCTGCATGAGAACGATATTTACGAAATTTCCAAAAGTTGTTCTAAGCCTTAGTGCTCATCTTTTTATTCCCTCCGTTCCGATTCGCTAGAAATTTATATCACCAAATCACCACCCCGCGAATCAAGTATGCCCGAAATTCCACGAAATTCGGATGATACGAACAAAGAAAAGGCACGCTTCCAAAACATCGTCCAGTAACGCGGATCTCAAAAGAATTTTTTTTTACAATTTTCATCCAATTGGGATGAGACTCGTATTGAAGCACTGTCGGATCATAACTGAAACGCGGTACAAATTTCATGGCAATCAGATGATAGGAAGCGGAGACATGAGTGGTCGCAGAATCACGATTCTCAAAAACGTATTCCGCAATATTTTCAAAACGTGTTATCCGATCAAGACCAAAATCAATAGGCCTCGTGTTCTCTCCGAGACGGACATTTGAAGAAAGAAATTAATTAAATCGAGGCATTCTGAGGAGAGTTATCGTACGCCAAAGAGTACACAGACATTTCTGGGGATCGCGGTCTTTCGACGTTCTGAAGCGTTTGGCAAATGTGGAATACCCCCTCCTGCAACTTCGATTTTTGATCCTATTACAATACTTCCGTTTCCTTATATATAAGGAACATGGAAGTGATAGGTCCGTTGTGGTTTATCTCTATTGCAAAACTTGATTAATGTGAAATATTTATATCCTGGCTTATCTCTATTTTCCGTATTACATTTTAGAAACAGCACAATCCTACAATTACAGTGATTTGAAATTTCTCAATTTCCAAACTTCTCCTATCTCAAGAACTTCAATCTTTTATTCCCTGGTCAAAAAAATCTCTCTGAATCTCTCTGAAAACTCTCTGAATTTCTCTGAATCTCTATATTTTGGGACAAATTTTAGAGAGATTCAGAGTAATTCCAGAGTAATTCAGAGGAAGTTAGAGACTTTTCCGATAGTGATACGTTCTGAATTCTTCAACTTTCTCTGAATCTCTCCCAGGGGGCATAATCTCGAATAGAAAATTTTCAAACGGATTTCAGCGCTGCCATACGGTAGTACAGTGAACTATTTTACATGTATACACTAACACTAATTCGAAAATCGGTGTGATTTGTTCATTGTTTGTGTTAGTTGTATCTATGGCGAATAATTCATTGTACTACCGTACGGCAGCGCTGAAATCCGTTTAAGAATGTTGCATTTAAGATTATGCCCCCTGATCTCTCCGCATATCACTGAATCCCTCAGAATTTTAAATATTTAAATTTCTCTAAATCTCCCGGAATTAAATGTATTCAGATTTCAAAGCTTCCTCTGAATTCCTCTGAATCTCCGGGAATTTAATGTATTCAGATTTCAAAACTTCCTCTGAATGCCTCTGAATCTCTCTGAATTCCTCTAAACATCCCGGAATTTAATGTATTCAGATTTCAAAGCTTCCTCTGAATTCCTCTGAATTTCTCTTAATTACTCTGAATCTTTCTGGATTACTCTGAATCTTTCTAAAAAATTTCACGCACCATTTTTCGTTAATTTATCTTCCTCTGGAAGTCTCTGAAACTTCCAGAAGGCCTCTGAAATGCAGGACCAAGAATTGTACTGAATTCATTCCTCTCTGAATTTCCAAGACCCCCCCGGATCTCTCTAAATTCCTCTGCATTTCTCTGATTTTTTCTGAAAAATCCCACGCACAATTTTTCCTAATTCTCCTGTCTTTGTGAGTCTTTGACACTCCCTGAATACCTCTGGAATCCTGAACTAAAAATTTAGCTGAATTAATTGCTCTCTGAATTCCTCTGAAGCTCTCTGAATTACTCTGAATCTTTCTAAATTCCTCTGAATATTTTTGAAAAGTTCTACGCACAATCTTTCTGAATTCATCTGTCTCTGAAAGTGTCTGACACTCCTTGATCGCCTCTGAAATGCAGGACCGAGAATTTTACTGAATTTGTTCCTCTCTGAATTTCCCAGAATTTCCCTGCATCTCTCTGAGTGCCTCTGAATTTTTCTGAATCCTTCTGAAAAATTCAAAGCACAAGTTCTCTCAATCCACTAGTCTCTGAAATCCTCCGAACCACGCTGGATTGCTCTGAATTTCTCTGATTCCTTCTGAATCTCTCTGAAGCGTGGAATTCTCAGAGAGATTCAGAGAGATTTTTTTACCAGGGTTACCTCTGATTCGGAATAACTCTGTTTCAAAATATGTTGCAGAAGTATCTCTGTTCGAAGATTCCCTGTTGTAAAATATTCCAAACAGACACAAAGATATCTTTTAGAATTCTAAAAGATATCTTCCAAAAGTACAAGAAATCTTGAAGAATTTTCTAAAAGATGTGTCTTCCTATTCAAAAAGATGTCTCATGCAACATGAATAGATATCTGCAAGATCTCCCGCAGACTTCTCAAAGATATCTTTGAGAAAGAATCAAGACATCTAAAGGAGTTCTTCAAGATTTCTCAAAGTTATCTTGAAGATTTCTAAAAGATTTCCAAAAGAGGTCTTCGAGATATATTTAAAATTTCTTAGAATGTCTTGAAGATTTCATAAAAATTTCTTGGAAACATCTTGAATTCATTCACAAAAAAACTTCTAAAATCTCCCTCTTTCTTCTTCCCTTCCTCTCTTCACCGTTCTCGCGCTCCTATGAATTTCATTGCATCTCGATTCTTGAGGTTACGGAATTCGAACCTGGGGATTTCACGACGTACCTACGCTTCAGTGATCTGAGCTCTACGCGGACGATTTGATTTTGATCCGTATAATTGTCGATATGAGATGGGACATTAAATGGGAGTGATGTATATTCTCAAATTAACAGTGATTCTTTGAACAAACTGTTATTACATTGAGAAATATCAGATGAGTTAGGTGTACTGGCAAATAAAAAAGTTGAGTAGATTTGGTGGAACATATTTGGGAATGACTTCTGTGTTTCAATGATCGTTAATGTATCTTGCGAATACCATAGACACTGGAATTATCGTGTTACCCTGCTGTGCAATCCTAATCAATACAGATGAAACCTCATCGATCCTGTTTCGAATACACGTATAAAATCTCACGAAATTGAATCAAAACCCATGAAATCAACCTATGCAGTTTTATGGGAATTTTACAACAGGGTGCGTTATTAATTTATTGACGAGTACAAATGAGGATTTTAAGAATTGACTTGAAGGCATAAAATTCTGCGGAAGAAGGTTGGCAATTTGCAAAATATTGTGACTTGGAGATTCGTTAATTTTAATGCGGGAAAAAACAGTTACAAATTTCCACAAAGTTATAAAATTGTACTTTTTCGAATACGAAAAGATATCTTTTAGAAAATTCTTCACGACTGCTCGTACTTTTGGAAGATATCTTTGTGTCTATTTGGGATGTTATTAAAGTCTTTCAAGAAGATATGTTCCAAACACTTCTATAGATATCTTTTATAAAAGATATCTTCAAGGTATCTTGCATGGTCGTCCTGGAAATGTCTTGAATCAAGAGATCTTTCAGAAATCTTTCACACGGTGTCTTTCCAACACTTCTGAAAGATATCCTCAAGAACTCTTCAAGATCGTTCTTGAAGACCTCTTAATTGAGTATTCTTTTAGATATCTATAAGAACTGCGTGCTGTGTGGGATGTATATTTCAAAGTATGTTTGTTTATGAATATCTCTATACGAAAATAAGAAGGCAGAATATAGAGACTCTAATTTGCATTTTTCCATTTCTAAATACTTCCACTGCTGAATAATTCCATTTTCAAATAAGTCTGTTATTGTGGTTCATTTCTATTGGAATGTTCGCTAGTGACAATCGCGATTAAAAGAAATCGATAGTGTATTGTATCTGCATGGAGAAGGTAATAAATACACAAGAAGAAAACCTCTAAATACGTATACAGTTTTTGTGACAGTTGGATAACACTCACTTTGTGTAATCGGCGATTTTCGTTATTTCGAACACCTTTGTCCAATAGAATTTCATACTTGGCGCACTCACGTTAATTGAATCATCAGTTTCTTCTATTCACGGTTGTCCCTTGCGAATGTTTCAATAGAGATGAACTACAACAGACTTATTTTGAAATCAAACTATTCAGCAGTGGAAGTATTTAGAAATGAAGAAATGCAAATTAGAGTCTCTATTCTGCCCTCTTATTTTCGTGTACAGATATTCATAAACAAACATATTTTGAAATATCCATATCCCTGGTTGAAAGAACCCATTGATTCTGACCAATTCTCATTAAATTACAATTAAGCGTGGACAATGTTCTGACCAAATCTCACCGGTGATTTTTCGATGAGATTTGGTCAGAACTTTCATGTGAATCTCGTTGAATCTGGCTAAATCTCACTAAATTACGATTAAACTTGGGCAATATTCTGATCAAATCTCATTAAATTTCATTTGTCAGATACAATGGATTCTTTTAACCAGGGATTTTGCAACAGGGATATCTTCAAACAGAGATACCCTACACAGCAGAAGCATGTCCCAAATGAACTTCCGTTATGTCAGTTCAGAAAGAATTCATTCTGAATTGTCATAACGGGGACTTTTGAAGAATCCCACGATGAATTCATATAGAATTCTTTATGAATTCCTGTTATTCTTGCTCTTATGTCTCTTGCACTTTTACCGTTTTCTGTAATTATGCCTCCAAGATTTTTTCGCGCAGTGCTCGGCTCAGTCGCATCAATTGAGTTTGATACCGTTCCCTAGTGATGGTTCCGTTCGGTTTCAACAACTCGTAAGAAATAACACGGACCTGGTCCCCCCCAAATACACAGCATAGCCTTTGCAGTGTGAATATTCGGCCGAGCCGATGACATAAAAACATGACCGGGCAGTCCCCATGACTTTCTTTTCTTTGGATTGCTGTAATAAATTCATTGTTCATTACCCGTCACGATGCGATGACGTAAACCCTTCCTTTTTTGCCGCTGGAGCAGTTGTTCACAGGTGAATAAACGTCGCTCCACATCCCTTGGCTTCAACTCATAAGAAACCCAAGTTCCTTGCTTTTAAATCATGGGTACCTTCCCTTATCGTTACTCGGTGAACGCACTGAAATTCATTACTATTTGACCATCTTTGGAGAAAAGGAGTATTGTATAGTGGAATACGTGAGCAATTCCACAACTCTCCACAGTTTTCTTCCCGAGTTTTCCGAGGACGGTAAGAAAACCGTGAGGGGTTGTGAAGTTGCTCACGTGTTTCACTATACGATGCTCTTTTTCTCCAAAAATGGTTCAATAGTAATGCATTTTGCTACTTTCTCAGAGTAACGATAAAGGAACGTACCCCATTCAATCACTAGTGATAATCGAAAAGTGACTAGCGATTGTCAAATTATGTCTATTCGGCAAATTCACCCTCTACCATTATAGGGTCTCTAGTCAAAATCAACCAGCACTTACTGTTGAAGCCATCTATCGACAAACAGCAAGAACTTAGTTGCGCACCTAATATTTAGAGCCTAATCCTAATCGTGGATTATATTATTATTTAGTAAAAATTTCGGTTAAATGCCTAATTTATGAAAAAAGCTGACGCCAAATTTGAATTTGGCGCTTGTGAGGTCTCAAAACAATTTCTTTAAAGTATATTTTTAGTTGCTTCAGTAATGAATCATTTTTTATTCATATTCAGGTATTCGAGTGAAACGCATTTGAATTAATAATCACAATATATTGTATTTTGTGAAATAAAAAATTATGTATAATCTTGGGGATTGAAACTCCATTGAAAACTCTGTTTCAATGGCACGATGATTGTTATGGGAATAATCAATTAAACCAATCATCTCTTCACAGCTGTTTCAACTGTATGTACCAATGCTTCTAAATGATCAATATCTCTTGTGGGTACTCCTAGTTCCTTGATCTGAAACCGTCAAATGAGAATATTAATATTAGAAGAATTCAACGAACCATACAATATAGATTTAGTTGGAGTTGTGATAGATTTGATAGAAAATCAATGAATAAAAAGTTATCAAATCCATCATAGATTTCATTTAAGCTTATATTTACCATATTTGCATACTCATAAACATCTACTTGAAGCTGTATACGTATTTTTTCATCATCGGTAACTCCTTGTGATTCTAAAGATGAACTCCCAATAGATTTATCACGGATAGCTTTCAATCTCTTCAAACTCTCTTCAGTTTTTTGAACAGATGTCAAAACATCAGTCACAACTTCTAGATAACTGAAATAAAGAATCGAAATTCAATGACATTCGAATGTTCTCTGTTCTTGCAACTACATCTATTTATCGATACTTACTGTTTTGTTAAAGAAGATAACGCTAGTTGTAACCAGTGATTTATGTATTTTGGTACAATTTTATGATAGTCTGTATGGAATAGATTGATGTAATGGAATGCGTTTTTTATGTAAGGGCAAGATTTTGTGGGTACTTCACGTTTCGTACGTCTAAATAATCTTGGTATATCGCTAACTTGTTTCAAATGAATGACACATGGTTTCAAAAGTTCTTCCACTATATGTACTGTGATCAACGGTAATATAATTTCCATCTCCTTAGTAATTTCTTCAAGGCATTCTAAGAATGTAATGAACATATATTAGTATCGAATTATCAAAGAATTATTAATTTTCGAAGACCACTCAAATTACCTTGTAACAATTCATGTACAGCAGTATCCTTGCATTTATATCTTGATTCTACTAAACTGGAAAAAGATGGTATCTTCATGATAAATTTGTCTATGTCCATACATAAATGGATTAAAAGATCCAATTTGGTGGGATACTGAAACTTAGTTTCATCATTGGTTTCTTCTGGCCAAACCTTGTGGACAAGTAACATTTAATGAGGTTTGCAACCAACATTTGTATCGTTTTGTAAGTATTACATACCTGTTTCAATACAGAGTTGATCCATATTTTGTATCTTGAGAACAATTGAAGGCTCAGCTTCCAGAATCTGCGTGAAAATATTTACATTTTCTAAAAGTTCGATTACAAGGAAAATTCGTATTTTGATTGAGTAAATATAACATTTCAGAAGGAGAAACACAACTACAGAATTACATTTGTCGTAGAAATACCAGCAGAGCGGAAGAGGTGAATTTTATTTGTAAGTTTACTCGAACACGATTGATGCCACAATGATGGTATTCCTTCAACGACTTTTGGGTAAAAAAGAAATACCCTTACAATCTACACTATCAGTCAAAAGTTTGGCATCACTTTGTACCAAACAGGGATGACTTCAGAGTTAAATATCTCAGCGACAAATTGTCATGGAGGGCCAATAAATAAAAATCGATTTAAAGGGCAAAGTCTACTTTTTTTAACATTATTCGACCTTTCTGATCTACATCGAATGGGAGTGTGAATGTTTTTTTAGTTTTTCAAGTAGGTACAGCTGGAAGGGACATGAGGACACGGAAATTCGAAAGTGAACATTTTCTAGAAAGTTTTTTCAGCTCCAAAACACTTTTTTCGGTTCTTTGATAGAGTAATTTTTGGTAGATTTATATCATTCCTTGTGATTTGTAATTTTTGAACGATTCAGGGGATGAAAAGTTTGGTTTCAAGGTATATTATACGAAAAAAAAATACATACGGGGCATTCTTCGTCAAATTTGACCCCCCCCCCCCCCTCGGTCCAAAATTGAGTTCAGTGTAAAAATATGTTTAAGGTGTCAGATGGAAGCTTAGGGTGTCTAGTTCACTTTGCACACTGATCTTTCTGAAAATTCAATATGGCGGAGCGAGTATGGCGGAAAACATCATCGGAGAAGGGTTGCGGAAAAATCAAATACTGGATCATTCGGCCCAAAAACCTCACGATTTCAGATTTGGTTGATTCTAGGGGGCATTTCTGGTCGCTGATTGAGAATTCGGAGTCAGATTTTGGAAATTCTGAATGGTGGACCGAAAAATTCAAATCAATTCGATTCCCTTGAAACGGGCTATTCGGGGATTTTCGAGGTCGCTGAATCCGAATCTGAGGTCGACAAAATACCACAAACAACTCTCCACCCCTGCACGGGGGTGAAATCGGTATTTTTAGACTAAATTCCCTTTGTATTTTGTTCCATGAGGAATTTAGGAACCCAAACCACCTCAAATATGATATATTGAGGTTCCGTAATTACACCTGAGAGATTTGACCTCCCTTCATCAACTCTTCACCCCTCTATAGGGGTGAAACGTTATTTCATAAAAATACCGATCCGGTATTTTTTCCCATGGGATACTTGGGTGCCAAAACTGCTTCAAGATCATATTCCGAAGTGTCTTGGAATATCTGAGGAACTAGAGCTTCCACGAACTACCCCAAGGCCCTCTATGGGGGTGGGATCGTTTATTTTTCAAATTAATTCACCTTGTGTCTTTTTGTGTGTGAAATTTAGGAACAAGAACTACTTCATATATTATAATTCAACGTTCCGCAAGATATCTGAGAGGTTTGACTTCCCACCATCAACCCTTCTCCCTCTCTGTAGCGGCGGGATCATTATTTTCAAGATCAATTTCCCTCAAATTTTTTTGTGTGAAAAATTGAGAAATCCAAACCACTTCAATAATTGAGATATTCCACGGTTCTCCAAGGTATCTAAGAAATTTCACCCCCCACTATGAAATCATCACCTTTCTATGGGGATGGAATCACCATTTCTATAAAAGAAACCAGTCCTGTATCTTTATTTATTCGAATTCCCCAAAGAAACTTCAATTCCATGTTTCGCATCCGAAAATCGTTTCATTGATAACGTTTTAGGCGCTGGTATTGTGAAACAATGATGCTTGGTAGTTGCATCTTGGAACGATTTTGGTTCCCGAGTTTTCCGTGGAAAAAAACACAAAATCGGCTTTTTCAATCAAAATAACGATTCCAACCCCGTACAGGGGTGGGGGGTTGATGGTGGGCGGTCAAATCTCTCAGACATCTTGCAGAAATCTAAAATATCATATGTGAAGTGGTTTGGGTTCCTAAATTTCCCACAAAGAAAAGACACAAGGTGGATTAATTTGAAAAATAAACGATCCCACCCCCATAGAGGGCCTTGGGGTAGTTCGTGGAAGCTCTAGTTCCTCAGATATTCCGAGACACTTCGGAATATGATCTTGAATCAGTTTTGGCACCCAAATTTCCCCTGGAAAAAAATACAGGATCGGTTTTTTTATGAAGATGACGATTTCACCCCTATAGAGGGGTGAAGAGTTGATGAAGGGAGGTCAAATCTCTCAGGTGTGATTACGGAACCTCAATATATCATATTTGAGGTGGTTTGGGTTCCTAAATTCCTCATGGAACAAAATACAAGGGGAATTTAGTTTAAAAATACCGATTTCACTCCCGTGCAGGGGTAGAGAGTTGGTTGTGGTATGTTGTCGACCTCAGATTCGGATTCAGCTACCTCGGAAATCCCCGAATAGCCCGTTTCAAGGGAATCGAGTTGATTTGAATTTTTCGGTCCACCATTCAGAATTTTCAAAATCTGACTCCAAATTCCTAATCAGCGACCAGAAATACCCCCTAGAATCAACCTAATCTGAAATCGTGAGGTTTTTGGCCGAATGATCCACTATTTGATTTTTCCGCAACCCTTCTCCGATGACGTTTTCCGTCATACTCGCTCCACCATATTGAATTTTCAAAAAGACCAGTGTGCAAAGTGAACTAGTCAACACCCTAAGCTTCCATTTGATAACTTCAACATATTTTTACACTGAACTCAATGTTGGACAGAGGGGGGGGGGGCAAATTTGACGAAGAATGCCCCATATATATACAGGGTGGTCCATTTGAAGTGATATAGTCAAATATCTCGGAAACTAGTGGAGATGAAAAAAATGGTCCAGATAAAAAGTTGAAGGTTCCAAAGGGGAAGTATGATGCTGACCTTGAAAAATCCCTCAGAAATCATTTTGAAGGTCATTTGGGGGTCAAGATGGTTTTTTTGAATGGGACTCCCATTTTTTTATCATGGCATGGGAGAGCTGGTTTCAAACCCTTTACGAAACTCCGGTCATGGACCCCTTCCCGCCCACTGGGGTGCAAGGTATGGACCGTCGAAGTTATTGATGAACTACTCTTAGCGCAACCCAGGAACAACGACGTGGACGTGTTAGTTCTCTGTTCCCTCCGGAGTGCTTGATTATCGTGAGTCCCCTCGCCTCTCAGATGAGGGGTGCTTGATGCTGTTACAATAATTGCTCGAAGTTACCCCCCTCTGCCTAGATAACATAATCCTGGTATGTTGGCACAAACAGTGCGGATGCGATCGATCATGTCCTCCCTCATTTACAAAAAAACGTCCAAATTTTGGAACCCCACATGTGAGAGGCAAGGGGACTCACAATAATCAAGCACTCCGGAGGGAACAGAGAACTACCACGTCCAGGTCGTAGCGCTAAGAGTAGTTCATCAATAACTTCGACGGTCTATACCTTGCACCCCAATGGGCGGAAAGGGGTCCATGACCAGTGTTTCGTGAAGGGGTCCATGACCAGTGTTTCTTAAAGGGGCCCATGACCAGTGTTTCGTAAAAGGTTTGAAACCAGCTTTCCCATGTCATGATAAAAAAATGGAGATCCCATTTAAAAAAACCATCTTGACCCCTAAATGACCTTCAAAACGACCTCTGGGCGATTTTTCAAGGGCCGCATCATACTTCCCCCTTGGAACCTTAAACTTTTTATCGGAACATTTTTTTCCATCTCCACTAGTTTCCGAGATATTTGACTATATCACTCCGAATGGACCACCCTGTATGTATGTATATATATATATATATATATATATACCAGGTGTGTAAGTGTGAAACCAGAATTTTTGTACAGAAAAAACACGTTTATTGTAATGATATGATACAAAGTAACTTATTCAAAGTATTGTCCGTCGCTATCTATACATTTTTCCCATCTTCCTAGCAATTTGTGGATTCCGCGCCAAAAGAACTGTTGCTCTTTTGAGGCAAACCAGTCATCGAGCCATTTTCGTACATCTTCGTAAGAAGTGAAGCGCTGCTCAGCAAGTGCGTGTCCCATCGATGCAAACAAGTAGTAACCGGATGGGGCAAGGTTCGGTGAGTAACGCGCGTGCTGAAGAATCTCCCAACGGAACGACTCTATTGTTACCTGGACCTGTTTTGCTTTGTGTGCTGGTGCATTGTCATGCAGCAAAATCACCTTGTGTCGTCTTTGTTGGTATTCTGGTCGTTTTTCACGCAAAACTCGATCCAAATCGATCATTTGTTGTCGGTAGCGTTGAGTATTGACAGTTTCCCCAGGTTTCAGCAGCTCGTAGTAGATTACGCCCTTCTGATCCCACCAAACACACAGCATTGTCTTTCGTCCGTAGCGGTTTGGTCTTGCCGTCGGTGTTGATGGTTCACCCGGAGTAACCCATGACTTTTTGCGCTTAGGATTCTCGAAATATATCCACTTTTCATCGCCAGTCACAATTCGATGGAGAATTGACTTTCTTTGGAACCATTTCGCATGATATTTTGTGGTTTTCCTGCTGTCTTTCGTTGAGTTCATGTGGAACCCATTTCCCCACCTTTTGTATCTCTCCCATGGCTTTCAACCGAAGGAAGTTGGCTTCTCGGGTCACCTTTAACTGTTCCGCCAGTTGTTGTGTTTGAGCGTCGGCTTCATCCCACAAGGCTTGCAGGTCAGCGTTTTCAAACTTTTTCGGTGGTCTTCCATGTTCTTCGTTCCTGACGTCAAAATTGCCACTTTTGAACCGTTTGAACCACTCGAAACACTGTGTTTTACCGAGAGCATGCTCACCAAACGCCTCCACGAGCATTCGATGCGATTCGGCTGCGGTTTTCTTCAGATGAAAACAGAAAAGTAGTGCGGTCCGCAAATCGTAATTTGTTGACACAAAACTCGACATGTTTATCTCTAATGAACTAATGCTACTGAATGAAACTCGTGTTATTGTGAGTTGGAAATCTTTGTCGGATATCAATACAATAACAAGACACCGCTGACGTGCAGCGTTGCCAGTATTCCATAGAAAAATCTTCAGCATCTGATGATTGGTTATTTCTTGTATAACCGGCCAATCATATTTTCAATTCAGAAAGAAATGACCAATGCCAAAAAATCTGAAGATTTTTCTAGGGAATACTGACATCACTGCTGACGTGATGTGTCGGTAACTGCATCGACATCTAGCGCCACCTATGGGCAAATTCCGGTTTCATACTTACACACCTGGTACATAGCTCCGGAACAGAGAATGACCAGATAGTTTCATTTTTTCTCAGAGATTCGCCGTGTTCCAACTGAGATTTAGATTTGAAAAAAATCTAAACATGCTCATATCTCAAGAATGAAGCCTCCAAAAAATTTTTTCATACGGGAAATTGTTGCATTTTGGCTGCCCTTGAAACCTTGATGAACGAAAATTCGCTTTGAATTCAGAGAAAATTTTGTTTAAACTTAGAAACACACCTGGAGCTTGATTTGAATTCAAACAATATTTTTTCTACTCAAAGAAGATCGTTTCGGAAGAAGAAAATATTCTTCTCTTGTATGAACCAAAGATTCTTAGATTAAGACCATTTTTTTTCCTGTACAGAGTGGTCGATGGGTAGGTCGTATAAGCGCGAGTCTTTGAGATTTTTCAGGGGCCTCGGAATATGATTTTTCAAACGATTCTGCTCCTCTAATTTCTTACTAAAACGAAATACACGGTCATTATACTTATGATAAGTATTTTCACACGCAAATAACAATTTCATTTTCACAGGGTGCTTGCCGGAACATCAAGAAAGTTTTAGGGTTCCAAATGTCTCGAAGAATCTCAGAATATGATTATTAAACCGGTCAGGGTTTTTAAATTTTCCTTAAAAAATCATACAAAAGCAATTACACATGGAGATACCAATTTTACCTTCATAGAGGGAAAAGGGGAGGTTGCCCGTACAGCACCGGACATTTCTACGTTGCCTCCACGTGGAATCTCCGTTCATCCACGTTCTATCCACGTGGAGTCCACGGAGATGCGACGTAGCAATCGGTGGATGTGCTGTTAGGGTTGTGGACCACAAATTCGGATTCAGCGCCCTCAAAAACCCTTGACCACTAATTCACTAGCGAATTCAGTCATTTTTAATTTTTCCTTCGATATATTTGATCCGCCATTTTGAATTTCTAAAATCTGACTCCAAATTTTAAATCAGCGACCAGGAAAATCCCTTGATACCAACACACTTTGGAATCATGAGAATCTTTGGTCACTGCTTGATGTTTCCATAACCATTCTCTGATAACGTTTGACGTCATACTGGTTTCGCCATATTGAATTCTCAAGAAGGCCACCATCTAATCAGGCCCCTGACAATTCAATGATTTTTTACTAGATTCATATCCATTAAATGTCCTCCCCATACAACAAAAGTCGCTGTGCAACTGTTGCTCTTACGTTGTTTATCAAGTTGACGCAAAGTTGCTGGGAATTTGCTACGCATGTGATTGAGAGTTTCATGAAACCAAGCAACTTCCTAGCGATACGATAACAACTCGAGCTAAAATCCTAGATTTACAGCATATTGTTGCGCATTTGGCGACGCAACGTCCCTGCAAATTGCTTCAAACTGTTGTTGTACGTTTTCAACAATTTGCTGCACATTTGCTCAGCATTTTGCCGTTATTTATCCGGCAAAATCCGGTATTTATAGAAGACATATCTGCCATCAGACGACGCTGGTGTCAATCCGTATTTTCCAGTGACGAAGCTAGCAGTCTGTAACGGTAATGTTCTTCAACCGAATGTGATTGGAATTATAAGTGAACACACTCACAGTTCCTAACAAATTTGTATCCGGCTGAAGCCTAACTATGGTCTATGGAAGGAATAATTTTAGTGAAATGTCAATCCGTTTTTGTCTGTGATTGATAGCCTGACTGTATCAAACTGGAATAACACATGAATCCACCAACCGTCTTCATACGCTGTGTATCTGAATTCCACAGCTCTGGTTTCAATCCGTGATTCCGAGTTGCGAGAATGACTGTTCCTAACCGTAAATTTTTCTCTGACCGCATGTCACGGGAATCACAAATACCCACACTACCTATTCGTAGTGGCCGTGTATTTGTCCAGAATCGAATGATTTTTGACAATAATTCCAGTCACGGTTGAAACTGCTCCCATATGCGATTTACAGATTAATTGGTACAGTAACTGGAATCACGTGTGAATCCATCAAGGGTATCTGTACGCTATGTATCTGCATTCTACGGCAGTGGTTTCAATCTGCAATCCCGCGTGATGAGGCAGATTATCTCTAACCGTAACTTCTCTCCTCGCTGCATGTGGGCGGAACCAGGGTCGCAACTTATATAATTTTAGGAGCATTTATTAGGGTGGGGAAGGTTAGTCACATTTAGACATAATTGAGATTATTTGCATCCGGTTCCAATAAAAAAAACTACTGATACGGGCTAGATCAAATTTCAAAAGACTTGCCTCATTAGGACCGCAATAAGGGTCATCTCTTCCGAATTGTATCACGATCCCCTTCATCTGGGCCTTAGCAAGTAAGCTGAACAGGGCCAAATTAGGTTGGATGTGATTTTTCTCATTGGAGCGGGAAATTAAATTAGTCATATTCAGACCTGATCCAAATTATCTGCATCCGACTCTAAGCAGGAACACTTATCGAGGCCGGATGAGACTGAGTGAGGCTCTGCTTATGAGAGCGTGAATTAACTACGCCCACGCGGGCGTTATGGCTAACCAGCCATATTCGGACCTGATTTAAATAACCTGCGTCAGTCCCCAATCAGGAAAACAGATCAGGGACGGATATAACGTCCCATATGGGGCATTCCTTTTCACAGGTGAACCGGCCTTGGCTACTTTAGGGCTCGCCGGATAGGAACTTCTGCTCGAGTAGTACTCGGTCACTAAATGGTTTATTCTGTTGCATTTGAAAGATCAAGATCATTGGGAAACTTCTTCTTGATTCTTTTACTTCGTTCGATAGAAGTTTCAACCGTGACTGGGATTACTGATAGAAACTGTTAGTCTTGACACGGATACAGGGGCGATAGGAAAAGTTATTTACTTCATTTGCACTTCTAGCTCATATAGTTAAGGCAGAATGCACGGTCAGGGACCATCGTCGCTTGGAATCACGCATTGAAACCAGGGTCGCGAAATGCGAATACACAGCATATGGATCAAGTTGATGGTTCTATACGTAATCTCAGCCAGATACAGTTAGCTTGTGAATTAAGGATAGGAGTAGTCTCAACTGCGAATGAAATTATTATTAGATACCGATGACCTTGAGATGGAAACAGGACCGTCAGATACAGTGAGCATAGACGTTTGTGATTCCTGTCACATGTAGTTAAAGGAAAACTTACGATAAAGAACAGTCAGTCTCGCTATCGGAGATATTTTCTGAACGTTCAGCAAACCTCTCCTACGTTCTATAAACTTTCCATAAATGTTTTAGTGGCACATTGTGCTGTTTGGAATCACATTTAGTTGAAGAGAAGATTACCGTTACCGACCGACAGTTTCATAACTGGAAGATACGGATTGAAACCAGCCTCATTTGATGGCGGATATACCCCGTATAAGTACCGTGCATAAGTCCACCCGTAATTATAGATCAATCCAGTTAGGAAACTTATTACGGATAGGTGCTGTCAGATACGGATAGAAACTCTCACTGTTGCAGTTGGCCAGACAGGGATCCGTCAAAGACAGTTGGATCCTGTATGGGTTTTCTATCCGTTTCCAACGGAATATTTATTAGGGTTGTAGTAACTGCGTGAATACAACGAACACTGTCACAATTCGTGTAGAATGGTAGTAAACCTCTCCCCACGAGGCCAGTCAGAAACTGGTCTACCTGTACCGTACGCAGTACATACAGGAACTATCAGGAGATTATGTTACAATTGCAGTTAGGAACTACGGTCATGTAAAATTCCTCAGACTCGGTTCACTTGCGGTTCTATCGTCACTGCGGATAGAGTATAGAATTTTCATCAGGGAGGTTACATCTGGCTCTGTACAGACCTAGATTAATCTTTGAAGAGTTATACCTGAAATTTCCACACCTTTTTATGAGTTCAATTTGGAGTATTCTTGTTTGAAAAAAATGCCATCAGATAGAACCACCTATACGCTCGTATCTACTTAAAGTAGCGGCGTGACAGCAGCCGAATCGTTTATGACAAACTACGGGCAAACGATTTGGCTGCTACCACACTATTAGTATCCCCTTAACGATAATTTTTCGCTGAAGTATTCAACTCTGAAGTTATCTCTGTGTGGCACGAAGTAATGCCGAACTTTTGAACGGTAGTGTGCTTTCCCTTTTATTTTACACTTACTGCGGAAAAAGTTGAGAGAGGAAGATCTTCTCTGACCAAATCTTCAGTAAATAATCCCAAACGACATTACTCGCTCGGAGTGTGAAGTTTTCGGATAAAATCAAATCTTTAGTCCCTACGATAGAATTTGAAGAAATGGATGATGTTAAAGTTTCTTCAATTGTTCCAGCGATTTCTTGAAAACGAATTTGATAATATACAGATAAGTTCCATTTTTTGAGAAAGTTTTGATATTCCGGATGAGACTTCAATGCTATTGAAATCGTTGGCGTGTCGCATTCAGTTTCCAATTTGCTCAAAAACTCCAGAGTTTCTTTATATCTCTGAATTGAGAAACAGTAAACAAAATTATTCTCAAATCTGATTGAAAGATGATGAATAACGTCTCACTCACCCTGTGGAATAAATCCGGATCGCCTGGGGCATATATGAATTTTAAATCAGTGTCTATTCTTTCCGCTACTTCTACCCAAAAACTGTTTACCAAAAAATTAAATCCTTTGACAGATGTTCTGAAAATAATTGAAAGTTGATAGTCTAGCAAGAATTTCAAAGAACTATTCAAAAGTGTTGGTTTATAAAACAGATCCATAGAAAAATGCACAATCAATTGATCCTTCAACAGCGTTTCCCTGGCATTGATCGCGAGTTTTATATATATATATATATTTTCTTTTTTTATCAAAGAAAATCAATACTTCAGAATTACCTTGCAGAAGTCGAAGTTACAGTCAGAAGTTGTTGAAGTTCCAATCGGAGAACATCTAAAAACTTCTCATAAAGATTTTGCAAACCTAACAGATCAGTTTGGGATGTTCCTTTGTTGATGATATTGTTGATCGAAGGACTAACGATTTTCCTTCTGATCAAATTCTCAGCCTCTGATATTTTATTGAGAGTGATGTACACTCTGAGACAACGAACTAAAAAATTTATATCATTCCCATTTACGCAAGATATAAATAATTCATTGAGACTATCCACCAAGATTTTACTGAACTCCGCGCAATCCTGAATTTGGAAAATATTAAAGATTCTTATAAGAATGCATGTGGTAGAAATGGAAACAAATTTCATGTTGCGAGCATCAAAAATTCAGAAAAATCAATATTCTAATCATATGTGAGTGAGAAATTGAAGTAGAAAGATTCAGATTCTAAATGAATGAATATGAAAATACCTTCTCATGGGTTACAGAGATATACGACTGGCATCTGAACATATGGAATTTCAATTGATTCAATTCAATAGCTGCTTGTTCGAGAACATTGATGTTCGGATCATCAATTGCCGCTTGGGCATTTTTCATTGGTAATATAGAGGATAATTTTTTGAGACATTTATACACCCCTGTTAAACTGTATAAACATAATTTGCGTTCCCTAATTTCAGCCCTGATACTCAAATTCATCGTGATATCTGTAATATCGTCTTCCAAAGCTTGTTGTATATGCTGGAATACAAGCCAGACACTTGAACTGTGGTGAAAGGATCGTTGGTAAACTATTGAAAAATTTGTTTATACCATCACTTCTTCCTTGAGTTGTCCAAGAGGAGTCTCCAAATCGCTTATAGCCTTATCTAAATCGATAATATTACTGGAAAGGTTTACAAAATCCACATAATCTCTATTGATCAAATCAATCATTGCAGATCTCAATAATTTCAAATAAACTCCCAGATCGTCGCGCATTGTTTCGAGTTTAACCACTTTTCTGTGATTTTGAAGGAACGAGTCAACGTCAAAATCTGCCTGCAATAAATAATTTATAATTGAAGAGTAATACTGGGAGATTGAGTTATTTGAATGATAATAATTGAAACTGATATTACTTTTAAAAAATCCTCTACCGTGAAACATAGATCGTTAGGAGCTTGCGGTAAATTGATATCGTTCCCCGACATGATGTTTTGTGTTTGATATTCTAAATATAATTATTATAAGTTTTTCATGATCCTGAAATGGATATCTCAATAGATTCCACGTTGATTCGACATGAAAGTGACAAGTGGTGACAAGAATCAAAACACGATTCACATTCCATTAAGATGTAATTTCATGGGGCGTCGAGCATCAAGCGTCAACATTAAGCTGTAATTTCATGGGGCGTCGAGCATCAAGCGTCAACATTAAACGGAAAGAGAAGAACTGTGTGACCTCTCTTTCCTTCTAATGTTGACGCTTGATGCTCGACGCCCCATGAAATTACATCTTTAGAAAGAAAGAGAGATCACACAGTTCTTCTCTTTCCTTCTAATGTTGACGCTTGATGCTCGACGCCCCATGAAATTACAGCTTTAGCCCATCGTATCATACGTGGTTTTAGGGTGATATCACATGGAGGTAAAAAGGGTCTAAAAGCGGAACGCGGAACCAGGGGGCATAACACTGAAATATAAAATTTTCAGAACTGAATGTGGCGCTCTCCAGTGTGGATTAGTGACAGTTCGAATGGAATGCAGGGAGTGGGGGTATCAAGTATATTCATGTTGTATTACCAATGTATTGGTGATTATAGGGATGGGGGCCGAATCAACGAAAGGACAAATCAACGAAACCATTGTTTGAAGAGGAAGAAATGTATAATGTATGATGTCTTATTCTTTCCAACTAACGGTTTCGTTGATTTGGCCCCCATCCGATTATAGGTAATACCCCCACTCCCTGCATTCCATTCGAACTTTCACTAATCCACACTTGAGAGCGCCACATTCACTTCTGAAAATTTCATAATTCAGTCTATACCCCCTGCGCGGAACCCTTGGTTGAAGATAGAGGCAAATATTCACTTCTCTCTTCAACCAAGGGTTCCGCGTTCCGTTTTCCGCCTTTTTTCAACTACATGTGACACGGGCCTTGGACCATTTTAGGGGCCTATTTCATGGGAGCTTCAGCATCAAGCGTCAACATTGGAAGAAGGCAGAGGTCTGACAGGCTCTCTCTTTTCTTGCAATGTTGACGCTTGATACAGAAGCTCCCATGAAATGATACCTTGAGGGCCTTTTTCATGGCAGCTTCAGCATCAAGCGTCAACATTGAAAGAACAGAGAGAACCTGTTGGACCACTCGTTTCATCCAATGTTGACGCTTGATGCAGAAGCTCCCATGAAATGGTACCTTTAAGGGCCCATTTCATGTGAGTTTCCGCGTCAACATTAGAAGAAAAGAGAGAGCCTGTCAGACCTGTGCTTTCTTCCAATGTTGACGCTTGATGCTGAAGCTCCCATGATATAGGCCCCTTGAAGTACCATTTCATGGGAGCTTCTACATCAAGCGTCAACATTGGAAGAAACGAGTGGTCCAACAGGTTCTCTCTGTTCTTCCAATGTTGACGCTTGATGCTGAAGCTGCCATGAAAAGGGCCCTTTAAGTTGTAATTTCACACGAGCGTCGAGCGTTAAGCGACAAGCGATTTTCCCAGGTTCTAGATTTCAGCGTCAAAGCTTCATGATGTTTCTCGACACTCAATTTGTCTTTTAACTATTCTCTGTGCGGAAGAAAGAATATTGAACATATATGAATATACATTGTTTGAGCTGAAGTGCCTTCCTTACCCCGGGTACTCATGCTAGCGACATCATTAGAAGAAAAAAGAGATCCGAGTTGAAAACATCTTTTCTCTTTTTTCTCCTAAAGATGTCACGTGCGACAATCGCTAGCACGAGTACCCAGCCTTACCCCGGGTACTCACGCTAGCGACTGTCGCGCGCGACATCAGTAGAAGGAAAAAGAGATCCAAGTTGAAAACATCTTTTCTCTTTTTTCTTCTGATGATATCGCGCGCGACAGTCGCTAGCATGAGTCTCCGGCCTTATCCTGCACTATTGAGAATGATTGAATAATTATGGATTGTGCTGAAACTCAATTATGGGTTAGAACGGCGTCAAAGCTAACACTTTAGCTTCCACGCTAAATCCCAGAAAATGTGAAAATCGCTTGACGCTGGACGTTTGATGCTCGTATGAAATTACACCTTAAAGATGTAATTTCATGGGGCGTCGAGCATCGAGCGTCAACATTAGAAAGAAAGAGAGGTCACACAGTTCTTCTCTTTCCTTCTAATGTTGACGCTTGATGCTCGACGCCCCATGAAATTACATCTTTAGGTTGGACCCAGGGTTTCTCCATTATGCTCAAAGAAATCTTTTTTTGTACTTGAAAAAGAGTTGTATCAGCTCGAAACGTCGTGCGGCTGGAGGATTTTACAATAGATACCCGTCTCGACAAACACTAACTTTTGCCTTGGTCTTAGAACTTCTTATCCCTACCCGAAGGGAACATGAAGCTCCGACGAACGTTCAGAATAGATCATGATAGATCAGACTGAAGCTCCGTTGGAGCTCAATTTTAGATTCGGAAACGTTCGACGAAGGTCCGATGAACGTTGAAATGTCCGCTTGAAAATAGCTTGAATGAAGGTTCATAGAACGTTTATTAAAGATTCTACGAAGATTCATTCAACCTTCAGTTTTTTATGTTTCAGACGGAATTACTATTATAGTTAGAAATGCTCCAATCTTTCATTTTTTCGTGGAAAAATATACTTTGAAAAAAACTTTGATCGAAAAATTGCAACTCGAACGAACCTTTAGCAAACGTTCGATGAACGTTTTATAAACGTTCATTCAAACTATTTTCAAGTGGACATTTCAACGTTCATCGGACCTTCGTCGAACGTTTACGAATCTAAACTTGAGCTCCAACAGAGCTTCAGTCTGATCTATCATGATCTATTCTGAACATTTGTCGGAGCTTCATGTTCCCTTCGGGTACTATCAGTGATAGTAGGTTTGCCGAAAAAATCCGCCCATCTCTAATAATTGGGTCTTCCTCAAGTAACCAACCAATTGTATCTCTGATTCCAAAAGAATTCACCAATGATCAAAGTTGGGGCGGTTTTTTTTCAGCAACCCTAGTCAATAGCGCAAAATCCGCTGATTGATCAATTTCTAAGAAGTTCCTATTGGATTACCAGAAATGAACCACTTCGCGAATTTCAGGGCATTGACATTTCGGCACATTTTCATTTCGGGCCATCAGCCCTAGGATATCGCGCTTGCGGGATGTGATACCACCAATCAGGAACTGGACCATGGTATTCTTCAACTCATTTTTGGCAGGGGGCATGAACTAAATTGAAAAATTGTCAGACTTATTTCAGCGCTGCCATACGGGAGAACACTTTTGAACTAATTTCACATCCATGCACTAAGGCCGGAGACTCACACTTGCGACTGTCGCGCGCGACATCATTAGGAGAAAAAAAGAGGAAAGATGTTTTCAACTCAGATTCCTCTCTCCTTCTAATGATGTCGCGCGTGACAGTCGCTAGCATGAGTACCCGGGGTAATACTACTTCAAGAAATTTTATGATTTGTTCGTTATTTGTGTTAGCGTTCCCATATGAAATCGTTTCAAGTATTCTCCCGTACAGCGACGCTAAGATAAGTCTGAAAATTTGCCGGTTGAGTTTATCCTCCCTGGAGGGTAGGTAGTCTTTGGCCAAAAATTTTTTCGACCAAAACACGTTCTACCCTGCGCGAAAAGACCAATTGAAACCGATAGGCCAAATCCTATTAGAATCTATGATTTCCTATCAGAGTCAATAGTGGCTAGTGTCACAGGACTTCAGGGTTTCTATAAGATTCTATGTGGAATCCGATGTTTTATGGGTTTCTATCGGTATGATCAGCAAAACCTGAAAAATACTGATCGGAATAAAACATCCTATCAGTTTCAATAGTGGCTAGTGTCACAGCATCTATGGGAATTTATGGGAATCTCTTGGACTTTTCAGACAGGGTACCGTTGAAGGAAGAGTGAATAGTTGCCTCTCTCTTTCACCAAGGATTCCGCGTTCCGCGGAACATTCCATTATATGACATTTGAATTCATTGTATCGAGATCTTGACAAGAAAGCATTTAAAAAAGAGCCTTGATTGAGTAGCATGAAGTAAGTAACTTCATTTGTTTATGTGTTTCAGTTTCCAATTTTTCTTAGTAATAGAGAAGATTACAGTCACACAAGGCAAAATATACTATTTTTTTATAATTGAACAAAAAACGAAATTTCTCTAAAATCATGATTGTTGCAATTCTTTCGGAACTGTCATGGTGGGAGTTTATTTGGGACACGCTTGTACTGTGTGAGATTTCTGGTAGGACATGAGCAAATGGATGCTGGTAGAATTTCTCAGACTCAACGTCAATTATGATAATATATTCTCCAAGCCCATATAGCACACAAGTTCAGAATGAGTTAATAAAGAATTCAATTGGAGCTTAAAAAATTTAAAATGAGTTCTTAAGATCTCTTTTTGAATTCCTGTGCTGTGTGAGACATAACAGGTTGCCCGTATGGAAATATTTTGCTGAAAAATGTCTGTAAAACTATGAAAAATCTCTGAAAAAAAATGAAAAAATTCTGAGAAACTCTGACAAACTCTGAGAATCTCTGAAATTTTGATGAGAAATCTAATATTTTTGGGACATTCTTTACAGACTTTTTTCAGACTTTTTTCAGAGTTTCTCAGAGTTTTTTCATTCTTTTTCAGAGAAATAGTAACGAAATTGCACTCTGAAAAAACTCTGACAAAACTCTGATGGATTGCTAACATTTTTCTGACTTTTAGAAAAAAATTAAAAAATTTTCAAACACTTTTTCACACATGATATTTGAATACGGCATATGAATGTATTTATTGAATTTCAGGATTTTTCAATAATCAGAAAAATGTCAACAATTTATTAGAGTTTTGTCAGAGTTTTTTCAGAGTGCAATTTCGTTACTATTTCTCTGAAAAAGTATGAAAAAACTCTGAGAAACTCTGAAAAAAGTCTGAAAAAAGTCTGTAAAGAATGTCCAAAAAATATTAGATTTCTCATCAAAATTTCAGAGATTCTCAGAGTTTGTCAGAGTTTCTCAGAGTTTTTTCATTTTTTTTCAGAGATTTTTCATAGTTTTGCAGACATTTTTCAGCGAAATATTTCCATACGGGTGGTTATCAACTTCCTAATCAAAATTTATAAAATAAATCAAATTCTTCTCTCAAAGATTGCCATCTTACTTCATTTCTCACCCTATATTTCATTCTAACCCTCCAAACAGTGATGCCAGATTCGACACCGAGACTGTTCGTACCACACCGAGAGAAAAAGCATACTGCAGAAATATGACGCACTTTAATTAATTTTTCACATTTTCCAGGAATAGCGCTACATGCAGCGCTTGCTGCTAAAGCCGAAGAGGGGCAAACACATGGGAATGTAATGACATTAGGATGTTTCTCTAACAATTTTGTTTCAAATGGGGAGTTACAGCCAGTCATCACAGCTGCATTATCCGTCGCCAAAGCGACAATATTGTTCATTGGGATTTGGTCTGTCCATAATACGTTTCTAAAGGCTTCGAAAAGTTTTTGAGCATTATTGTTGACAGCCTCTACATGAATCATTTGTAATAATTCGCTCCTAATTTCCAACGTATCAGGTTCAATGTAACGAACCATTGTTGCAAACCATTTGTCGTTTGTGATGTCAGAGGTTTCATCAACGTAAACAGCGAATTTGCTGTTTTGCAAAGTTTGTGCCAATCGCTCTTTTTCACACGGGGCTACAACCCTATTCACTAAATTTGTGCATTTTGTGCGACTAATGGACATTCCCTGAAGAACATGAGAGTCTTTACCGATATCTTGCATTAAACTCAATATTTCCTTAGGGTGAAAGAAAGGAATATTTTTTTCCGCCAGAAGCGTTGCAAAACGCATTTCTGCTATCCGAATATTTTCTTTCAAATCTGAAAGCTCATCAACGGACGAATCTTTGACATCCACGAGTGATCCAGAGTTACATGGAATAATCGATTGTATGGCATCAAATCCATCACTTGAAACTGGAGTTTGTAAATCAACCAGTTGTTCATACGTAGAAGAGGAAGAACTATCACCATTAGAATCAGATTCTAAATCCTGTGAGTTCGTGAGTGATTCATTATGAAAAGGAGGAACCGTATCCATAATATCAGATTGACACATTGAGTTTACACTTCGCACATTTGAGACCGATTCACATTTCGAACAAGAAGCAATTAACGAATCGAAAAGGAAATTTGAATTCTGACAATCCATCGATGTATTATTGTTGACGGATGAATTATCGAGTGGGTGTGCGATCGATGCACAATAAGTCGAAGAGGAATCATTGATTTCTTTAGAACAATGGAAATCCCGACATTCTACTGAGATCGTAGACGAATTTGTATTGTCTAATTCGACACCCAATTTCCGTGTTTTATTTTCCAAATGGAATCTTCTTGCAGAATGCCGTTTGATTTGCGATATTCCACAAGCAAAACTAGCTTCACAAAAAATGCAATAGAATTTACAATCATCGGATGAAACCGGATGAACCCACTTTTTCCACTCAGGAAATTGTTCGAACCGACTTTCTTGGAAACGTTATTTCCGGGCGATCTTTTTATCGGAACACTGGAAATTTTGATCTTCCATTGTAAATTATCCAACAATCCAATTTGCAAGAGTAATGATAATCACGCGCGACAAAAATTGATAATGTCAGCAGCAGTGCTGCCAGAAATGAAGGAGCTCCAGCGTTTTACCCCCTCCATGTACCATCGCAGAGCACGCACGCTATAACTATATATATGACATCTATAGTTATAGCGTGCGTGCTTTGCAATGGTATATCGAGAGGGTAAAACGCTGGAGCTCCTTCATTTCTGGCAGCACTGGTCAGCAGTACACCACACGCATTCACAGACGAGAAATAAGGATGAAAATATTATTGTTGCACAAAATTTAATAGGTCCAATAATCATGTGAAGATTTTAACTGAAGAGTTACTGTATTCTGTAACAAAATAATAATATATATGCTGATGATTAACACGTATTTTTCAGCACACCGTACACTAAACAAGTCTTGTTCAATAGACGGAACCATGCGGTATAGAAAAACAAAACAAATTCTTTGTGAGTAGCCATGATTGATTAACAAAAACGAATCGCCTATTAGAAAAATTGTTTTTTGAAGGAATTCAAGCATCATATGTTTCGCTTTTGAAACTTTATGGAAGGACTACAAATTCAAGTGTTTTATTTCAATACATTTAGAGTGTTGAAATCATGCAGTCACTTTTTGAACGCTCAAGGGGATACCAGCCTACCATCCGAGTAAACATTTTGTGTGTAAGATTTCTCTGAAATGACTTTATGAAACAGTCTGAAATTTTCAGGGAATAATCTTTGATACTTCATCCATTGCTGTATAGAGTCCGAATTTCAGATTTTGAAAAAAAAATTCTTTTCTCAGTCGGTAACGAATAGTTTTTTTTTGAAATTTGAAATTCGGGCTCTATACAGCAATAGATGAAGTATGAGAGATTATTCCCTGGAAATTTCAGACTGTTTTATAAATTCAGTTCAGACAAATCTTACACATGAAATGTTCACCCGGATGGTAAGCTGGTATCTCCTTAAAAGTGTTTAAATCATGCAGTTAATTTTTCAACGCTCAAAAGTGTGTAAATAACTCAGACAAAGTGTTTTATACTAAAACATTTTTCCCGTTTTGTGAGTATATGTACACGCTTTTAAGCGTTTAAGAAGTGACTACACGAGTTAAAAACTGTAAGAATATTAAAATACAAAACTTGAATTTAGAGTGAGATCAAGATCTTCACCCTGAGGCTGCTCTCCCATGGACCGGAATTTCTAGGGAACGGAGGAGGAATCCGCAGACCCAATTGATTCATGGATAGTAACTTACTAGAATTCCCTGCAAATCCCCCAAAAATTCCGGTCCATGGGAGAGTAGCCTGAGAAAGAACATTTGAGCGGCCGGATCTAACAACCAGCCGCGCGCTCGAAAAGACGTAAAAGTATTGTCCAAGCCGTGACGTCACACACCAACATTAAAAATTGGAATTTCGAAAAACAAAAATACCAGGTGATAGGTCTTGAAAAATCAACCCAAGTCTCCGTTTGTGATTTTTTTCTATAATCAGTAGTTTCTTCGTAAAAAAATAAAAACTGAAAATATTTGCGGTCTGAAAATGGATGTTTTTCAACATTAAACTCGCTGTAACTTTTTTATTTTCCAACGTATTGAGATGAATTTTATCAATTTTTATTCGTGAAACCTTCCCGAAGACGATGATGTTGAAAAAACTCGCAAAAAATCATTGAAAATTATTAATTTTTCAATCCAAAGTGATTTTTTACTCCAATCATCTTTTTCAAGCTTCGTATTGAAAAAGTGATGGATAAAGTTTAAGCAAGAGAAAACTTCCAGCGACAAAGTTGTTCGTTTGTGCATCAACCAACTTTGTGGGAAATTTCAGATCGATTAAGCTATTACTTTGAAAGATACAGCGATTTATTCATCAGCGCGTAACCTATATTCTTTATGATTCCTAAATAGTTGCAGGTTAACCGTAAGAGACTGTATGAAACACGAGTCCAATCGATTCCTCAATACAGGTTTATGTTTTTTGTGTCGAATAATTCGAATATCAAGCTATTTTTACATGATGCATTCTTTATTATAAACAAATAAACCAGTTGTTCAAAACAATGTTATAAACGAAAGCTTGATATTTGAGACAAATTGTGTAAACAAACAATTTTTTTCTTCTTTTCGTTGAGGAATAAATTATGTATGAACTATGTTTCCAATACTACGATTATTTATTTATATCATCAATTATAATTATATCCAAAAGATGGAATTTTCGTTTGATAATGAATTGTATCGGTGTCTCAATACTTCAATTTCCTGATAAAGGAACATTGACGGGAATATTTTTCCTTCCGACGATTTTGAAGTTTTCATCAACATCATTCAACGCAGTAAACAATTTAGAGCTGTATATTCGCCAGTTGATTCCAGAATACGTGAAACAACTCTTTTTGTTGCGAGATTTCAATTTGTTCATAACAGTTCCTATTGCAGTACGATTTGACGTTTCCAAACTCTTTTGCAACGACTGTCTTGTTAAAACGAGATACATATTCATTCCCCTAAGATTACAAACAGATTTTTATTGTAAGAATTCCTAGGAAAAGAACATCAATGTTTCAAATACATAATTTTCGGATGATAATTATTTGAATATAGTGACATTTCACTGATTCAAATTCAGGGAATATTTTTATCTAATTAGCCAACATTGCAGCTTACACTCATTCGTAAACAAAAGGAAGCCGAACGTGTGCATATTGTATGGCTCATCCGTTGTTGTATTGTTTCTCGGCTTTCTTTTGTTTACAGATGAGTGTAAGTTGTGACGTTGACTGATTATGCTAAAATATCCTCTGAATTTGATTTGGTGAAATTTCGCTATATTGAAATAATTATTATCTGAAAATTATCTACTTATTTAACAGCGCACATAAATATCCTCTTGTTTTTATTCCTGAAAAATGTCCGTTGCGGAAAGTTCAATCAATGCAAGAAAACGAACTAGAAATAAGAGTAATTGGAAACAAAATGAGAAAAAAACAGCAAGAAACAAGGTAAGTTATATGAATGTAGAAACAAGATTTCTTAGATGATTGATGGTTTCAAAACATTGATATTCTTTCCCTGGAAATTCTTGCAATGAAAATCTGTTTTTAATCTTAGGGCAATGAGTATGTATCCCGTTTCAACAAGACTGTCGTGGCAAAAGAGTTTGAAAACGTTCAATCTTGCTGCAGGAAGGAATGTTACAAAAAAATTGAAATCTCACAGCAAAAAGAGTTGTTTCATATCTTCTGGAAATCAACTGGCGAATATACCGCTCAAAATTGTTTATTGCGTGGAATGATGTTGATGAAAACTCCAAATTCATTGGAAGGAAGAATGAATAAAATTACTTCGTGGGAATATTTTTGTCATCATCAAACAACCCATCTATCAGTGTGTCGAAGCTTTTTAAGTTCTCTGCTAAAAATTGATAAATCCAGACTCGCTATAATCCAGAATAAAATGAAAAATAACGAGTCTCTAGAAGATAACCGAGGTAAAGGAAGCAAGGAGAGTTCGATTCGATTGACTCCTGACGTGAAAAAATGATTCTAGAACATTGCTCGTCTATACCTCATTCGGAGTCCCATTATATGCGTGAAGATTTCTCATTGCAGTATTTTGATACTCCTGATTTAACGTTAACTAAATTGTACAGTTTGTTTCTCGAGTATTATACCAGTAAAGCGGGCGATTCGAATGTTCCCTTAAGCGAGTCAACTTATATCAAATATTTTGATCATAATTTGAATTTCACGTTTTCAAAGCCACGTACTGACGTTTGTAACTTCTGTTTCGAATATAAAAATGATGCAAATGATGAAGACTTAATGAATCACAAAGAACTTGTAGACCAACACAAATTGTTAAAAAAATCTATGCTCGCTGAAAATCAGGTTTTATGTTTGGAATTTGATTTTGGCCAGAATTTGCCTCTTCCAAAAATTCCGGTCTCAGATCAATTTTATCGACGACTCATATGGTTGCACGTTTTCAATGTTAATACTTTCGGAGATCAAAAAAATAATTATATGTATTTTTTTATCGAAGGCAAATACAAAAAAGGAGCAAATACGGTGTGCAATCTCCTCTATGATACAATTTGTCGCGAATTGGAAATCTCTTACTACGATAAAATTTATCTATTTTCGGATGGTTGTGGAGGGCAAAATAAAAATTATTTGGTCATGCATTTTTTGTCTTTGTTGTCTGAAAAATTACAGATTGAGATCCAACATTTATTTCCTGTACGTGGACCTTCTTATTGTTCATGTGACCGCAATTTTGGGATGTATGGACAAAAAAAGAAAAAAATAAAGACCATAGAAACCGATGAAGAATACTATGACATCATCCAAAATGCGAGAAAACCACCATTCAAAATAATAAAAGATTCTGCGTGTACGGTTAAAAATTTAGAAACTTTATTAGATGGAATCAAAAAACCGACAGATTTGCACATCAGAGATGCGGTAAAAATGGTATATTTTCCAAATAAACAAATTGAGTTGTTTTATGATTATAGTGGAAAACCGAGAAGTCACACTGTGGAATCAAATATTGTTTTTGATGATTTGTTGAATATACCATTAGCTGATTCGGTCGGAATAAGTCAACAAAAATTGAATGATGTCCAAGCGTTGATGAAGTATTTGAGTATGAGTGGGCAAGAGTTTTTTAATGGTTTATTCAACAAATCGTCGATAGAAGCTGTAAGCAAAACTAGTAAAACCCAAAAATCAGAAACAGATGGTTCGAAAAAGCAACGAAGAAAATGAGAATTCTAATTTTCTTTTAATTATTCCATTCATTGTTTTCATTTTTAATTCTCTTTTTGTATTCTCAATTATTGTTCCATTTGAAAGCTATATAGAATTTCATATTTTATTCATTAAAAAGTTTATGAATTACCTTGAAATAAAATGGTTGAAGAAATTTTAATACCTAATATTCATTGAATCCTGGAAATGAGTATATGACTTTTTCAAAAATGTTTACCGTTATCCATTGATGGGACATGTTATCCTCAGTGATACATTAGAAGAATAAAGAATAAATCTTGTATGAATGGTGTTTTACTCAATGTTCCTTCATCAGGAAATTGAAGTATTGAGACACGGATACAATTCATTATCAAACAAAAATTCCATCTTTTGGATATAATTATAATTGATGATATAAATAAATAATCGTAGTATTGGAAACATAGTTCATACATAATTTATTCCTCAACGAAAAGAAGAAGAAACTTGTTTGTTTACACAATTTGTCTCAAATATCAAGCTTTCGTTCATAACATTGTTTTGAACAACTGGTTTATTCGTTTATAATAAAGAATCCATCATGTAAAAATAGCTTGATATTCGGATTGTTCGACACAGAAAACATAAACCTGTATTGAGGAATCGATTGGACTCGTGTTTCATACAGTCTCTTACGTTTAACCTGCAACTATTTAGGAATCATAAAGAATATAGGTTACGCGCTGATGAATAAATCGCTGTATCTTTCAAACTAATCGCTTAATCGATTTGAAATTTTTCACAAAGTTGGTTGATGCACTAACGAACAACTTTGTCGCTGGAAGTTTTCTCCTGCTTAAACTTTATCCATCACTTTTTTAATACGAAGCTTGAAAAAGATGATTGGATTAAAAAATCACTTTGGATTGAAAAATTAATAATTTTCAATGATTTTTTGCGAGTTTTTCCAACATCATCGTCTTTGGGAAGGTCTCACGAATAAAAATTGATAAAATTCATCTCGATACGTTGGAAAATAAAAAAGTTACAGCGAGTTTAATGTTGAAAAACATTGATTTTCAGACCGCAAATATTTTCAGTGTCTATTTTTTTACGAAGAAACTACTGATTACAGAAAAAAATCACAAACGGAGACTCGGGTTGATTTTCCAAGACCTATCACCTGGTATTTTTTGTTTTTCGAAATTCCAATTTTTAATGTTGGTGTGTGAAGTCACGGCTTGGACAATACTTTTACGTCTTTTCGAGCGCGCGGCTGGTTGTTAGATCCGGCCGCTCATTTGTTATTGTGATTGAAAAATTTTGTTCAACAAATTGTGTTTGTCAATACAAATGCTTATATTACAGTAGAAGGAAAATTGTTTGCCTGGAAACAAATCCCATTTGTTACAGGTAATCTAATTATTCTATTTCAGTGGAAAATTTGATTTATTGCGCGGAAAAAAAATGATAAAGAAAATAACTATGCAGCCCAACTGTTCGAAAAGGCCTCCTTAATGAATTCTTAGAATCGCTTATTGACGTTCCGAAACTGTTTAGAATTCTTGTATTGAACAAATAGAAACAAAATTCAGCTAAATTTGCACCCTACTCAAGTTTATACTCAACAAACGGAACATCTGAAATGTCTGACATCAATTTATTCCGGCAATTGGTAAAATTTGCAAGTGGACTTTTCACACAAAGTGTCTCCCAAGTAGTATTCATTTCTTTCAGAAGATTCTGGATCGATTGGTTAATATTCCACCGAGACAAATTTTTGAAATGCTTACATCAATTCATTCTGGCACGTGGTAAAATTTGCAAATGCACTTTTCAAAAAAGTGTCTCTCAAGTGGTATTCATTTTTCATTTCAGAAGATTCTGAAGCGATTAGTCTATATTCCACGGAGGCAAATTTTTGAAATTTTCACATCAATTCATCCTGGCAGTTGGTAAAATTTGCAAGTGCACTTTTCAAAAAAAGTGATTTTCCATTTCAGAAGATTCTGAATGGATTGGTGTGTATGCCTTAGGGAACCATGACAATTCTTGATGAATACATCAAGAACTCTGTTACTTCCTGGGAATCCTTCAAAATTTTTTCATCAAACTGATATGAAGATGACGGAATTGTGGCAACCATGTTGATGAGATCTTGCTTTGTGTTCTCATTGGAATTGTACACTAATTTTCATTTTTCCAAATTCCATTTAATTTTACCTTTCTTGATCTTGTCTTTCCAAATAAAATTGTTCCAGCCCATTGAAAACTTATGAGGGGGAGAGGTCTTCAAGATGTCTTTTGGAAGAGCTCTGTCGATGTGATCATATTGATATCTGAATGGTATCATTTTTCTAAGATCTCAAATAGAAATTCTCTTGGAGAGTTCGTGTAGATAATATTATGGCAATCTCTTATTTTCCTCAGGAATCAACGCATCTGATAACAGCATTGTGATAGCATTATGTTAACCTTCTAGAAGGTCTATCTTACCTCTTATACATATTTGGGAGATCTTCAACATTTCTTGATGATAAAATCTTATTCATTGGGAGGATACTAAAAAATGTGTTTTCACGCGATAAATGAATGCCGAAGAAATTGTTTATTACAGATGAATAAAAAACGTTGTTTACGTTCATTCCAATCAAAAAATTTCTTTGGGGGGAAAAAATTTTGTTTCACCTTAACAGAAATTTTTTCTGTTGCAGTGTTCCGATAAATAGCTCGCCCAGAAAGAACGTTTTCACAGTTTCCTGAGTGGAAAAAAATCCCAGATAGCAATTTATGTCTTGAAGATATCTGAAGAGAAGTTTAAAATGTCTTATGCAACACCAGGAAACATCTTTCACATGTGTTGAACAGTTCCGACTACTAAAGGATGTCTGAGATATATCTTTCAGAAGACCTAAAAATCGTCTTTCAAGAAGATATCTTTTGGACATATTTTACAGAACTTTTGGGAGTAATAACTTTTAAAGACATATGAAAGATATGTTTTGGTGTTGCATAAGACATTTTAAATTCGCCTTGGGATATCTCGAGGACATAAATTGCTACGTGGAGTGGATTCATCCGGTTGATCCGATGATATGTACATTTTGATGCACTTTTTGTAAAGCTGGTTTTGCATGTGGAAAATCACAAATCAAACGGCATTCTGCAAGAAAATTTCATTTGGGAAATCAAAGACAGATTGAGTATCAAATTAGAAATTACGAATTCTTCTCCTACGATCTCAGTAGCCTGTGAGGATTTCCATTCCCCTGAGTAATTACATGGTTCCACTTCAAATTATTGTGCATCGGTCGCAAATTCACTCGATGGTTTCTGTATATGAGAGATGATGCGAGAGCGTGGAATAGGCCTAATGGGCAAACCACGTTAAGAAAAACGCACCTTTTCGTACTCTACCTCCTGGGTGATGTGGGAAAAAGTACTTAGGATCAGGTGATAAAAGTTTTGACAGCAAAAACATAAAAAATACATTTATAGAATATCATAGCGTAATTCAATTGAATTCCTTATCGTCGTTGAACGATAGAACTGTATCATCCCTCATCTTATTCTATAGAATTTTACAGGACGTATGTAGTTTTATCGTAAAATCCGTACAGACAAAAAGTACTAGTTATTTGAAGGAAAAAAAAATTCTACATACTTTACAGCATCAGTCGTACTTTTTGTACAGAAATTTTACGATAACCTCACGTACAGTTTGATAAATATATAAAAATTGTGAATTCTGTATTGAGAAACCTCATTGAGAACTATAGAGAAAATTTATCGTTTTGTATCGGACTTTGTTGGGAACACGTTGAAAAATGCGGTTCGAAAATATAGTAATTTTTAATAGAAAATCAGAGAATATTTCTCAAAATGTGATAATATTCCTCAAAATCTGAGAATATTCCTTAAATTCGTAATGAACATGAAACAGTTCGAATTTCTGTTGAATTTTACTTAACAGAGAGTGACAAATTGTCAATACTCGAGAAACGATACAAAAAAATATTAGGTTTCCAAAAGTTGCGCATCAAATTTTACAAAGTCAATAGCAAAATTTCTGAATTTCATTATTTACTTTGTAGAATTTCATGCGTGACTTTTGGAAAAATCAAAGTAAATAATCAATTTCAGAAATTTTGTTATTCACTTTGTAAAATTTCAACTTTTGGGAACCTCATATTTTTTTGTATTGTTTCTTAACCCATTAATGCCCATTGCGAAACTGCGGGCCTACGGGAAAAGTAATGATTGCAAATAGGATATCTGGGTGGAGGATGAACATCCATGGAGGAAAAAAATTGTTGCAATTTGTTGAAACAATTATTGTTTGAACAATTTGTTGAAAATATCAATCCACGTGGATGAAAACCCCGGGATCGTGTTCTACGGAGAATTTCATATAAGAATAGGTGGTTTGGGAAGTTTTCAACCATCGCATTTGTTTGTAAATAAAAATTATAAACAATTTCGAATACTCCATACCCGGTCGTGCCCAAGGTGAAACTGCTGGGCCTACGGGGAAAGCAACTATTGGAAATAGGATATCTGGGTGGAGGATGAACGTCCGCTGAAGAAAAATTTTGACAATTTGCTCAAAAAATTATTGTTTGAACAATTTGTTAAGGATATCAATTCACGTGGATGAAAACCCCGAGATCGTGTTCTACGGAAAATTTCATATAAGAATAGTGTTAGCATGATTGCCATACCGTGATCCATTGGTTGGATATATAATGAAAACAACACGTATATATGTATTATATATGACAGAAAAATATTTTATTTATTTTTACCGCCGCACAACTGTTCAGCTCGGAAGACGAGAACGTAATACAAAATGTCGCGATGCGACTTGACTAAATCCGATGAATACCGACGGTATCCGAAGGAACACGAACTAATCCCAAATTGAAAAGAGAATCGTACATTCCGGCCACCTTGGAATATTATACAATAATGAGCATAAATATTCCAAACGAGTACATTTATAATATTAATACAACAATAGCAATGAAAGAACTAAATGACGTCAATTATTATTATCTGTGCGTTTGATACGCTGATGTGATGACAATAACTCGTTTTCCTCGGTTGGCAATAAACAAATTTTTGCCACAGATCGCTGACAAAATCCATTTGCGGTTCTTATGGTAACCACACGCACAAGTCCATCTTTTCCGGGATGCAGCTGAGTAATTCGTCCCAAAGGCCATTGACAAGGTGGTGTATTTTCTGAGCATAATAGGACCATCATTCCCTCCATGAATTGGTGATTAGATTTTTGCCATTTGTTTCGTTGCTGCATGAGCGATAAATACTCCCGCGACCATCGGACCCAGAAATGTTGCTCAAGCTGACATAATACACCCCATCGATTCAACCTGTTTGTAGGAGTTTCAGCGAAATCTTCCTCCGGAATTGCAGTTAGTTGTTCATCAATGATGAAGTGGCCCGGGGTAAGAACTTGCAAGTCAGCAGGATCGTTGGATAGGGGAACAATGGGTCGGGAATTCATACAGGACTCTATTTGAGTGAATACGGTACACAACTCTTCGAAACTCAACCTAACCGAACCTACGATTTTTTTGAAATGCAATCTAGCCGATTTTATGGCAGCCTCCCAAAGCCCACCCATGTGAGGAGAATAAGGAGGTATGAAGACCCAGTCGATTGAGCGTCCACTCAAAAAATGAGAGAATGATGATTGGCTTCGTAGATCTTGAATTGGATTTTTTAATGCGTTGTCAACTCCGACGAAATTACTCCCGTTGTCCGAGTAGATTGTTTTGCAGATTCCTCGTCGTGATATAAACCTCTTCAATGCATTTGAAAATGCTTCTGTACTAAGACTCGATACTGCTTCCAAGTGTACAGCATGAGTGCTGAAACACACGAACAGGCAAAGATATGCCTTTCCAGTAACGTTTCTGGAAACCTTTATTGAGAAGGGTCCAGCATAGTCGACTCCTGTAATCACGAACGGTCTAGAAGGTTGGAGACGTGAGACAGGTAGACTGTTACTGGTCAATTCCGGAAGCAAACTAAACACTTTCTTAGCACCTGTCGTACCGCTTGTTTCCCAGATAATATCCAGAATTTAATCCTCAATGAAGCTAGTAATGCTCGCGTTCCAGCGTGCAATTGGTGTAACAACCAATGTTGTCTTCTACACAAGGTACCGGGTGGCTCATGTGTTTCGTATTGAAATAAATCCACGTTTTAGATTCCACGAAACTATTTATTCCAATGTCTTGTGGAAAGGGGATGAATACATAATATTGAATGCTCCATGAACATGAATAAAATAAATTATATATATATAAAAAAAAAGAAATTAACATGAAATCTCTAAGTCTTAATACTCATGTAATTGTCCAAATTAACAATATATAAGAAAAAATGTGAATTCACGTCATAACCCATACATAAATTCTAATTATTAAAGAAAAATCCTTGTTTGCTAGAGCGAAAGGAATGGTACCATGTTGAATTGAATATTACAAAAAAAAACAAGTGCGCAACACGCGTAGACATTGAGCTACGAGACAGGTTTGATTGAAAGAGTGGTCAATACGAAAACCTTACAAAATTACAAATTTCAATAACACCCTCCTTTTACCGCGTTTAATTTTCCCGTATAGAGGAGGAGTACGTACTCACGCGCGCTTTAGGAAAAGGAAAAGGACTGTGGCCACGTGCTTACGATCCATGTTGCCGATCACCCAAGAATATCGATTTTTCATCTTCCTTCCTTCCTTCTTTGAATAATAGAGAGTGGAACGGATGGATGTTCCTTTTTCCAGTTAGATGATTGCCAGCAGTCCAACAAGATGATGCCACACACAAGGTACTTCTCACGAACTTGAGTGCCCATGGTGCGAGCGAACTTGAGAAAAGTAGAAACGAGAGTGGGCATGTGTTCGCACCGCAACGTTATCCGACGTTGTATAATTGTAAAAGACGATGATCACTCTGCGCAATCGATGAGTACTCGTAGTGCGAAGAGAGTACAGCACTGTCCATGGTGATGTATTGGGCAGTCTACTTTATCGGCATAGATCGTATTTCAAACGGAAAGGAGAGAAGGATAGCGCGAACATTCCCCCCTCCAAATGGAACATTTTAACTTACGATTGAAAAGGAAAGCCTAGGGGTGTAACGGTCAATAAATTATCTGTCGTTTAATACATAATCAAGCACTCTGGCGGTTGAGAGGCAGGACATGGGTTAGTTTCCTTGATGGTTCTGGTAGATATTGATCTTGGAGTATCCGAAAATTACGAAGGTGGATCGGTTGTATTGTCGTGGGAGGGGAGCAGAGCCAATTTGTTGATGGGTCGGGTGAAGATGCCTCGAGGAGTCCGGATTTTAGCCACACGGGCGACACTATCCAGTCCAGAGAAGACTTTGAGGACACAAGCAAGAGACCAAGCAGTGGGAGGCAAAGCCTTGTCCAAAACCAAGACCATATGACCTGGTTGTAGAGTTATGCCACGTTTGTTCCATTTTGGCCGGGAGATCAAAGTATGCAAGTATTCCTCTGACCATCGCTTTCAAATATCTTGTACACAACGAGTGATTATTTGCCATCGAGAGCAAAGATTGATGGGCTGATCCAAATGATCGGTTTCGGGACGGCTCAACAATACCGGTGCTCCAACAAGGAAGTGGCCCGAAGTTGAGTAATCGCAGTTGTCCGTGGCGCTGCTTGAAAGAGGGCAGAGTGGGCCAGAATTGAGGATAGATTCCACTCTAGCCAACAACGTAGAGAATTCCTCATAAGTAAGAGGGCGCTCACCGACGACCCGACGGAGGTGGTATTTCATGGATTTTATCGCTGCCCCCCATAGGCCCCCAAAGTTCGGAGCTGCAGGAGGATTGAAGGTCCACTCAATTTTCCGCTCATTGCAATATTCCTTCAATCTATCGTTGTTCCGTAAAAGAGTGTAGGTAGTTCCCTTCGAATCACGAGAGGCCCCAACAAAATTAGTTCCCAAGTCGCTGAACAATTTTGCGGGTAGCCCTTGACGCGCAACAAACCGATCCAGCGCGGCTAAGAATGAGGCGCTAGAAATCTCACTAACTCAATCTATATATACAGAACGCGTACTTAAATATATGAATAAGACAATCCATCATTTTGAGGATCGCGCATTCCGTCGCTTACTTTCTTTCAAGAAAAAAGGCCCCGCAAGGTCCACCCCGGCGTGCAAAAAGGTGCGTATGGTTTGGAACCTTACTGCAGGAACACTTGCCATTAATGGCTCGAGGCCTTTAGCCTTGAATCGATAACATTCGACGCATTTGAACAGGATATGGCGCAACAGATAGCGTATGCCTGGAATACAAAACTTCCTATGTGTCAGGGATTGCATAAGTTGGGGTCTGCCATGAAGAGTTGCACTATGGTATTGCCGACACAAAAGTTCGGCCAAACGACTACGTTGGGGAAGAATTATAGAATATTTACTAGGTGCTGGGAGGGGAGCTAGAGCCAAGCGACCCCCCACCCTCAAAATCCCAGCCTCATCAGTAAAAGGAGTCAACTATCGCATCGCTCCTGGTATAGGCAAATTATCTTTCACGTTTCGAATGATTTGGGAGTAATGTTGGTTCTGCGTAAATTTGATAATAGCTATAAGGGCTTCGTTCAACTCGTCATGATGCAGAAACTTCTTCTGAGATGGAACATCTGAAGGGAATCGCGGATACTTAATGAACCGTAGGACATAACCCAGAACACGTTGAATTTCCAATAGAGTGGAGTAACGGTTCAATAATTGATCAATAATGTGATTCTCTGGGTTATGTGCGGGATGAGAGGTTACAAGGGCCAAAACATGAGGTTTCAATTCAGGGATAGGCTCCTCATATTCTCCGCGATGGGCCAATCGGTGAGAGGGAGGTTCAAAAATTCGGGTCCGTTCCACCACGTTTCGTTCGTAAGTAAGGATTGAGGGAAGCTTCCTCTTGGAGCAACATCAGCAGCGTTGAACTCCCCGGCTATATGTTTCCAATGGGAGGGGGGCAACGTTTCTATGACTTGGATTACTCGATTGGCAATATAAGTTTTGAGAAGGTGAGGAGACGTGCGTAACCACGCTAGCACGGTGGTATTATCGGTGAAACAGAATATTTCATGAGACGGAAGGAGCGCAAGAAAGTCAGAAATGGAGGCAAAGAGTTTCGCCAGTAATACTGCACTATCCAATTCTAATCGGGGCACCGTTTCTGATTCAAGAGGCGCAACTTTACCTTTGGCCTTCGGCAAATGAGTGTGAGCTCCACTTTGAGAAGGATGTATTCGAATATAGATACAGGCCGCGTACCCCTTTTCGCTCGCATCGCAATACCCAACCAATGCAATAGAACTCGAACCTTGACGAGGTATAAAACGCGGAATAGCAACCCCTCTAAGTGAAATGAGTTGAATAGAATTCAAGCCACGCTTCTTTAAGTGGCTCGGGAATTTCGGCATCCCAATCCACTCCAGCCATCCACAATTTTTGAATGAGATATTTCATCCAGAAATGAGATATTTCGTGCAAACGAGGGGTTCAATGCACACGTTATATCGAAAAGTGTCGCTAGAAGGGTCCCAATGAGAACCTAGTAATTTGATATAGGACTCATCGCCGAAAGATACAGGGGTTTCTTGGTGTTCTATCGGGATATGAGAGAGCACCTTTGGGCTATTGCTCGCAAATTTTCGAATCACAAACCCACCAGGGGCAAAGAGTTGGGTGAGTTGGGTGTATAATTCAAGAGCCTCTTCTTCAGACTTGACAGAAGAAACGAAATCGTCCACATAAAGGTTCGAGGTCAAGAGTTGAGCTGCTAAAGGATATTTATCTCCCTCATCACGCACCAATTGTTGGATGACCCGTTGAGCCAAGTAAGGGCTGCAGGTCAATCCAAATGGGGGAGTTGTAATTTCCCATTCTTGGATGGGCTGATCATAATTTGCCCGCCAAAGGAGATGGGTGAACCGAACGTCAGTTGGGTTCAAACGAATACAGCGGTACATTTGTTTGATGTCAGCTACTAGGGCTATAGGGTGCAAACGAAAAACTAAGAGTAATTGAGCGATATCTGTTTGTAGTTTCGGCCCTGCGAACAATAGGTGATTCAAAGACAAGGAGGTGGAACTTTTCTCACTCGCGTTGAATACTACGCGTACTTGGGTGGTGGTACTCTCTCTGAATACAACATGGTGAGTCAAGAGATACTCAGCACGCGTGGAGGCCAATTGCATGTGGTTTTGTTCTACACAATGCTGCAAATTAGCATTGTATTGAACTCGGAGATCGGGCTTACGAGCAAGGCGTCGTTCTAAAGCAGCTAATCGTTTGAATGCGATCTCCCTAGTAGATCCTAAATTCTCACAGTCCTGAGCATCACGGAACGGTAATGATACTTGATATCTGCCTTGATCATCGCGAATAGTGGTTCGAACAAAATGTTGTTCACATGCGGCATCCTCAGGGGCCTCAACGGGGCGACAACTAACTTCTTCAGTTTCCCAAAATTGGCGGAGAATCGAATCAATGGGAGGAGTACAGGTAAACATAGAAACTGAAATTGAGGGGTTATGACGACAAGGGGATTCCCAAAGATCACAAAACCGAATATGGTACTTAATGCAGCGGGTTCACCTTTACGGTGAATAACATTGTCAGGTAGAATTTCAGAATAGTGCTGCACTCCCAATAAGACGTCAATGGGACCCGGTTTGTCAAACCTAGGATTCGCCAATGGCAAATCTTGAAATCGTGATCGAATCAATGAACTTACAGGAGATTTGGGCATAGGGGAGGAAATCGATTGCAAAACGATCGCCTCAACATTTAGGATAGGGTCTTGTTCTTCAATAGGAGGAATTTTGCAAGAGACTAGTCCCATTTGATTGGGAAACCTCAAAGACCCTACACCTACTATATCAACCGAGCACCGTTTTCGAGGTAATTTCAAAGTTTGAGTTAAAGCCTCGGTGATAGATGAGGATTCACTTGCAGGGTCTATGAGGAGTCTACATGTGATCCAGTCTCCATTCGAAGCTTGAATGCGCACTAGCGCTGTGCCAAGTAACCCGTGCGTGGCTCGAGATGGACACACTTTAGACTGAATGTGACAGTTCAAAGTGTTGGTGGAAATCCTAAGGGTTGGATCATTTTGGGGCGGGATTGAACCGCTACTTTCATTAGGGCTAGATTCTGGGTTCAAGGATTGATCCCGGTGCAACTGAGAATGATGAGCTTGACTTTGGCATATGCGACATTTGAATTTACTTTGACATTTGGCCCTTGAATGAGTGCCGAAACACGCAAAACAAAGCCTAAACGATTGAACCTTTCCCAATCCCTGTGCAGGAGTCAAAGCAAGGAATTGGGAACAAAGCATAAGTTTGTGGTCAGCTTGGCACATTGGACACTTAAAAGAGCTGACTCAAGCTTCATTAGAGTGCATAGGGGGTCCTTTATCCGAAGGAGGTTGGGAATTAGACATGAAAAATTTTGTTGAGGACATTCCCGATTTCCCTGCAGGATAAGATTTGACAAACTTTGAATGATTTTTTGAAGAAGCTTGGCTGTGAGTTTCAGGATGAGGGGCTTGGACGATAGAGGCTACTTTGTATTGATCTTTCACAAAATCAGCTAAATTCTTGAAGGTAGGAAACGTTTCTACGTTCTTTTCCTTTCCAAATAATCGTTTGGTGTCAACATCTAGGATCCTCATTGCCAAATTGGAAATGAAAAAATCAGATAGATCTTCAATATTTGTAGCCTGAAGCGCATCGTAGTGTGCACAAAAAATATGTATGAATTGACCCAAATTATGCATTGACCCATTAGGTAATGGTTTGAAATTCAACAATTTATTGAAATAATGGGTTCCTACCATACGCTTATCAGTGTATCGCTCCATTAACTTGTCGTACGCCACTTTGTAATTCGTGTCGCTCAAATCAAGATGCTCAATAATACTAAGCGCCGGGGCTTCCAAATAAGATTTCAAAAATGAAAATTTTTGTACATTAGACAAATTTGTATTATGAACAAGGGTATCATACAATGATTTGAACGCAGGGAATTTTTCCAAATCACCTTTGAATTTTGAAATGTTGATAGGAGGTAATTTTGGTCGCAGAGTCTGAACTTCGTGTTCAACTGAGGGAGGGATTGCATCTCCCCGAGCTTTGAGGATACCTTGAACTTTGGCGAGAATTTTGAAATGAAAATCCTCGTATGAAGCGGTAGCTTGTTCAATATTCAGCGTTTCATCTTCAAGAATGAGTTTTAATCTAAACAACTTGTCTTGCACAGTTTCAAAATCAAGTAATTGCGGATCTAGTTTTTCAGCGCGGACCAAAAATACCTCTTCATTTTGAGGGAGTAGAGCGATCATATCGTACGTAGTTTGTAGCCATCGAAACAATCGTTCACGTTTGGCATTGTAGGTGTGGAAATCTAATTGATCTTCAGACATGATGCTCGATTGTCTGAAACAATAGAAAATTCGAAAAAAAGTGGGAAAAAAATTGAAATTGAAATAGATAACTCCAATGACTTTTGAGTGTCGTATGAGCTCAGTTCTATCCGTCCAACGAGATGTACAGAATAATACCAAAGAAATTCACCGCATTAAATCATAAATCAAAGATATATCCCGATCTATACGAAAGGCATTCCATCCATCTAATATATGTTCAATGAATACGATGATATGATAATGGTTTCAAATACATATATGAATAAATTCCTGTGTACACAACGTATCGTTTCAATAACAGTAACTGGAGCTTTCAGTTTGGTTGAAAGCGACCAACAAGTATGATTCTAATGTTCGAAATATTTAAATATTCGAGTGATTGCAAGAAAATTATTCTCTTTATATTTCGGAAGAAATTAAATGAGAATAAGAGAAGTAGTAATTACGTTCGTGTACGCATTATAATAGCACCGAACTTTCCACAAGAGTCGAAGATAATAGCTTAGTTGTATAGACTACGACATTGTGAAGACAAGGAATAATATAATGAAAAACCCAAAACGAAACACGATCACACGAGCCATCCGGCTCGAAGGACCAATGTAACAACCAATGTTGTCTTCTACACAAGGTACCGGGTGGCTCATGTGTTTCGTATTGAAATAAATCCACGTTTTAGATTCCACGAAACTATTTATTCCAATGTCTTGTGGAAAGGGGATGAATACATAATATTGAGTGTTCCATGAACATGGATGGAATAAATTATATATATATATAAAAAAGAAATTAACATGAAATCTCCAAGTCTTAATACTCATGTAATTGTCCAAATTAACAATATATAAGAAAAAATGTGAATTCACGTCATAACCCATACATAAATTCTAATTATTGAAGAAAAATCCTTGTTTGCTAGAGCGAAAGGAATGGTACCATGTTGAATTGAATATTACAAAAAAAACAAGTGCGCAACACGCGTAGACATTGAGCTACGAGACAGGTTTGATTGAAAGAGTGGTCAATACGAAAACCTTACAAAATTACAAATTTCAATAACACCCTCCTTTTACTGCGTTTAATTTTCCCGTATAGAGGAGGAGTACGTACTCACGCGCGCTTTAGGAAAAGGAAAAGGACTGTGGCCACGTGCTTACGATCTATGTTGCCGATCACCCAAGAATATCGATTTTTCACCTTCCTCCCTTCCTTCTTTGAATAATAGAGAGTGGAATGGATGGATGTTCCTTTTTTCAGTTAGATGATTGCCAGCAGTCCAACAAGACGATGCCACACACAAGGTACTTTTCACGAACTTGAATGCTCATGGTGCGAGCGAACTTGAGAAAAGTAGAAACGAGAGTGGGCACGTGTTCGCACCGCAACGTTATCCGACGTTGTATAATTGTAAAAGACGATGATCACTCTGCGCAATCGATGAGTACTCGTAGTGCGAAGAGAGTACAGCACTGTCCATGGTGATGTATTGGGCAGTCTACTTTATCGGCATAGATCCTATTTCAAACGGAAAGGAGAGAAGGATAGCGCGAACGATTGGAGATAATGTTCATTTCTGATTACCAAGATTGTCAAATGATGGTGGGCATGTGATATTATTGGGTATTTTTGAGAATATTCTAAGGGTGCATTTCGTAGCCGTCCCCCTACTCTGATCACATTGTTATCATCTAAAAATGGATTCAATAATTTCAATTTGCTGTTTCCTGATACCATCCGTTTATTTTGTAAATCCACCAATTCTTGATGGAATACATCAGCTTGGACCAATTTGATTAAAATAATCATGCTAGCATCCAATTCTGTCACCGTCAAAGAGTCGCAAGTTCGATTTGATGGATTCATACAATTATTTTTGAATCTCACACAGGGTGCAACCGTATGTTTGAAACGAGTGAGAGATGAGAAGTTAACGAATAAGTCTGTTGCAAATCTATTTTCTTGGGATGCTACCAAAGCATTAGAACTCCTTTTTTCTTCTGGTAATTCTCCTGATGCTAAATTTGAATAATTTGGAACAGATGAATAATCAATGTCATGATGTAAGAATGTCGGACCATTCCACCGAAGCTCGCAGGTAGGAAGCTCACTCGGATTGATGCCTCTAGATATAATATCGGCGGGATTATTTTCACTTTTCACATGATGCCAGTCAGTTGTATTGGTGAGTTTCTGGATTTCGTTGACCCGATTGGCTACAAACGTATTCCATCTGAGTGGTTCTCCTTGAATCCAACACAGAGTAATGGTGGAGTCACACCAATAGTGTTAGCTGTGAACAGGAATGGTTATGGATGCCATAATTTGTCGCACAATGAAGCGAGCAACAATGCCCCGCACAATTCTAAACGCGGTAAAGATATTTTCTTTACGGGAGCCACCTTTGATTTTGCGCATAACAACTGAACCGGATATGCTCCGGATGATTTGACGCTTCGTAAGTATACACACACCCCGTAGGCGTTTTCGGATGCATCACAGAATGCATGTAATTCTATTTGAATGGGAACTTCACATAAAGCGCGTCTTGGAATTGTAACACTGTCAATACTATTTATGTGTTGCACCCAATTTTGCCATTGATATTGAATTTCGAGAGGAATAGGATCATCCCATTCACATTTTGACTTCCACAAACCTTGTAAAATAAGTTTTGTAGTGAGGATTATTGGTCCAACCAATCCAAGGGGGTCAAATATTTGCGATATGATCGATAGTATTGATCGCTCAGTTGGTTTAGTTGCTCTGCTGACCACATTCAACTTATAATGTAAAGAATCGCTCCTTGGATTCCACATCAAGCCAAAAATTCTTGTGCCTCCACCAAGTGATATCGATGAGGCATAATTGTTACCAGCTGAATTAATCAAACCTTGTTCATTCGATTTCCATTTAGCCGAAGAGAATTGCGCTGATTGTAGTACCTCAACTATATCTTGCTTCAGCTGATTAAGATGATTCAAATCGTCATGACCGGTCAATAAATCATCGACGTAAAAATCCTTTAGAATAACATTACTTTCCTCTGGATATTCTGTCATGTTGTCAAGAGCAGTCTGGTGAAGGCATCTAATAGCCAAGAATGGAGAACTGGGAATGCCGTACGTAACTGTTTTTAGACGAAATTTTTCGATAGGCTCAGAGATACTTAATCTCCAAACGATTCGTTGTAGATCCTGATGATGTTCGGCCAAATCGATCTGCCTGTACATTTCCCTTATGTCTGCAGTCAATACGTATCTGTGCTGTCTGAACCGTAGTAAAGTGGGAACGAGATCTGACTGAATAGTTGGTCCGACCAACAATATATCGTTCAACGATTTTCCGCTTGTTGTAGCACATGATCCGTCGAATACTACGTGAAGCTTAGTGGATTCATGATCTTCACGTATAACTGGATGATGTGGTAAGTCATATGTATTGGTCTGCAGGTTTTCGGCTTCGTAAACCTCACTCATGTGACCAAGGTTCAAATATTCACGCATGAAGTCGTGGTATTGAGATTTCAAATGATCGTTTTTGCTTACACGTTTTTCTACAGGACGCAGTCGTTTCAAGCTCATTCCCTTAGAATCTCCGAGTTGACTGGGATCTGACTTGAAAGGCAGTTCAACAATAAATCTCCCATCATCTGAACTCCTGTACGTGGATAGGAAATGCTGCTCACTAATTTTCTCATCATTTGACCATAAACATCCACGTTCCACCTCCTCAAGTGTCCAAAATTGTTCAAGATGATGAGATAAGACCTTTTCTGCAGCGATTGATTTTGAGCAGAAGCATTTGAACTTATATTGCCAGATACAATCCAGCCGAGTTGAGTTTTTTGGTAAATCGGCTCATTTTTCGATATTTGTATCTGACCTGAGCATAGCAGCTGCCAGAATACCGAGGCTCCCAACAGAACATCGATTTTTCTAGGTAAGTGGAATGTTGAATCTGCTAGTATTATATTCTGAGGGACTGTCAACTTGCTTAGATCAACTTGGAAAGTGGGTAGTTGATGACTAATTTTTCCGATTGTCAAAAAAGATAAATTTATTTGAAATGCGTTGTGTAACGATCGAATATTCGTCTCGACCATATGACTTACGTTTACGCTTGATTCACTAAGCCCGAAAAGGCACGTGGTTGTACGCTGTTTATTTAATTGCAAGTTGTCGCTTAATTCGTTGATCATGAAATTCGACTGGGACCCTGAGTCCAACAGTGCACAGCAACGATGCAGTCTACCTGAGCTATCCTCAATGAATATGATGGCAGTTGGCAGTAGTATTTGCTGTATGTTTTTTGAAGTATGGTGCATTTGAGTCGAACTTCCTATATTCTGATGTGAATTAAGTATTGCACTGCACGGCAAGTTATCGGAAGTAGTGCCATCACTTGCTCGCGACTCTGTATCGGTTCGAATATTTACATTGGTTGCTGATTGAACTTGAAACTTGCAACCTACAGCAGATTCTTGGTTTGATTTCATGTCAACATGCAACAGAGTATGATGCGTTTTGCATGTTCTTGCAGTGCAGTTGGTTCCATGGAAGGGCCGCAAACAATTGCGACATAATTTCCGCGTTCTTATAGAATCATATCTATTTTGCGTTGATAAGCTGCGAAACTGACTGCACCGAAACAACTGATGTTCACCCTTGCACATGGAACATTCGAGATTATTAAACGTTAAATGTGAATATGCAGTAACAGGAGCTCGACCGGTAGACGGAAGTGTTTTATGATCTTTGAAATTAGCAATAGATTCGAGAAATGCGCACCTATTCGACAGAAACTCTATGAACTCTGTTCTCTTTGGAACTTCTTCTTTACTCGCACGCTCTTTCTCCCATTCTCGCTTAGTGATGGGATCCAATTTCAATAACAAAATTTGGATGAGAAGTGTATCCCAAGTGTCCACCGGTTCATTTAACTTTCTTAGAATATCAAGATGTTTCGTTACACCAGTCAATAATTGTCGTAATGCACCATGCGATTCTTTGGGAATAGATGGAATGTTCAATAACGATTGTGAATGGAACTCTGATTTCCCTTGTATTTTCGAAACGTTGTTTTAATAAATTCCATGCAACTTCATAATTAGCATTGTTGACATCCAGCGTATCAATAATACCGGAAGCATCTCCGATCAAAGATGACTTCAGATAATGCAACTTTTGTGCATTGGACAACATAGGATTATTGTCGATGAGGGATTTAAACAGGTCGTTGAACTGCATCCATTTTTCATGGCTACCATTATATTTTGGAAGCTCTATTGTAGGTAGTTTGACTGACGCTTGATTTTGATTTATATTTTGTTGCAATTGGTAAGGAGGAACAACTGGATTTACTGCCGGTTCATTTATCACCGGTTGAATGATTGCAGGTTGATCCATGAAGGATTTGGCGTAAGTAATCAAACGATAATAATTATCTTCAAAGGTTTCTCGTTCAGTTAATTGTATTGCTTGATTATCCAACTCCTCAATCCTGTCCTGAACGTTTGTGAAGTTGTCCCATAACAAACGAGCATGTGCTAACCTTCCTGGTATTTCACCGCGTTTATCGGCATTTTCCGTGCACTTTTGGAGAAATGTCTCAAATCGTGTTGATTTGCTTCTAATCACCCCCCTTTCTCTGATGAGCCCCGGGAGTTCTGCCATAATTCAATATCAGAATTAACCTCAATAAATAAGTGCAATGCAACACGAATTCGAATAATTGAAAATCCGAAAAATCGTGTATAGTTTAGAATAATCGATATATTTGCACTATGACTCAGTTGATTACAGACATATGAATAAGTCACGAAATTTAAGATTATATATTTTGCGAGTTTGGTTGAATATATTTGATATCATTCAAGTATTCACTCAAACAAATCATGTACGAGGAGAAAGGGAATTTGAATCATGGAAAGGACTCACGTTTTTTGACAATAGGAACCAGCTGATGGCTGTAGCGCTTTGAGTGGCCTGTATCCTAACTGTTTGACTGCGTACGGTCGGTAATGGGAACTGCTTTATCCTCGGTTCAATACTCCTTTGCGAAGACTCGAATGGCGTCTTTATAACGAATCACGCCACCATTGAAATGTTTCTCAGTACTGTTATTTAATTCACTGATGTCGAATTTGCATCACTGAACTGGCAGATATTTGACTTTGCTGCACTACACTTCGTTTTTAATGACCTCTATGTATCTTGTTCAATTTTGAACTGATGTACAACCGATTATGATTCGAGAAATGACGGTTTGTTGCGGAACGACGCGTTGAGAGAAGAGATGAAATATATACGCGAACTGTATTTTTTGGTTAAATTCCGGACGAGCCCTCAATTTATATTAGTATGATTGCCATACCGTGATCCATTGGTTGGATATATAATGAAAAGAACATGTATATATGTATTATATATGACAGAAAAATATTTTATTTATTTTTACGGTCGCACAACTGTTCGGCTCGGAAGACGAGAATGTGATACAAAATGTCGCGATGCGACTTGACTAAATCCGATGAATACCGACGGTATCTGAAGGAACACGACCTAATCCCAAATTGAGAAGAGAATCGTACAAATAGGTGGTTTGGAAAGTTTTCAACCATCGCATTTGTTTGTAAATAAGAATTATAAACAATTATATCGGGAATTGTTGGTTCGGAAAATTTTTAGATATCGCGATTGTTATAAAAAGGGAATTTGATTGGGCATTTCTTCCATTAAAAATTGCTCCCAACGCAGTCCCTCATATTTCGATCTTCACACATTCTATGATATTCCCTTGTTTAATCAATTCCGTGAATGCGATGGTTGAAAACTTTCCAAACCACCTATTCTTGTATGAAATTTTCCGTAGAACACGATCCTGGGGTTTTCATCCACGTTAATTTATATTTTCAACGAATTGTTCAAGCGATAATTGTTTAAACAAATTGTAAAAATTTTTTTTTGCCGTGGATGTTCATCCTCCACCCAGATATCCTATTTGCAATAGTTACTTTTCCCGTAGGCCCAGCGGTTTCACCGTGGGCACGAACGGGTATGGAGTATTCGAAATTGTTTATAATTGTTATTTACAAACAAATGCGATGGTTGAAAACTTTCCAAATCACCTATTCTTACATGAAATTTTCCGTAGAACACGATCCTGGGGTTTTCATTCACGTGAATTCATATTTTCAACGAATTGTTTAAACAAATTGTAAAAATTCTCCTTCTCCGTGGATGTTAATCCTACACCCAGATATCCTATTTCCAATAGTTACTTCTCCCGTAGGCCAAGCAGTTTCGCCATGGGCATTAATGGGTTAAGTATTATTAATCTGTCATCATCTGTTAAGTAAAATTCCACAGAAATCCGAACCGTTTTATCTCTATTAGGAATTTGAGAAATATTCTTAGATTTCAAGAAATATTCTTAGATGTTAAGAAATATTCTCAGATTTTGGAAAATATTCTCCGATTCTCTATTAACAATTACTATATTTTCGATCTGCATTTTTCTCCATGGATATTTATCTGTATGGAATATCCACGCAGTATCCATAGTCGAAAATATGGAATCATGAAAAATCGATGCTCTTTTGATTTATAATTCAATATGAGAATTCATAGTAAATGCTCATATTCAGGAAAAAAATTATTCCTGCAACTGGAATTGAACATGGGTTTTTTCCATCACTATACCATTAAATCATGGATCGATTTGGTAAGATATGTTGGGAACGATGTTTTTACAATCGTCGTGTGAATCATTCTTATCGCATTGCTGTAATGGATGAATGTAAAAAGTGGATATTATTAGAAAGATCATGTACGAGAAATGTAAAGAATTCTTCTCGCATGTCGAAAGTTATTCGCTTTGTTTATTAAGGTCATTCTAAAATCTGAGTCTTCCACAAACCGCACTGATGCCAACGTGAGGCAAGTTATTTGCAACTCTGAAATCCTCTTACATGATTTTTCCAATAGTATGTACTGTTTGAATTCGTCTATTACAATAATGCGATAAGAATGATTCACACGGTAATTATAAATATCTCCTTTTCCACGCTTGATACCAAATCGGTTCATGGCTCAACGGCAAGTCGTTGTCGTAGTGATCGAAAAACCTCATGTTCAATTCCCATTGCGGGAACAAATTTTTTTCTGAACATGAGAATTTATTATGAATTTTCATAATCAACATTGATGTTTCATGATTTTTCGGATGTTTTTTGTGATTATTCATAGCACAACGATGGATTATATTCCACAGAGACATGGAGACGAATGCAACTCAATAATATAATGATTTCTATAAAAATCTGAGACTTTTTCTCAGTTTTTTAATAAAGTGGAAACGATGAAGTCTAGAACACGGATTTACACTTCAAAATATGGAAGATTATGAATACAAAGTGAAAAGTAACAAACACAATTGACATTCAAAATGCCGAACAGTCAAATTTTACTATGCGCTTTATAAAATTTAACGTTCAGTATTTCAAATTTCGATGGTACCCCATTACTTTTTGTACAGTATTTGTAATCTTCCGTATTTTCATGTAAAAATTCATTTTCTAAAACTTATCGTTTCTTGTATATTAAAAAACAAAGAAAACGTATTGGGTTTCTCATAAAAATTCGTAAGAATGTGATATATAATATGTATGTATTACTGAAAACATCTTTTGATTGATAAAATTTGTATCATATGTTTCATGAACATTTTGTGTTAAATTGCACAATATATTATCACCTATGTTTTAGCTAATTGATGTATCACATAATCCTTCCTCATTCAGTAATTTTTCAAGATAATATATGGTATGATTCCGGAGAATATTTCTAGTCTACTTGAAATATTGTCATAACAAATTACGAAATTCCAGAAAATCATGCAACATATCATACATTAAAATAAAATTAACGATAAACGTTGGAATTTTGCATGAGCTTTTCTTCATATCATGAATAAGATGCTTATTCATTTCGAAATTCCCGCATTACGTTGCTAAGCGACGAGTATGTAAACGTCGTGCGACAGAAAAATCGTAATTCTCTTCCGAAACGATAAAATTCGCTGATGTGAGGAAAGAAAACAATTGATATTTCCTCTCTCTTGGATTACCCGAACGCGTTACCGCGTTGCATGCGGTTCTATCGAACTCATCGTGCGCAGAAGGACTATCCTTCGCGCATCGCCTCGAAGACATCTTGTGACGTCATCTATTACTTCTGTTCTTTATTGGCCACTACAGAATTCTATCAAACCAGAAAAGAAAATATATGGAAAAAGGGTATATTGGAAATCACGCACTAGATGGACCGACGCACAGTGGGGCAAAACGCCAGGAAATTTGGCAAAAACTATAAGGAGTGATTGAATTCACTTGAAATCTCATCCTTCGATAGTTTTTGGGGTCGCTGTTTACAAACCCGTTATCAGAATTCCCGAATTCAAAATGGCGGATCCAATATGGTCGACAAAAAACCGGAAAATCTTCGGATTTTCTTCAAACTTGGTACCCGGTAGTTTTTGGGGTCGCTGATTACGAATCCGCTGACGAAATTCCCGATTTCAAAATGGCGAATCCAATATGGCGGACAAAAAACCGAAAATTCATCAGGATTCTTTCAAATTCAGTACTCAGTAGCTTTTGGGTCGCTGATTACGAATTCATTGTCAGAATTCCCGAATTCGAAATGGCGGATCCAATATGGCGGACAATGAAGCCGAAAATCCATCGGATTTATGTCAAACTCAGTACTCAGTAGTTTTTCGGGTCGCTGATCACGAATCCGTGGTTATAATTACCGATTTCAAAATGGCGAATCCAATATGGCGGACAAAAAACCGAAAATTCATCAGGATTCTTTCGAATTCAGTACTCAGTAGCTTTTGGGTCGCTGATTGCGAATTCATTGTCAGAATTCCTGAATCCAAAATGGCGAATCCAATATGATGGACAACAAACTCTGTACTCAGTTCTTAGGGTCGCTGATTACAAATCCGTTATCAGATTCCCTGAATCTCAAATGGCGACAGTGGGGTAAATAGGCCGAAATGCGAACAAACTCCATATCGTCGGAACGGATAGTGTTATCACCTTGGAATTGGTTTGATTCGACTCGAAATGAAAAAATCATTATGCAAATCGTCTTTTGAAAGAAATGAACAGTTTATTCGGAAACTCCATGAATATTCGCCAAATTTCTTCATCTACGATTCAGAGGAACATTGGATAAACTGAAGGGAATGTGAGTAAATGTATGAATCTTTTGGATGGGAAAAATACAGAAACTCAGTTATAGAATGAAAGATGCTTTCCTTCAACATAATTCCACTGTTATGCAATCATACAAGTAAATATAATCGTAAGATGAAATTCAGATAAAAATTTCTATTTTTTTTTATTCTCAACTTAATAATTCTGAAACTTCTTCACTCACTGGTGAATGTTCCTTTTTTGGTTCAGGTCGCAAACTTGTGATAAACGGATCCGATGTTTCCAAAATTTTGTGGAATACATCTTCGTTTGTCGATGAACGGAAGTGCTTCCTCGAATGGTTCAGCCTGAAGGTGGTGTAATCCTTATTTCGGCTTTCCTGTGCTTCTTCAGAGAGCATTCCGATTGGAAGAGCTGCAGCATTAATAATTTCTGAACCGTGAATTAAAATTTTGTGCACCGTTGAGGGCATATAATACCATGGGTATAGATGAAGCGCCAATTCTGCTGTGCCTTCAGCGTACGATCGAAATTCATTTGGGTCAACATCATGAGTGCTGTTGATTACTTCCAAAATGACTGCAAGTCAGTGAATCAAATTTTTATCGATCCTTATGATTTCTGCTGTTGAAGCTGCATCAGCAAAAGACCTTCGGGATGTATTCCCTGTGTTTGATGAGCCATATCCTTGTTTTACGAAATCCACATTGATTCCGAGTTTACAAACGAATTCTTGTTGGATACGTATTTTCTCAGCCTCTTCAATCGGAAGCGTGTTTTTAGAGGTCCTCCATTGCTTAAAGCTCAGGTTGTAGGCGAGATGGAGTATGTATTCCATGCATTTTATACGCGCATGGAGAGGCGATATACCCAGCTTAAGAGCTTCTTCATTTACCTAATTCTGTTGAATTTTGGATAAATTATTCATTTCTGACGGACGAGCTTTACGAATGAAGCAATTGCTTGATGAATTGGTGTCCGTCACAGCTTGAGCAACCTTTTCGTCCAACATGGAAAAGATCAGAATATGTCTGACAGTGATGGTGATTGCACCGTTGCTCACTTTTGTGACAAGCAAGTTATCGTATTCATTTTGAACACTCTCCTTTTCAACTCGTGCTAATTCAAGTGTTTCTTTCTCATATCGAGAACGCATTGCTCTGCAATATCACGTAGATGAAGGCCGAGGATTTTCCCAAATCAACTCATTTTCATGTTCATTTGCAGTCATTTTCAAAGGCACCATAGAGGTCATGAATAAATGAGAATCTGATTTATTTCCAACTCCGATTGTATACTTCTGAGAAAATTCATTCGGATCCATCAAAACCCCACTTCGAGGTCAATACGAGTTCTTCACCGTTCAATTTCTCCAGCTCTTCTTGATTTTTTGTTTTGAGGATCCTTCTTGCTGTATGATTCAATAAATCTTGCAGCGGAACCTGCGCGGATGTTTCCGTAATCATAACATTGTCGGGGTAGCATTCCCTTTTCGCTGCTGTAATTTTTTTATAGGGAGGAAATATGTTATACCCAATATTTTTAGTTGCATTTCTGATCACCTCATATTGGTATTTACTTAGTTTTGCTTGAATGAACAGCGATAACGCGGAATCATCACTGAAAGCTGGAACTTTATTCCCTGAATTTGACGAGGAGGCTGCAGCATCAATTAGACTCTGTGAGTGCGAGGATCGAAGATCCTGAATTTTGCTTCTCCGACTTCTCTCACCACACTCGTCGAAACTTTTTTTCAGTCTCCCTTCTCGATGAAAAAAATCCTCTGCATCACCATCATTATAGGAATTAATCGTAAATTCCCCTTCCATCCAATCATTGTATTTCTTCCGAAAAAGAGTCCAATTACGAGAAACCTCCTTCAACTTTTTATTAAAATGCGGCACGAAAGGTCTTTCCAGTTGTTCGCACAGTATGGAACAATTTTTTTCGTTCAAGTGTTGAAATTGAACGAAAACATACTCCCGAATATTTCCACCGTCAAGCAGGACTTCACATAAAGCACGATACGGTAACTTAACGGCATTCACTACCTACCTAAAAAGTTACTAGATTCCAAAATCGCCCCACCCCCAGTTTTCTCAGAAACGAACAAATAAAATGGAAAATAAAGAGTAGCCGCATTTTCTTTGATATGCTAAGGAGATGCACATGCTCATTAAAAGCGATTATATTCATTAATCGTTGGGGAAACTGGAGGGAGAGATCTAGTAACTTTGCCTCTGATGAATGCCCTCAATGGGTTCAATTTCACAATCGCGTAAATTTCTTCACTAACGTGCACCACTAAACTGATTCAGACAAGCATTGAGTTGAAAATCTTTCAAATTTTAGATCTTCGAAGTTTTGATGTCTATCGGTTTGCCACTAAGAGAGTAGTTATTGAATGAGGAATCAAGAACCTACACATTATGTGACGTCGATATCATCTCTGATCGGTTATTGTTTTTATCGATAAATTTCAGACAATTGAATATCCAATGTCTGATCTTTGAACAAGTCCATCTACGGGGGTTCCTTCCACGAAACAAAACAAAACTTTTCAAATACATTCAGAGAGGATTATTTGAAATATAATTAAAATTTATATCTGATGTATCACAAATATATTTAAAATACACTAAAAGTATTAAGAAAACAATCCTGTTGGTCAAAAAAGGATTTAAAATAATTTTCATGTCGAAAAATGCATTTCAGAAGCTTTTTTTGTATATGAGCTCAGTGCTCCCACTAGACAGAACAGACTATGGAGACCGCAATTGCAAACTATTGCAGCTGGAATTAATAGAGTGGTTCCTTGAAAGTATGTAGATGAAAAAAATTGGATGGAACGGTGAGGTTTTTCTGAAATACTGATGACGAAGGAATATCCGCTCAAATGGCGTGTTTCATTCTATGTTTTCTGCCTGGATAATGGAATTTTATCATTATTGGGTGTTATTCAGTCGTACCAATGACTTATCAATTGTTTTTCAATCAACATAGTAGTACCTTGTGTGAACTCTTCAAAATCACCCTCAACTTGATGAGTTATCGCAATTCTCAACTTAGAAATCAGATAGCTACTTTTGACGACCTTCAATCGACAAATGCTTATCATATATTGATTCTATGGTTAATTTACTGCAGAAAACGAGTATTCGATTATAAGAAAGCTCACTTTCAGAAAACCTACTGTTTGCCCCACTGTGCGACGCATTGCTGAGAAGTTATGGCAGCAACATCACATTGAATGTCTATACTCATTCAAGAATCATACCGTTAATCCCAATTCCCAAATTTGTTACGGCAAATTCGATGGAACTTGCACTGAATGTGATGGTATAATAATAGGAACCCCGTTCCAAGAGCCATCCAAAGATACAGACGTAATAATTACCTGCCAAATGAAAAATGCTCGTCCCAAAATGCATAAAGAGAATAAAAAAAGACAATTGAAAGGAGCACGCCGAATGAAAATTCCCAATAAGTTATTGAATCAAAAATTAGATGCAATCACCTTTAGGCGTGAAGAAGCCAAAAAACTCAAACGATTTGGCCAAAAAAGTCCCCCAATACTGCCTAACACTGCTGTATACAGAAAAGCGAAACAGCAGCAGGATTTAAAAAATTTGGACTTCAATTATTCCAATCCAGTACTGAATCTGATGTCCCATGCAAAAATAGGAAAATATGTTGGTGCTATTCATAATATAAGTTTACTGAAATTTCACTGCATATATTGGACGAGGGAGCAACAACAACTTTACACGATAAGGTGCAAAAAAGATCCGAACGCTGTTTTGACAATTGACGCGACAGGAGGTATTGCCAAGCGTGAAAATAAAAATGATCCTCCAATTTTCTTATATCAGTGCATGTTGGTTTCTGGTGAAGGAAGCATCCCAGTTTTTCAGATGGTTTCCGAAGATCATAGGGCTTTCATCATACGTCATTTTTTAAAAGTAATTCTGTCAAAAGGTGTGCAAATACCTCTGATAGTTGTAAGTGATTTTGGTAGAGCATTATTGATCGCTGTGACGGAAGTATTCGGAAAATGCTTCAATTTGCAACAGTACTTGCAGGAATGCTATGATATATTTGAAGCAATTGGTAGCGTACTCCCAGCATGCTACATCAGATTGGATGTGACCCATATTTTATCTATGGTTAAACGGTGGGAGTGTATAAAAGGGAAGGACCCATCGGTACGAAAATTTTTTCTGTGTTGCATTAGTCAAGCTTATCAAATGACGGATTATGTTGAATTAAAATATTTTTTGGAATCCATGATTGTCGTCAGTTCAAGTGAATTCATAGGATGTGCAAGCAACGGGCACCCCACAGCTGTTCAAGAAAGGCTTCAACACATAAATGAAACAATAGAAGGCGTAATCATTGCAGAACAAGAGCCAGAGGATGAAGAATCTTACGTGGAAATCAACGAAAATGAAGATGAAATTGACGAACATGTTGATTCAACTTGGACGATGTGGACGGAGTCCTTGTATAAGGCAGCACAATTGATTGTGAAAAATTCTGATGAGGGTAACACCATAAATGCCTGTTTCAATTTGAATTTCGTGGTTCAATTGAAAAAACAATTATTGACTCATTTACCATTGTGGACAGGCATTATGATGCCTCATCTCATAAGAGGATCGATAATTGCAACATCTTCGCCTGTTGAAGCGGAATTTCGTGACCTTAAAACTCGAAGTTTCAAAGGAAAATTGCCAATGAGAGTCGACAAGTTTGTATTGAAACATCTCGATCATTTAGATGGGGAAATCAAATTGTCATCGAATGAGCAAGATGTAGATTCGAATCATGGTCCATCTGACGGTGAAATTCCCTCAAAAGATATCCAATCTGATTTATCCAAATCAACTGCAAACAAATCAGAAACTGAAAAGACTCAATTAAACGATGAAGATCTAGATTTGTCGATGAACAAATCTCGAAAATGTGGTCCTACTGACGAAGATGAATTTGATCCGCATGATTCATCTATTAAATTCAGGAAGATTGAAAATAATGAATCAGTATTTCCAAAATTGAATTGTGATGAACGATACAATAAGAGGACCTTGGAAATTGACGAACTTGAACCTCTTGTATGTTCCACACCTAACGTATCCCGTTCTAATACATCGGAGGTGTCAAACGTACACATCAATTCTGAAGTTCCTGAATCACTTCCCAGCCCGTCTACATTTCGGATCAGCAAGAAGGATCAATCAAGTGAGAAATCTGTCGAGAATTATCACGAAATTGCGCATGATTTCAATGTTTGTGAGAACTGGCGAGGCTTGGTTAAGACACCAGAAGGAATTGAAGACGGAGGAAAACAGTGCTCAGAAAAACCAGGCAGAAGGTAACCATCCTATTTAGATAAATATCCTGAATGGGATTATATAAAAGATACAAAATTGAATAACCTTCTACTTTTCGAGAATGGCTTGAATCGCCCTGCTGTGAAAATTGATAAGTAAGATCTTGAATGTAACTCAAACATGTGCCTTCGATGCTACATTTCAAATAATTTTAAACGGAATAGCATGTTACCAATTTTATCGGTAATCAATTCAACACTCTTCGTCGTCAATAATAAACTTGGCATTCTTAATTTCGAACGATAAGAGAATCGTTCAGAAACATCATACAAAACGAGCAGAAATACTTTTTGATTTGGGACTGTTTCGGAACGCCATCACTAAATACAGGTTGGTTGAAAAGTTCCTGCGCTCACCAAGAGATAGCACTGCTAGCTCAAAACTTTTTTTTTCTCAAGTTGGTATATCTGTCCTGAGAACACATGCAAAGTTACAAGTCATTCTGTCAATTCATTCTTTGTTTACAAGCCATTTGAAGTTGACGTGTCATTGATTTTTCTTAGTATGGAAAAAATTGAATATCGTGCAGTCATTAGATTCTTTGTTTTGAAGGGTTTCAAAGCAAAGGAAATTTATGAACAATTGTTAGAACTGTATAAGGAGTCCTCACCTTCAAAACGCACCGTTGAATTTTGGGCTGGTGAATTTAAACGTGGTCGTACTAGCCTTGAAGACGATCCACGCGAAGGACGACCAAAAACTGCAACCACAGCAGAAATCATTGAGCATGTACATAATATGGTTAGTGAAGATCCAAGTTTGACTAAGCGTGAAATTGCTAATGCCATAGGCATCTCAGACGAACGAGTACTCCATATTTTACATTACGTATGAAAAAACTGTTTTGTTTTTCAACAAAAACTGGATCGAAAACAAATTTTTCAGCGTAATTTGGAGCGTTTGAGGCAGAATAAAACCGACTTCTTGCGTCGTTTTATAACTATGGATGAGACTTGGATCTACCACCATGATCTTAAATTGAAACAAGAACATTTACAGTGGACTGAAGCTGGTTGTTCAGCTCCAAAGCAGGTGAAGTCACAACGATCAGCACAGAAGGTTATGGCATCAGTTTTTACATTGGGCATTTTTTTTACAGAAAGGTAAAACAATCAACTCCGAATATTACTGCAGCCTTTTGGATCAGCTGGATGAAAAAATTCGTGAGAAAAGACCTGGTTTAAAGAAGAAAAAAATCATTTTTCATCAAGATAATGCACCTGCTCACAAAAGTGTTTTGACGATGGCTAAATTCAAAGAACTCAAGTACGAATTGCTTGAACATCCACCGTATTCGCCAGATTTGGCTCCTAGCGACTACTATCTCTTCAGAAATCTCAAACAATTCCTTCGTGGAAAGCATTTTTCGTCGAATGAAGAGGCCATAGCAGCCGTAGACGGTTATTTTGCAGAGCTTCCGGAAAACCATTATAAGGATGGGATAAAATTATTGGAAGATCATTGGAACAAGTGTATTGAGCTTCTAGGAGATTATATTGAATAGAGAAATATATTTCGTAACAACAACAGTATTCTTTCATTTCGAACGCAGAAACTTTTCAACCAACCTGTATGGTAAGACGGTAAGTAAATTGAATGCTGAATGCAATGTTTGCCATTTGGCGGAATATTTATTTGTGAATGAGCCGAGCAGCTATAGGGACTTTGTTTGTGAATGTGGCAAGAATAAAAAGAGCAGAAACATTATGATTACCGTGAACGTTGATATTGTGTTCGGGGAAGGATTGAAAAGCATGCAAAAAGCGATAGATGATGCTCACATCTCAAAACGAACATGCTCATTATGCGAAAATCGTTAGGACGAGCAGGTGTCATACGGACCGCATGTAATGATGGATTTATCGGTATGCACGGATAACAGTTATTACAAAAGACAAAAAAAGATAGTTGACTTCTCTTTAGATTCGATTCAAACAGTAATTGAACTTGGTGGCGACAAGTATATTCTATCAGGTGTGGTTCACTGGTCCGCAGGTCACTATATTGCATTCGTCAAAACCGGAAGATATTGGAATTCTTACGACAACCTGGAAAAGAAACGTGAGAACGTGAATGCAAAACGGACGATTCAGCCTCATCTTATTATTTACGTAAGAGTATAAAACATACCATGATTAGAAGATATCCTCAGCTTAGCAGTACTAATGTCAAAATTCAATTGAAGATGACTATACTACCACCCTGCATTTCACTTCGTGAGGTATCGGGAGAATGAAGACTCCGGATAAGAAGTCCATACACGTTTCTATTTTGCTTAAGTTTTTAGCTGGGTTTCGAATTGGGAGTTCCATTGAGTTCATTATGAGATATATGATTCGTTGAAAATTGATGATTGACTGGAGCATAAGAGTGCAACAATTCAGTCTCATCTTATTGGTCACGTAAGAGTATAAAACATAACGAGATAAGAATGGATTAGTTTCTCGGATTGGCAGGACTGGTGTCAAAATTTAATTGAAGATGACTAAGAAGTTCTTACACATGCTTTTATTTCGTTTTAGTTTCTGCCTGGGTATTATATTAGGAGTTCGTTTGAATTCATTTTGAGGTATATGATTAGTTGGAAATTGAAAATTTACTTCAGCCTGAAGGTGACAGATTAACAGGGACGATGAGAACACTTTGAGAGATTGAGGAATCTCAAAAAAAGAGGAGAGGAAAATGAGAGAAAACAACAGAAAGAACACATAAAAAAACGGAAAAACCAAATAATAAAATAATAAAATGAAATAAAATTGAAAAAAAATGGAGCCATAATCTCACCACGTCCACGTCGTTGGCTCCGGGTCACGCTGAGAGTGAGGTCAAAGCGCAAACGCCAGCCGGAAGGAACTGAGGGGGATGAATGACTAACCGGAAAGAACCATTCGAGATCCATGACATGCTGGTTGGAGGTGTTAAGATGTCGGGATGTGTCAATCAGGACTGGGGATGTCCCAGAAACAACAGGCCAGGACTCTCACGAAGTCTTGGCGAATTCAACTTGATATGACAAGATAGGTCCTGTAAGAGGAGCTGGTCAGAAATATCGTTTTCTAATCTGTGCTGATCGAAACTCTGGTGTTTTCGGGGCATCCTGGAGGGAACGGTCGGTGATGCATGATGTGCTGTGCATCCGTTTCGTTCATCAATGATATGCTGATCGGAACTCCTCTGGATTCGCGATGTGCTACACAAAACTATGGATTTCTCATGATATGCTGGTCAGAACTATCGATTTTCTATGATATGCCGGTCAGAACTCTTGTAAATTGGAGGGATGCTGACCGAAACTATCAGTTTTCCATGATAGCCAATCAGAACTCTCCATTTTCTATCACATTCTCGTCGGGACTATTGATTTCAAATGATATGCTGGTCAAAATTCTCCATTTTCTACGACATTCTGGTCAGGACTATCGATTTTCTATGATATGCTGGTCAGAACTATCGATTTCCTATGATATGCTGGTCAGAACTTTCCACTTCCTATTATATGCTGAACAGAACTCTCCATTTTCTATGATATGCTGGTCAGAACTATCGATTTTCTACAATATGCTGGTGAGAAATATCAATTTTTTATGATATGCTGATCAGAACTATCGATTTGCTATGATATGCTAATCAGAACTCTCCATTTTCTATGATATGCTGGTCAGAACTATCGATTTCCTATGATATGCTGGTCATAACTATCTCATGGTCTGCTGGTCAGAACTCTTGTCCTCTCAATGATATGCTGGTCAGAAGCTCCTTCAGTGTTTTATTCGAATTCAGATGTCTCTTCCGATCATCGCGCATCCCAATCATGTCACAATCCTCGAGATACATTCCTTTTTCGTCCGTTCATCCTGATACATTCATCTGATAGCTTATTATAGCATATCATATCAGTACCTCTCGGATAAATTTTCACAAATCTTATTCAGGAATCCAATCCTCGTTCCTCGACACTCACACTTCTCCACGAGGTCTTGAACTCCGTGATAATCCCTCCCCATTTGTTATCCCTGCGATGTTATCATCACATAGCAGAATCTAACATATCTTCCCTCCTAATTCCCGAAAAAAATTTTCTATTCATCTGTAGCATTAGAACTCCCCGGTTTCGACATCCATACCTCCAAATTATTCCTAGAACTCCGAGATATAGTCCATTTTCATCCATTTCACCTGCGATGCTATCATTACATAGCAGAATCTAGCATATCTGCTCTCCTAATTCCCGAAGAAGATTTTGCATTCATTTTTAGCATTGGAACTCCCCGGTTTCGACATCCGCACATCCGAATCATTCCTAGAACGCCGAGATATAGTCCATTTTCATCCATTCCACCTGGGGTGCTATCATCACATAGCAGAATCTAACATATCTTCTCTTCTAATTCCCGAAGAAACTTCTCCACTGATTTTCAGCATTAGAACTCCCCGGTTTCGACATCAGCACATCCAAATCATTCTTAGAACTTCAAGACTTAGTCCATTTTTGTCCATTATATCTGCGATGCTATTATATCTTAGAAGAAGTTAGCATATCATTTTTTCACAATCGAATTTCTTCATCAATTTGCATCGAACTGTTGTTTTAACTTATCAAGAACTGTGGAACTATAGTGGATGCGACTAGAACTGGTGCTTTTTTGTGCTATGCTAACATTTGATATGCCAACTTCACATTCACCAGTTTTTCACAATAAAGCCTCGAATTTCGGAAAAAAACGGCGGAAGCAAAGTTATACACCTAATATAATAAAAATTCTCCTGAAATTTCTGACTCGAGTACAAGTTCTAAGAATAATGGAATTTCTTCAAGCCAAAAAGACAAAATGAAAACTGACAATATAAACATCACATCCGGGATGGCAAAATTGAAACCAATGATATCCAGTATCTCAGCAACATTGACGCCAGAAAAAGGACCAAAGATAACGGATCAAATCATAATTAACACCAAAAATAACACAACTTTACCAATCATCAGAGGTAGTGGATTTATAGACCTTCAACATGAGATTATGAACATCCATCCTAAACTCTCTAAAAATGGAGCCATTGGTGTGATCAAGAACTCCGACGACTTCCTTGAAAATATGACCGACTCAACGAAGATCAGAAGTCTCAAGGGACGGAAACCCACACCTCCTCCTGAAACTAAAGAAACACTGAAGAAATTCTGGAACACCTTGAGAAACAGGCACAAAGATGGACTAACTATACCCTAACAGCACCCTTCGTCGCATCTCCGTGGTCTCCACGGAGATAGATGGTATCTACGTGGAGACCACGGAGATGCGAAGGAGTGTTCTGTTAGGGTAACGGCTTCAGGAGAAATTCGTGATGAATTTCGAAGAACTCTTGGTAACGCGTTATCCTCAACTCAACTTTATTCTGGAGAAGATAATAATCAATAATATTCTAGATCATAGCAACAATTCTCTTATTTCACTCATCTCTATTTATAACTTCATCTATTCATTTACTTTTTCATATACAAGGTGGACCATTTTACGTGATATAGTCAAATATGTCCGGAACTAGTAGAGATGGAAAAAAATGTTACCAATAAGAAGTTTAGAGTTTCAGGGGGGAAGTATGATGCTGACCTTGAAAAATTCCTCAGAGGTCATTTTGAAGGTCATTCGGAGGTCAAGATGGTTTTTTTGAACCGGACCCCCATGTTTTGACATTACGAAACACTGGTCATAGACCGACCCACTTCCACCCATTGGGGTGCAAGTTATGGACCGTCAAAGTCATTGATGACCGCGCAGTGAACTGGGGCTACCGAGGGCATTTCGGTACTGGCGTATCAACAATGTTTCTGTTGAGAATCATAATACGAATCATTTTGCAACACTAATCATGCGTCAAGTACTTTCATAACTCATAGAAAAAACAGTTACTATCCGGGGAGATACCGCCTACTTTAACAAAATGATTCAAGGGTCCACAATTATCTTTTGACATTCCTCATTAAGATGAAAACATCCAACGTCGTTCAACTGTTAAAATAATAATTGAAAAACTGTATACTTGGACTGTGTTTGTTTTCAAAACAACCTTTTGAAATGAATACCTTCACATTATTCCCTTCTATTGTTAGCGATAATCATAGGGTGTCAGTACTGTTGAAGTGTCAGTGCGGTACGACTTCCCCCTAACACTTGAATGTTTAGCGGATATCTGGAACGGAGATTTTTGGTTTATATGACATTTTTCCATGGGTTACACGTGCGACAGTATCCCATGGGTCACCTTTGTGACATCTTATATTCAATCCATCCAGATGGTTGGGACAGCGATATACTAGATCATTAACATCGCTGAATTTCAAATAGGTACGAGAAAACAGCTGTAACAACTATGTTGTAAGGTTAAGACAACTATCCCACAAAACAATTTGTGTCTTGAGATATTTTTCAGACAAGTTTCAGATGCCTTATGCAACGTGTTTACCCTGCTAAAAATGACGGAAAGAAAATTTGTCCTTTCCGCTTGATACCGGTTTTTGTCCCGTAAAATACGGAAGAAAACGGAATGAGAATTTATTTACCCGTTTGGAACTGGGAATGCCCAAACAGAACCGAGAGTTCTCAAAACGTTTCAAAAACGTATCCATAGTCCCACAGATCCCACGCAGCAAGCAGTTCTTCAAGACGTCTGAAAGAGTCCTGAATTCATGTATCTTGAAGACATTTTTAAAAGACTTCTTAAAGATGTCTTTTAGAAATGTATGGAAGATCTCTTGCTGTGCTTCGAGATTTTCATAACCAACAAAATTAAAATTTGTCGTATACATGTGTTTTCAATAAATTCATTCAGATTAAAAACTTACTTCGATTAAATCCATTTAGATGAATAAGTTATTTCAAATTAATTAAATAATACTTACAGGTTGGTTGAAAAGTTTCTGCGCTCGAAATGAAAGAATACTGTTTTTGTTACGAAACATATTTTTTTATTCAATATAATCTCCTAGAAGCTCAATACACTTGTTCCAATGATCTTCCAATAATTTTATCCCATCCTTATAATGGTTTTCCGGAAGCTCTGCAAAATAACCGTCTACGGCTGCTATGGCCTCTTCATTCGACGAAAAATGCTTTCCACGAAGGAATTGTTTGAGATTTCTGAAGAGATAGTAGTCGCTAGGAGCCAAATCTGGCGAATACGGTGGATGTTCAAGCGATTCGTACTTGAGTTCTTTGAATTCAGCCATCGTCAAAACACTTTTGTGAGCAGGTGTATTATCTTGATGAAAAATGATTTTTTTCTTCTTTAAACCAGGTCTTTTCTCACGAATTTTTTCATCCAGCTGATCCAAAAGGCTGCAGTAATATTCGGAGTTGATTGTTTTACCTTTCTGAAGATAATCAATGAACAAAATTCCTTTTGCATCCCAAAAAACTGATGCCATAACCTTCTTTGCTGATCGTTGTGACTTCACCTGCTTTGGAGCTGAACAACCAGCTTCAGTCCACTGTAAACGTTCTTATTTCAATTTAGGATCATGGTGGTAGATCCAAGTCGCATCCATAGTTATAAAACGACGCAAGAAGTCGGTTTTATTCTGCTTAAAACGCTCCAAATTACGCTGAGAAATTTGTTTTCGATCCAGTTTTGGTTGAATTGTTAACGTGTGCGGCACTAACTTTCCAAACAGTTTTTTCATACGTAATTCTTCATGTAAAATATGGAGTACTCGTTCGTCTGAGATGCCTATGGCATTAGCAATTTCACGCTTAGTCAAACTTGGATCTTCACTAACCATATTATGTACATGCTCAATGATTTCTGCTGTGGTTGCAGTTTTTGGTCGTCCTTCGCGTGGATCGTCTTCAAGGCTAGTACGACCACGTTTAAATTCACCAGCCCGAAATTCAACGGTGCGTTTTGAAGGTGAGGACTCCTTATACACTTCTAACAATTGTTCATAAATTTCCTTTGCTTTGAAACCCTTCAAAACAAAGAATCTAATGACTGCACGATATTCAATTTTTTCCATATTAAGAAAAATCAATGACACGTCAACTTCAAATGGCTTGTAAACAAAGAATGAATTGACAGAATGACTTGTAACTTTGCATGTGTTCTCAGGACAGATATACCAACTTGAGAAAAAAAAAGTTTTGAGCTAGCAAGTGCTGTCTCTTGGTGAGCGCAGGAACTTTTCAACCAACCTGTACTTCCAGTGCTTTCAAAAGGTTTCAATTTAATGTTCACGAGCTCTTCTTTTCACATTTGAAGGCATCGAGTGGCGGCAGGGAAAGAACGAAATTCGAGATTGCAAACTTATTCAAACTTTCATCGTATTTCCATTAAATTAGATTTTTTCCACTGTTTCTCGGAAAAATACAAAATGAAAATGGTTTTTACAGTCCTTAGGGGTGGATTCACATTGCATGAGTGAAATTGATATGTTTCTAATAGGAAATGTACCATTCGAGTGTCGTTTCACAATTTTGAGGTTGGATTTTGGATACGTTCAACATAACATTGTTACAATATTAATTCTGTAATTTTACAGTTTCGATACGTAAATTTATTTTTGAATTTTTACAGTGTAAATAAAACTATACCAGACATCCGTACATCCCTGGTATATACATGCGATGTTTCCTGAACGTCCCGAAACATTTTCAGAACATTCCAATGTTTCAGAAGACGTTCCAAGCATATTGATAGAACCTCCCGGTGGTGTATGGGTGCGGACATAAACTTCGATGGTATTGATACGGATTTCTGAGCATAAAATATTACCGATTTCAAACGTATTGCCGGATGAAGTGAAAAGGGAAGCCTTTCCGTTTCCATCCGCATACGCGCCCGTATGGAAATATTTCGCTGAAAAATGTCTGCAAAACTATGAAAAATCTCTGGAAAAAAATGAAAAAACTCTGAGAAACTCTGACAAACTCTGAGAATCTCTGAAATTTTGATGAAAAATCTAATATTTTTGGGACATTCTTTACAGACTCTTTTCAGACTTTTTTCAGAGTTTCTCAGAGTTTTTTCATACTTTTTCAGAGAAATAGTAACGAAATTGCACTCTGAAAAAACTCTGACAAAACTCTGATGGGTTGCTAACATTTTTTTCATTATTGAAAAATCCTGAAATTCAATAAATACATTCATATGCCGTATTCAAATCCCATGTGTGAAAAAGTGTTTGAAAATTTTTTAATTTTTTTCTAAAAGTCAGAAAAATGTTAGCAATCCATCAGAGTTTTGTCAGAGTTTTCTCAGAGTGCAATTTCGTTACTATTTCTCTGAAAAAATATGAAAAAGTATGAAAAAACTCTGAGAAACTCTGAACAAAGTCTGAAAAAAGTCTGTAAAGAATGTCCCAAAAATATTAGATTTCTCATCAAAATTTCAGAGATTCTCAGAGTTTCTCAGAATTTTTTCATTTTTTTTCAGAGATTTTTCATAGTTTTACAGACATTTTTCAGCGAAATATTTCCATACGGGCTGATTAGAATTTTGATGGTATTTATACGAAATTCTCAACTTAATATTGTACCGATTCCATCCGTATTGTCGAACGAAATGAAATGAGAATCCTTTCTGTTGTCGACTGGAAATGCGGATGAAAATTTCAGTGGTATTGATCAGCATCTCCATCATTGAATTTTGTCGACTTTGTCCGAATTTCCGGATGAACTACAGTGTACAAAAAAAATTCATTGGGGGATCCCAGTATTGTACTGGAAGCAATTACCCTGTACAAGGATCTTTATTCGCATATCCTTGTTCGAAAGTCGTTGAGGAACCTTGTCCGCTCATGTAAATTGAGAGAAAATCATATCCTACCTACAGGGTTCGAACTTACATTCCTACCGGCCTACCGTCTGAAGCCTCAGACCTCACCGAATGAGCTATTGCGCGACTTCGCAGATAATCACCTTAAGAAAGATAATCACCTTAAGAAAGCACATGTGTACGTTGGAGTGTTTTTCCGTTTTCATCCACATGCGTGAAGGAGAATTTTAATGATATTGACCTGGCCTTACAGTCATCAAATCATATCGATTTCATTTGGGTTTTCGGATAAATGGAGTTTGAAAGTCTTTTTGTTTCCATCCGCATATGCGGATCCCATGGTATCTCTCCGGATTTACAATCATGGAATCATATCGGTTTCAACCGGATGAATTAAGGTTGAAAGTCTTTCTGTTTTCATCTGCACTTGCGGACAAGAATTTTCATGGTATTGATCTGGATTTCCAACCATGAAATCCTACAGATTTCATCCGGATATTCGAATGAATGAAGGTGGGAAGTCTTTCAGTTTTCATCCGTAGATGCAGATGAAAATTTGAATGGTATCTGTCTGGATTTACAATCATGAAATCACATCGGTTTCATCCGGATTTTCGAATACACGGTATTTGAATATTCTTCCATTTTCATCAGAATACCTTACTGTAAATTCCCAATTAGTTCGCATGGATCTTTGTATGGGAATTGAGTGGGTCGCATGGTTCTTCGCATGGGAATGAAGTGGGTCGCATGGGTCTTCATATGCGGATCAATGGGATCACGTGGGTCTTTGCATGGGAATCAAGTGGGTTGTATGGGACTCAAGTGGGTTACATGCGTCTTCACGTAGATTAATGAGCGGAAATATTGAGAAATAGATCACTCTCAAATTTTAAACAATTAATTGAACTTGAAACAGAAATACACATCGACTTTCAATTGTAGATCACATTCATATTGATTGAGTTCGAATATGTCAATCATTCATTTGACACTCCAATGTACCTTGCTCATTCATCATGGTGAATCACATGGGTTATTCGTGCAAATGTCTCATGGGTCACTCATGCGAATATATCACATGGGTTACTCATGGGGAAATATTGCACCGGTGACCGCTGCGAGGGTACCAAACAAGACAAAAACTTAGGTGAATGTAAAACAATAATGGAAATGTTCATTGTCTCAAGTTCATGTGAGTTTTTGTTGTGTTTGGAATTCTCATATGGGTAACCCGTGCAATATTCCTCCATAGGTAACCTATGTGATATATTCACAGGAGTAACCCATGTCACGTGATTACATGCGAAATAAATCCAGTCCTGAATTCGCATGGGAAATTTTCCTTGCGAACCAACTGGAAATTTACAATGGGATATACACGGGAATATTCGACGGACTGTTGAGGATACTGAAACAGTTCTTTCAGTATTCGAGTTAGGTAATATCCCAAGAAGTGAACTCTTCTGGACCTCTTTATGATTTCATGAATTCGAAAATTCATAAACAATTCTATTCATGTTCTTGAAAAAGAATTCTCCGACTGCTGTATGAGATCACCCGGCTTGTCAGACTGGATTTTGACGCAATGGAATTATATCCGTGAATCCAATCTAGAACTAAATAAAATGTGCATGCAGTAATTACTGAGCACAAACAACATTTGTTTGTTTTGCTTCTCCGGGCGCAAACTGGGAACTTTCGTTCAATTCTTCAATCCGTCAAAGTGGATTAGAAAAGAATAAATTTTTTTCCGAAAATCCAACTTGAAACGGAACCCATTTGGCATGTGTTGATTACTCAACAAAACCACCATTTCTTATGTCCGCATTGACATACGTAAATGACGGCTTACGCCTCATCAGCTGGCTTGGCAAGCCGGATTTCAACGAAATAAAATCATATCCGTAAATTCAACTTTAAACGGAATAAAACGTCTATGCGTTAATGACGGAATGGAAACACCATTGTTTTATTCAGCATTTCCGGATGCAAACTGGGAATTTTTATTCCATCATCCGGCTCGTCGAAGCAGATTGGAACGCAATAAATTTCTCTCTGCAGATCCAACTTGGAACGGCATCAATTTGGTCGTCGTTTATGCTAATCGAAGCGGTAATATCTTATACCCGTCATTCCGGACAAACTCAAAGGTTTTGGTAAAAATTGCAATTCTAGCTCAGAACGGATTCATTTTGCTTCCGCTGTTCCAGTCTCCTCTGACGATACGGAAAGTTTCGTACACATTTTACTTACGTCACAAAATCTTACTTCTGCCCCGCGGAATGAATCGTAAAGATTCGCATCTAAATTCTTTCCGTTTCTTCCCGTTATTTTCAGCAGGGTGGGGTGTCGGACCGGATTTAAACGCAATAAATTCACTTCCGCAATTCCAAGAAAAAACATAATGAAACGTACCTACTGTAATTACGGATGAAAAACATCACTTCTTCATTCAGCATTTCCGGATGCAAACTGAAAACTGTTGTTCAATCATTCGATCCGTCGACCCGGATTCAAACACAATAACTTCCTTTCCGCAAATCCAACTTGGGATGCAATCAGTCAGGTCGTCGTATATGCTGATCAAAATGGTAATACTTCAAACCTGCCATTTCGGACAAAACCAAAGGATTCGATGAAAAATTGCAATTCCTCATCAAAACGCATTCATTTCATTTCCGCTGATCCAGTTCCATTCCTTCTCCGACGATACGGAAAGTTTCGTACAATTTTTATTTCCGTCTCAAATCTTACTTCTGCCATGCGGAACGAGTCGCAATGATTCGCATCTAAATTCTTCCGTTTCATTCCGTCATTTTTAGCAGGGTAGGTATCTTTTAGAGGTCCAAAATACGTTTTACATCTAAAAACACATCCTCTTGATTTGTTGTAAATGTGAGGCGTGTTTTAGACGCCTGAAATATATCTAAATACATTGCATAAGACATAGTTTAATAGATATCGCAAAACATGAATTGTTATGTGGGATCTTTCTTTCCAACTCCTGTGAATGGTTAAAATCTTGATCAAGATCAATTGGATTCCAAATAGATCTCTAGAGAGATCTATCTCTCCTGATATCTAATGAATATTTCGCATTTTCAAAAGATTACTCTTTGGAAATCGAACACATGTCATACGTGACAAACTTCGACAAGCTTAAGATATCTCAAACAGTTTTTGGGGGAGATATGTTACAGACTTATTTGATCAAGTCTTAAACATATCCTGTAGATATTTTTCAGGCGTCTTGTAGATATTTTTCACATACCCTAACATGTATGAACTCTGGCCCACTGTGGCCCACTGTGGTCTTAGGCCTATATTAGCAGGATGGGGTTCATGCTGGGCCGGGGGAGGCCCCATGGTACGTACATGCTACGGTGATGCATAGATATCTTTTCGATATATTTAGGATATTTGTTGGGCGTATTCATAATGCCCAGAAGATCCCGTAGAAAAGTTTTCCTCGTCCACACCAAATTTTTTTATTCTTCCCCCCATTTTTTCGTCGGAACATGGAAAATAAGATGAAAATTTGACAGGGACATGGAAATGAACAAGGAAAACTCTTCTATGGGATCCCTAGTGGAAATTTTGATATGGAAAACATCAGGTCCAGATCAGGCATGCCTTATTTCTGTTCAGGGCCTGACTTGAGTATCTGATAAGGCCCTGACAAAAATGTAACGCAGGGAAAAGACGAGGCCCTGATCAGGAGAACCAAATTTCCCAATCAGGATCTGATCAGGGTAGTAATTGAATTCCCAATCAGAACCTGATCCGGGTGGTAGCGGAATTCCCAATCACGACCCCAACTAAGCTATAATCTAACATTCAATTTAATTTTCATGGAATTCACTTTTCATGAAATTTTTTGAAACTCCCCCAACAGAAGAAATTCTACTGATGATCCAAATAGACCTCAGCTGAACATTTAAAAAAGACTGGTAAATTTCCAATGATTCCTGTGATGATTCTGAATAGTTTGATACATTCATCGTTCTGAATTGATCAGGTCCTGATTCGGCTGTCTTGTCGGTTATCACATGATTGAAATACGGATGAGCCAAGGCAATCCTGATCAGGTCCTGATGAAGATATCTTGACAGTAACCTCACAATTCAAATACGGATGAGTCAAGGGAATCCTGATCGAGTTCTGATAGGAATATCCTGTCTGAGTTACTGAAAGGGAAAATCTGACTGGGACCTGTCAACAACCTTGCGTTACATTGTTGTAAGGTCCTAAACAGAACGCCATGTCAGGACTTGATAAGGTAATTAAAAGTTTCTCTCAATTAGGAGTTCCTTATTGCAGCCTTATACGAGGGCCATGCTTCTAATAGGGAAGTCTCTGTCAAATTTCTACTAGGGATATGTTGGAAATTCTCAAATTACCCAACATCCAAAATTCAAAAGAGATCCCAAGTGGATACTAGCGCCGAGACGCTGCGGCCATCTCGTATTGGCCAGTTCATTGAAAAACTACTAAATAAATTCATAAGTAGACTGTGGAAATTCATGCAAATATAGATTTTTCATGTTAAAAGATACACTGAGAAAACAGATATCCTGAAAATTACCATAATTTATGGATTTTCAGCACTGGTCTGACCCGAGTCGGAATATTTACTTGCACGAATATCTAAAAGTACCATAATTTCTTGGACTTTTCAGAATAAGTATGGTACCTTCCTTATAAAAGTCCCAGATATTATGGTACTTTTAGAGGTTTGTTCAGGTAAATATTGAGACTCGGGTCAGACCAGCGCTAAAAATCCATAAATTATGGTACTTTCTAAGATACCTTTTTCTCCGTGTATGAAACAATATCCAGCATTTTTCCATTGGGGAAATTAGCATGTAATGTACTATTCTGTGTCATTGATATGAAATATACAAGAGATATAGAACATGGAAAATATATATTTGCATGAAGTTCCGCAGTCTATTCATAATGAGTAAACACAAAAATGCACTGAGACTGAAAATAACATGAGCAAAACTAGTTTGAAATTTTTACGCATGCCGCTTGTGCTCATATAATACATATACATATGTTAACGCTTATTCGTTCATGTATTCAGCCCTATACCAACTAAGTTTCTAAATATTTTTTACAGCTGAATTATATATCAAATAAAGATGTTTGTAGCTCGGAAATTGTCATGGGAAAATACATTCAGGAAGATACCTTAAAAATATTTTGTGAAGGACATCTTCAGGACATGTTGGACAAATCTAAACATCTAAAAGATGTAATTCAAAAGATATTGTAATAATTCAATATCTGAAAGATGTATTTCAAAAGATATCTTGAAGATATCTTAAAGTTGTTCATGTTCATTGAGAAATTCAATTGAATTCACTTCACCCCACTTAGATATTTATTTGAAGAACAATGTTCACAAATTTTTGTATGTCCACAACATGTCAAAAATCTCAATGCGCGTTCATCAATGAATTCTCAAACACGGGGTCTGTTGCCATCTTAGTCGACTGCTTTCAGTTTTGATTCCTTTTCGATGCATGATATCATCCAGCTTCTTCAAGAGGAGAAAATTTTCTCTAATGATTCTGGTTTGTCTCTCGCGTTCCAATTGTAAACCTTTCGCGTTATGAAGTACATGAGGTCTGTCTTTAGGTGGTTTCACATCTACCGTTGATGTTGCTTTTTGAACCTGAAACAACAATTATAATGAATAATTATTTCTCGTTGACACGATACGGAATTGATTTCCATACTGAGAAACAGCTACTCAGCTACGCACAACAGTTGAATACGTCCAAACACAATTTCTCATCAACTCAATATAAATACAAAATCCATTCATACAAATATGCGTAGTCGAGTCGGCTACAAATCTAGTTGAATCAAGGAATTATTGCATTCGAACGTATCCAATTGAGCGGCTGGATCGAAAAACTCGCCGAGCGCTCGAACGTGGGGAAAAGTATTGTCCAAGCCGTGACGTCACACACCGAAATCAAAAATTGGAATTTCGAAAATTAAAAAATACTGGGCGATAGATCTTGAAAAATCAATGTGAGTATCCCTTTACAATTTTTTCTTTGATCAATACTTTTAGAGATAAAAAATAAAAACCACATATTGTTTTTGTATCAAAAATCAATGTTGTTCAATATTAAACTCGTTCTGATTCAGTCATTTTTCAAGATATCATGGAGAACTTGATCAATTCTTCTTCATAAGATCTGTCCGAAGACGATGATGTCCATAAAATTTGTAAAAGTTAATAATAAATTGATAAATTTTCAATCCAAAGTGAAAGCCGTGTTCTTGATGCTTTGGATTAAAAAAGAGGCGGAGAAAGTATGAGCAACGAAAAACTTCTAGCAACAAAGTTGTTCGTTAATGTATGAACTAACTTTGTGGAAAATTTCAGATCGATTGGACCATTAGTTGTTGAGATATAGCAATTTATTTATTAGCGCGTAACGGAAATTTGTCATGAGTTCGCGTCGTTTATCGAATGAATGTCAGCGGCCGCAGCAAATAATGTATTCGCGTGGAGAGTTTAGGTTTACTTACGTATGACTTGGACTACATGATTTCGTTAATTTCCGTGTAGATGCGAGAAACCAGTTTCCATGCGTTTCCGATCCATTTCCGTAACTTAGGAGTAGTTACGTTGAATGTCCGCGTGGATAATTTCCAATTACTCAGGTACATCTTGGAATCGGAAATGGAATTTGGACAAAAAATTACGCATCATCGCATCTGATCAGCTTCCACGAGTTTCTGTTGGGCGTTGCCAACAATAATTCCATGCATTTCTGAGGGAAATAACTTTTTTCATAATTGATCGCACTGAGATGTACACCCAGAATATGCTCAAGTGATCGGAAGTCATGCAAGCAGACACCAAACGTAATTGCTGCGAAATATGTTCGGGCGGAAATGGATCGGAAATACATGGAAACTGTGTTTTTAGGCCTGAATGCAAGTCCGCGGAAGTTGACCAAGTCACATGACGCTGTAAACATTTGACAAAATTCCATTTCCGATTTTTCGGAAGGAAATCTGAAAAGATTGAAACCCAAGATGTACCTAAGTCATTGCAAATTATCTACGCGATCAGTAAGCTTAACTGCCTCCAAGTATATTCATGCGGAAATAGATCGGAAATACATGGTCATTGTGTTTTTGGGTCCATGGAAGTTGTACACATTTATCAAGTTCAATTTGCGATTCTTCATGAGTAAAACTAGGGAGATTCAGGGCCGTCTTTAAGGCAGGGCACACCGGGCCCGAGCCCAGGGCCTCCTGCAAAAGGGGGGCCTCTTCGCAGAGAATCGTTAACCCTGCTAAATTTTCCCAATAAAGAACGATACAAAACGATACATTTTTTCTATAGTTTTCAATGAGGTTTCTGAATACGGAATTTACGAAGTTATATCGTTATTAAACGATAGAACTCTATCGTTCCTTATCGTCTTCTATAAAAATTCAAAAGAATGTATGGGATTTTATCGTGAAATTCGTATAAGAAAAGTACCAGTTATTTGGAAAAATATAGTTGTGTGTTCCAGAAAAAGTAGCACCCCTATACGAATTTCACGATAAAATCCTATACATTCTTTTGAATTTTTATCGAAAATGATAAGGAACGATAGAGTTCTATCTTTTGATAACGATATAACTTTGTAAATTCCGTATTCAGAAACCTCATTGAAAACTATAGAAGAAATTTATCGTTTTGTATCGTTCTTTATCGGGACAATTCAGCGGGGAAGATTTTTATATATTTTCTTAAGAAGGTTACTTGAACAAAATGAAATCAAGTTATTTTAAAAATGAAACTAATAAATACTTATATATATATATATATATATTCGTTTTAAAATTCATTTTTCACTTTGGTTGAACAGTTTTTTACGACATTTTTGAGCCGAAATGTCATTAATCAAATCATTAAAATCTATTCCTTCCAATGAATCTGATTCGATGCATATAATAGATAAATTGTTTAGCCTTGACTCAATCATCGAATTTCTTATATCGTTTTTTAAAAATTTCAAGATTTTACGTCTCCTTACATGGGCCTCCACTCTAAGTAGGCCCAGGGCCTTCAAGCAATGAAAGACGGCCCTGAGGAGATTGGAACCCAAGATGTACCTAGAGAGCCTCAAGGGAGAGAGTGGACATCGGAGGTTTGCTGTGATTGGCCAAGGCCTTAAGAAGCCATATTGATGGAGTATTCCTATTATGATTATGATTATAAGCCAAATATAATCATAATCATAATGGGAATACTCCATCAATATGGCTTCTTAAGGCCTTGGCCAATCACAGCAAACCTCCGATGTCCACTCTCTCCCTTGAGGCTCTCTAGATGTACTTGAGTAATGCGGCAATAGATCGGGAATACATGGTCATTGTGTTTTTGGGTCCATGGAAGTTGTACACATTTATCAAAATTCAATTTGCGATTCTTCATGAGTAAAACTAAGGAGATTGGAACCTAAGATGTATACCTGAGTAATTGAAAGTCATCTACGCGATCAGTGAACGCAACCACCCCCAAGTGAATTCATGTAAAAATAGATCGGAAATACAGGGAAACTGTGTCTTCAGGTCAGAACGGAAGTCTGCTGGAGTTGAACAGGTCAAATGGCACTGTAAACATGTGTAAAAATTTCATTTCCGATTTTTCATAAGTAAATATGAACAGATTGGAACCTAAGATGTACCCAAGTGATTGGAAATCATCTACGCGATCAGTAAACTCAACTTGCCCAAGTATATTCATGCGGAAATCAATCGGAAATGCATGGAAACAGTTTTCGTGCGACTAAACGGAAATGAACCGGAACAGAATCACGCATGCGTGATCAAACTTTCGATCAGCTGTACAATATCTGTGACAATATTTGCCCTGGGAGCAGCGTGTTGAGATAGCTTGAAGGCTAAGGAGGTAGGTCCTATAGGTAGATATGTTCGGTGAAAGTTCGGTATTCACAAATTCACAGAATATATCGAATCTTTGAATTAAGTCAACATAATTTGTATTCTATTTCTGCTCAATTTCTCGGTAAATCGGCTGTTGAATTTAAAATAATATGTTTCCCAAATGCGGAACGGAACGGAAGAAATCCAATTCTTGAATTGATGAAATATAGAAACGATACTGGGGGCATTGAATGCGTCGATCCGGAAATGATGTGCATAATAATATTGTTCAGTTTTATTTCCGAAATTTACGAGACAAAAACACACAGGAGCTTTCCGAAGTGTTTGACTCGAGGCGTCTGGGGCGTGAACTACGGATTCCTATTGGTTCATTCCACGCCCCTGAAACCCCGGGTCACACACTTCGGCAAGCTCCACAATAGGTCGGAAAGTAGTCGTAAATAGAATTTTTTGTTTAGGTTTATTTAGTTTGCTTGACCAGGGTTATGAAACAAAATATGAAAGCATATGGAAGCTCAAGAAGAACATCCAATCTATTCAGAAAATTTCATAATGCATGCGATTATAACTACATCCTCGACACAAAAGGAATTCAAATTTGAATGAATTTTAAACACGTTTTGATTCCAGCTTTGAAGACATTTTGCGACTAGGCAGATTGAGTCCCAGGTGATTCGAAGTTCGAAGCTGTTCCGAACTCCAAGAGCACACAACGCTTGTAGGTTATATTTTCATTCATTATACGTAAATTCACGTCCATGAGATGTCCAATGAGCCTCCGAATGTCCGGTCTTTGAAGAAACCTCTATTGAACATTCCTTGAAACTTCATGTTCTTTTGGAGGAGGCATTTCGAACGGTAGAGAAACTATTATATCTTGAGAATTTAGGCAATAAGCGGGACAGACGTTAAACACGATTATCCAGTGCAGAGACTGCAGAATAGAATACAGTTGAAGAAACCAGGTGTTTTAAGAATAAATGTAAAGTAAACACCAGAAGAACAAGAAGTGTTTCCCGTTGGGAATTCATGGTGGAGACGCGTGAAACGTTGGGAAAAGGGGCGTGGCACGCTAGCAAAAACTAGAAGGGAGGAGATATTGACTTGGATACGAAGCACTCTCGGAGGAGATTCGAATTAGCGACAGACCCAGCGACCACTTTCGAATCTGCAGATAATTCGAGGATACTTCGTGGATGATTCGAAGCTGATTTGAACGCTTTGGATACTACAGGCAAATGAGACGGTAGATGAAGAGACGGAGGGTTCCTCATGCACATGCGGTCATATGCATGGATGACAGAAATACGATGAAACCAAAAGAATGTTCATCCCTCTCTGACCTGACGTCCATTCCAATGGACATAAAATTTAAAAGATTATCAGAACAGTTCCACAAATCAAAGCAGTTCGGAACCTGTTGTATACAATGAATTAGAACGCGCCCTGTTAATACAGTTTAACCAACTCTTAGGTTGGCAACAGTCAGTGGAGATAGGTGGTTACCACCAAGAATTTGTCAGAAGCTTGTCAACCCCGGTAACGATAGCACGTATTCGTAGGGTGCTTGTATAGAAAACGTGTTCGCGAATCATATACCTTACTGCGTGTTATACAGGGTGTCCCATTTCAATCTGTCACTTAAAATATCTCGAAAACGAATAGATTCAGAAGAAGATGTTCCGGGAGAAAAATGTAAGAATCTGAGGGGGACATCCGATGGTGAACTTGGCTTTGACCTCAGATCCCACTTTCAAGGTCATTCTGAGGTCAACTCATGTTTTTTGAATGGAATCCCCTATTTTTTACTACCGGTTTAGATTCTACGCTGAAAACCAAGGAACTTTTGTCTCAAACGTTTTTCCGAAATCCGCATAGATGGCGCTCTAATTGATGAAAAAAATGAGAATTCTCAAACCCTCGGATTGTATTCTGTCTAATATAATGCTCAACTCTTGAGTGTTTCTCATCTCCCGGAAATTGCCGTCGGCATCAGCGTTACCCAATGTGCACCACGAGGAGGTTGCGCGATCGGACTTTACACATCATTGTGGCCCTGAGAAGGGCCGATTGTCTGAACTGGAGGTGTATCTTCGGGGACGCATTAGGCATTCAAAAGATGTTCAAAATGAGCGCCGTTTTGCCTTTGACAAAGCGCAATTCTTTTATGAAAGTTTTCTACAGTTGCTTGCAACGTAGCAGGTGTTACTGCTGTGCATGCTCTTCTTATTCGATCTTTCATGTCATCGCGTGTTGTTGGAGATTCACGGAATACAACATTTTTTATGTAACCCCACAAGAAAAAATCAGGCGACGTCAGATCTGGCGACCTAGGTGGCCATCGCACAGGTCCTCCACGGCCAATCCACCTTCTGGGAAACTTCTCGTCCAGAAATTTTCGAACAATTCGCATGTAATGAGGAGGTGCTTCATCCTGTTGGAACCACATCCTTGATCTCACGTCAAGACTTACGTCTTCCATAAGAGCAGGGAGTTCAAAATGCAAAAAACGAAGATACTCCGCGCCAGTCAGGTTTCCTTAAAAAAATACGGCCCTATGATCCTGGAATCTACAATTCCGCACCAAACGTTCACACTCCAACGGTGTTGATGATTAATTGTACGGACCCAGTAAGGATTCTGAGCACTCCAATAATGGCACTTGTGCCTATTGAGAATTCTAACATTGTGAAATATTGCCTCATCAGAGAATATAACGTGATGAGAGAAAGTATAGGATCTTCTTCAATTCTCCGTTGGGCCCACGTGCAGAAGTTCAATCTTGTTATGAAATCCTCAACTGTTAGAGATTGCACCAAAGTGATATGGTCCGGATGATAATCCAACGATTTCAAGATACGCTGAGCTGTGGATCGAGGAATCCCGGTCATTTCCTCAATATCCCGAAGACTGATATGGGGATGAATATGAATTGATGCCAGCACAGCCAGCGATCTCACATCAGGATCATTGTCATCCGCATAAACTTTCTTGTTCCTCTGTCGTTTGAGGAGACCTTGACGAGCACGTTGTTCAAGAAATCGGATCGTAATGCGATTTGGACACCTCCGATCCGGAAAACGACGTTGAAACTTTCTCACAGCTTCAACATAATTCCCCCGCGCTTCACCAAGACACAACACAACGTCGACAATATCGTTTGGCGCGTAATCAGACATGATATTTAGAAATGTGTTTCCTCCAAATGATAACAGAGAACTGAGCAGTTTGGGAATGCTAAATTTCTAAGGTATTCACACGTGAATCAAAACAATAACAATTTCCAAGAACAAAACCAAAACAAAACACAACCGACGGCAAATTCCGGGAGATGAGAAACACTCAAGAGTTGAGCATTATGTTAGACAGAATACAATCCGAGGGTTTGAGAATTCTCATTTTCTCATCGATTAGAGCGCCATCTATGGGGATTTCGAAAAAACGTTTGAGACAAAAGTTCTTTGGTTTTAAGCGTAGAATCTAAACCGGTAGTAAAAACATAAGGGATTCCATTTGAAAAAACATGAGTTGACCTCAGAATGACCTTGAAAGTGGGATCTGAGGTCAAAGCCAAGTTCACCGTTGGATGTCCCCCTCAGATTCTTACATTTTTTTCCCGAAACATTTTCTTCTAAATCTATTCGTTTAGAGATATTCTAAGTGACAGATTAAAATAGGACACCCTGTATATACACCCACAGGGTGGGTTATTTTAAGTAATATAGTCAAATATCTCCGAAACTAGTAGAGATGGATACAAATGTTGCGGATGAAAAGTTCAGGGTTTCAGGGGGGGAGTATGGTGCTGACCTTGAAAAATTCCTCAGAGGTCATTTTGAAGGTCATTCGGAGGTCAAGATGGTTTTTTTGAACCAGACCCCCATTTTTTACCATCACATTTGAAACCTGGTTTCAAACCCTTCACGAAACACTGTTCATGGACCCCCTTCCGCCCATTGAGGTGCAAGTTATGGACCGTCGAAGTCATTGATGACCGCGCGCACGGACTGGGACGACCGCGAGCGTAAGTGCGTGGATAGGCGTGATGATTCCAGTGGAGAGACGAAGATTAGTGATGACCCTAATCTTTCGGTGAATTATCTGAAAATCCGAAGGATGTTTTTGTCTGTTCGAATGCGCATCTCAATCAACGTTATGTGGTATGGTAAATACTTTCAATGCTTCAAGCAACCCTTCAACAATTTTTGAGAGTCGATACTCATTCATAACCCTGATTGAATCAAATGGAATGATTCAAAGAATTTCAAATGCAATAGTGAATCGTAATGAACCGAAGACATAACTGCCACTCATGATAAGCAGAGATTCGATGGGACGTGAACATACTATCTTGAATGAGATTGATTGGATCTAGCATCAGAATTTCGATCCATGGATGAATTGCAAATGTATATCTGAATGATCCGAATTTTTCTTAGCCTCAGTACAATCATGATTTGTATGCCTTCATGACTTCATAAAGACATCCCCCATGAAAATGTTACACCATGTTTTTTTGGTGTGAATTTGGTGGCGGGACAAATCAAGTGGAAAATCAGTGGTATTCTGGTATTTCACCATGAAACCACGGTGTATTTGTAAATCTTCTTCTTGTAAATCTTTTGGTTTCTTTTCAGTAGAAAATAAGCGTGAAATCGGTGAAAATTTGGTGTAATTGTACTCTAATTGACAATATTTAGGGTGATGGCTAGATGTCAAACGGGTAAAATTGGCTTTTAGTATAATTCTGGTATCAATTATGGTGTTGGATTCACAAATACTACAAAAAACCATTATGGTGTTCAAGGAGAGACCAGGGATTCCCGCTGATACAACCCACGATACAAGCATACCGACTGAGTAAACATTTTTTCAGCAAGAATACTCTGAATTGGATTCATGAAGAAGTATGAAATTTTCAGGAATCCATCTCCATTCCTCTATCTATCGCGGTACATCGCCCGAATTTCAAATTTAAAAAAAGTATTTTTTGCTCAGTCGGTAACACAAACTTTTTCTTGAAATTCAAAATTCGGGCGGTGTTCTGCGATGGATGGAGGATTGGAGATTGATTCCTGAAAATTTCATGCTTCTCCATGAATTCAATCTAGAGTATTCTTGCCGAGAGAATGTTTACTCAGTCGGTACGCTCGTATGGCAGATTGTTAGCGGGTGTAAACAAAGTGGAATTATGGTGTATACTCTTCATTTCTTGGATTTCTTGTTGGTGTACGATGGGTAAAAATTTAGTGTGGATTTGGTGTAAAAAATTTACAAGTACACCGTGTTTTCAGGGTGTAAATTCGCCAAAATACCGAAATACCACCGACTTTACACTCAATTTACACTTACACCCCATTTTACACCAAAAAAAAACGGTGTAACGTTTCCGCCAGGGTTGGAACGTGTGTCTTCAACATTGAACTCTATATCATACTGGAAAGCGTACTTCTCAAAAATGGCCGGTGGGCTTAGTGCAAGAGGGAAGGTTGCTTTGAGTGGGAAGCTTTCTCTTTTGTTTATATTAATGAACTATGGTCGCATCTATTCTTGAAGAGAGATAGCATCCCACTCGAAATTCAAAATCTCACCGGACTATACTATAGAAAACATGAGAAATGCGCCTTCCAATATGATATAGAGTTCAATGGTCTTCAATAATACCAGAGAATGTTTCATCAATTCAAAGAATATTTAATTATTTGAATAAGCTTCCAATTGAAGGAGAGAAGTGTATCGTAAATAGGTATAAATGATCATAACAATTCATAAAATATATTTATCAAATCTCAAGAGTATAATTTGATGACAATTCCTTACTGAACAATTCAGGTTTTTGACAATTTCTTACTGAAATTTGATGATTATTTATTAAATTTGACAAATATGTTATTAAAATTAAGAAGAAAATTCTTAGTATTGGAAATTATATTATTGAATTCAATATTTCATTATGAATTCTGTTTAATAAATTGTATATGGAAAAAACTTCATAATTTTTCTAACAGGGTTGTTTTCAATGGGAAAAATAATTTAAGGTCACTGACCCCATTAGCGAACGCGACCCCTTTAGTGAACCTCGAGATAATAAAACCTCTTTGACGAACAAGAAGTGTTTACCTATTACGTGCTGTGAAGATTATTCCAATCTTCGAACATTATTGTTCGTGATGAATGCGAAAACAAATGGAAGAAAGAAGAATGTAATTCACGAAATAAATAAAGACTCATGCCGAGTGTCACAACGAGCTTTGCTTCCGTGAATCTTACAAGGTGAGTTAAGAATGGACATTTTTTCAATTGTGCATTTTCATAGTATTAATGCGACCATTGAACTATTTTATGTATCCAATCTATTGATATCATTCAAATTAAGATAATATAGGGTTATTTTCAATAACTATCAGTCGCTAACCCAGAAAATTGCGCGTTCAGAAATACCCACACGGAAATGATTGGTGAATCTATTACTGAACGAATAAACGTGACAATTCATATCATAGGTATCTACTCTAGGAAAATTTTTTCATGAATTCTCATAATGCGCATAATTTTTCAATCAATCTATAAATTTCTCCAAGGATTGGAATAAACATGTAAAATTATAAACTCTACTTGAAATTCACAATTTTTTTTGCCAAAGTAACTCAAGCAGCAACAGAAGTCCAAAGTATATATGAAATAAAAACGTTGGTAGAATTTGAGAATGAGATACGAAGAACATATCATGAAAGTTCATAGAATATACGAATGGGACTGTTTTAAATACACTCAGAACGTACATAGTACATTTGAAATGTACGATATTCATTCAATCGACGTTCGACTGACGTCCCGTCATATATTCGATTACATACGTTCGATGAATATGCATAGCACCTATGAAAAGGTCTCATTAGAATGTGCACAGAATATATTTCGAATATCATCAGGAAAGTGATAATAACTCATCTGAGCAACCTCAGATTCTACGCGTTCGGTAATGGGGTCAATCAGCGTTCACTAATTCATGCGACCCGTTCCCTAATGGAGATATTGTTAACATTTCATTAATTTCATTATTTTTATTGTCATCACTTAGAAAATGAATAAAAAATCACGGTAAGAGGGAATTGAAATGCTCAATCTACCTTATTTACTGGTGGAAATTCATTTTAAAGAAATTATTCATGAAATAATTTATATTTAGAGTGCTTGTGTTCTTAAATGTTCACTAATGGGGTCAGTTACCTTATTCCAATAGGAAAATTTCTCATTGAGTTGAATTTATATTCTCACATTCAAGAAGGAACCCAAGTAACACAAGAAGTTCTAGGAATGTGCTCGGACATTCTAGGAATGACCTGGAACCTTCTTAGAATACCTTGGAACCTTCCATATTCTCAGAACTTGTTGTGTTACTTGGGAATATACGTATTTATGTTTCAATTTCAAAATTTATTGTTTCAATGTGATAAAGACTTTTTCCATTAAACTGAATTTCAGGGCGAAGAAAATTTTCTTTTAGTCTAAAAAATTGAGTGCCCAGTACGAAACCAACAAACTATTGAAGAGAAAACATTCAATACTGAATTACCAATTCAAAGCGCTCATTAAAAACTATTCATGTTCCATAATGAATATTGTCTCATGGAACATTTTTCCCTCAATATTTCAAAGATTCATTATGTTCTCTGAAAGATATCAAAAAGTTTTCTAGTACGATGGTTTTGGAGATCTTTTAGATATCTATCTTTTGAAAATATATTCCATGAGATAATTTTCTCTGTGATCAACTAGTTCCTTACCCAGACAGCACAACGTGCCACTGGAACGTTTATGGAAGGTTTATAGAACGTAGGAGAGGTTTTCAGAACGTTCAGAAAACGTCCCAGGGACACATTGTGCTGTTAGGGTATGGAAAATGTTAGACAGAGTTATGAATGAATTTCTATCAATTTTCAAAGAATTTCTTATATATGCACTGTTGACCATTTTCAAAAACTGACACAGTGTCGGAAGTTATTTTTCAATTAAACTTACGTGTACGTGTGCCTTACGCACCCGTGAGTAAACATTTGGACTTTCATCTTCCCAAGTAACACCAATGTGCGTAAAATATTCTCCGAACGTTCCTAGAATATTTAAACGTCCTGCAAACATTCTCAGAACGTTTGACGAAGATTGTGTGTTGCTAGGGTTAACGCGGCTTAGTTTTCGAGATATTTGATTTTGAAGAATAAGCTCAATCAGGGGCAAGTTGATATATGCAAAGAGAACGAACTGATTCAGGGGGATGCAACTCCAATGAGTTCAATTAAACCTTATTTGCGCGCCATCTCCTAAATAAATATTCATGCGAACTAAAAATCAATATGGCGATCTGGTACACCGGGATAACCTCAAAATCATTATCGTTAGTTTGTATTTCGAAGCATCAACAATATTCCAACACTAAAGCATTGAACAATTCTAAAACCGAATTATCAGTTGGACTCGTTCAGTTTCAGAGTTGTTTCTGATGCTTTATTGTTGAAATACTGTTGATTTCTCAAAATCCAAACTGATGAGATTAATACCAAGATTATGTCACTATACTAGGCCGCCATTGCTGTTTTAGCCCCTGATCGACACGCCACCATGTAAATACATATGACCGTAATCGAAATACGGTTTGAGGTCATCCTATAAAGTTACATACCCCTGAACTGATTTGAACTACCGGCGGTGGCTTGAGTGATAGATCCTCGGCGTATGGTCCCGACCAGGGGGGTGAAACTAAGTGTATGAAATCTGGCAACAAAAATTGTGGAATTAATATACCACGACATCTCGTTTTCGTCTGGCGAATCAAGGTATAAATCATCTCATTGGATACTGTCGAAATTTCTGCTGGGACTCACACATTCTGAATTTCAGATTGGTTAGAATGACCCCCACTTTGGTCTGGCGTTTGTTTCCACTTTTCCTATATTGGTTTCACCCCCCTGGTCCCGATGACCCGCGTTTAAATCTTTTGAAAGTGAGTTTTTTCAATTCATCCTTATACATTGTTCCTTAGTTTTATTACGTACTATTTTGTATCAGAGAATTGGTTTTTTTCATTCTCAAGAAATGTGTATGATAAATAAATTTTACAATTTATATTTGCAAACAATCTAATAGCTGTTCATCCTAATATTACAGTTGCTTTGAGAATTTTGCTATCTTCACCAGTATCTGTAGCAAGCGCAGAAAGATCTTTTTCAAAATTGAAATTATTAAAAAATTGTTTGCGTTCAACGATGTCACAGGAAAGGTTGACAAATTCAGCCATAATATCTATTGAGAATGACATTAGATAATCTAGATGTTCATGATGTCATGAAAGAATTTGCTAGTCGAAAAGCAAGAAGAATTGAGATTATTGAAATATTTCACTCGTTTTCAGTATAAGATTTGAAAGGAACATGCGTTTACATATTGTAATTATGAAATAAATCAATTTGATTTTTTTTTATCATCTATGATTCTCATTCATGTTTGCACTCAAATTTCGAGACCATAAGTGGGCGCCAAAAGATTTCTGAACACAGGCGCCACCGAGGGTCAGCACGGCCCTGACCCAACCCTGGCTCCCACCATCAGCGTAAATCTCAAGACGTGTTCACACAACCGTCTCTTGATTGGGTGACACTGATCGTTACTCGAAACGTCCCTACTGTAAATTCCCAGTTGGTTCGCATGCGACATTTCCCCATGTGAATTTGGGACTGGGTTTATTTCGCATGAAACCCGCATGGGAACTTGTCACATGAGAAATTTCGCATGTGAATTTGGGACTGGGTTCATTTCGCATGTGATCCACATAGGAACTTGTCACATGGGCAGATGCCCATGCACACGGGTGAATGCCATATGGCATACCCATGTGAATGTCGCACGGGTTGCCCATGGGGAAATGTCACATGGGTTATCCATGTGAAAATATCGCATGGGTTATCCATGGGAAGATATCGCGTGGATCCCCCATGTGAAAATGTGCGAATGTGGCATGGATTCCCCGTGGGAAAATGTCGCATGGGTTATCCATGGGACAATGTTGCATGGATCTCCCATGTGGAAATGTCGCATGGGTTATCCATGGGAAGATATCGCGTGGATCCCCCATGTGAAAATGTGTGAATGTCGCATGGATCCCCCGTGGGAAAATGTCGCATGGGTTTTCCATGGGAAAATGTCGCATGGGTTACCCATGGGAAAATGTCGCATGGTTTACCCATGGGAAAGTGTCGCAAGGGATATATCTGGAATATATCTTATGCAACTCAATCAGAACAATGAAAGGCAGGATTTCATGAATTTATTCAAGACAGAAATGATGGAAAACGTTTTTGAAACTTTTCCAATATATTAGTAAAACATTGGAGTTGATATAAAAAAAAATTTTATACATTTTTTTTCAAAATGGCAGACTTACGAGACGATCTTTGAGACCATTTTTCAAGCAAGGGTTAATCTAGCACTTCTCTATCCCTCTCCAATCCATTTGCAACAGAGGACAACTAAGGGGGCGATCGCCCCTCGACCACTGATCCTACTATACACTGGATGGTGGATTCAGGACTTCGCAATGCACGATTTTTGTGAGGAAAATTGAACGTGATAGAAGACTCTGAGTTGCCAATTGCTTGTGGGCTGAATGGTTGATTTTGTAAGGAAATTTGAATGTTATCAAAGTGTTTTGTGGAATATATCATCAATAATTCAATCCCAATCACCACATTATTGTTTGACATGAAGGAAACCTTGGAGAAATCATGATCAGTTCCAGGTTGAACGGTTTTTCACTTTGAAAAAGCTTTGAGCTTTGTGGTGATTGAAAATATGGATTTTTCAATTGAAATTGCAAAAACTCAAAAATAAGGAGTGTTTTGCGTTTATGAATAATATAAAATGAAATTCATACGACATTACAAGGGATACATGAAGCATTCGATGATTATATAAATATATGATGTAAAATTTGTTGAAAATGCATGAAGTTCAAATTTACCGCCAAAAATGACCATCCAGCCCACAAAACAAATGACGCTTCAGATCTTCATTTCGGTACAACAAATTTTCAGTATCCGCCATCCAGTGTACGAGGGTGGATTGATAAGTTTCCGGCCTGACCAAGAGATGGCGCCACTAGGCCTACCTTGAGGTGGCGTTCTATAGTACCATCCTTAGATAGCTTGTAGCTATAGTTTCAGTCCGATCGCCATGTTAGTTTAGTTTTGAGAGCACGCTGACCAAGACGCCTCTGTGTTTTTCGTAAAAATGGAAAAGCTGGAAAATCGTGCTGTCATCAAATACTTTTATTTGAAGGGGTTAACGCCGAAGGAAATTAAAGAAGAGATGGACTCAACACTGGAGACATCCTCCCCATCATATTCAACCGTTAAGCAGTGGGTTTCCGAGTTTAAAAAGGGTCGTGTGAGCACCTCTGATGAGCCTCGCTCAGGACGCCCCATTGAGGTCACAACTCCAGATATGATCGAAAAAATCCATCAAATAGTGCTGAAAGATCGCAGATTAAAAGTTCGTGAGATAGCTGAGACCTGTAAGATGTCATATGAACGTGTACAAAATATTTTGCACCAACATTTGTATATGGAAAAGCTCTGTGCAAGATGGGTGCCGCGTTTGCTAACAGTCGACCAAAAATTGATTCGAAAGAACATTTCTACCGCCAATTTGGCGTTGTATAAGCGTAATCCAAGCGAATTTTTGCGTCGATTCGTAACCGTTGACGAAACTTGGGTCCACCACTACACTCCTGAAACCAAAGAACAGTCTAAACAGTGGATTGGACCAGGGGAACCAACTCCAAAGAAGGCAAAAACAATTTTTTCGGCGAACAAGGTTATGGCTACTGTTTTTTGGGATGCAAGAGGTATTATATACATTGATTACCTTGAAAAGGGTAAAACTATCACTGGTCACTACTACGCAGACTTATTGCAACGTTTGAGCCACGAAGTAAAAATTAAACGACCTCATCTGGCGAAGAAAAAAATCTTGTTTCATCACGATAACGCACCAGCGCACACGTCAATCGTTGCGATGGCTAAAATCAACGATCTGAAGTTTGAATTAATGCCGCACCCTCCCTACTCTCCAGACCTAGCCCCGAGTGACTATTATCTGTTTCCTAACCTCAAAAAATGGCTTGGCGGTAAGAGATTTGCGGACAATGAAGAAGTAATCGAAGCTGTAAATGGGTATTTTGAGGAGCTTGACGAATCAGTCTATAGAGATGGCATTACTAGACTAGAACACCGCTATGAGAAATGTATCAGCCTTGGAGGAGATTATGTTGAGAAATAAAAAAAAAAAAATTCTTAAAAACGTTGTTTTTCTTGGTCAGGCCGGAAACTTATCAATCCACCCTCGTATAATAGAGATCAGTGCCCTCGACCCACAACCCATACGAAAACCCATACAACCGACCTGATTCCCATGCGACCTACTTGATTCGCATGTGGAATCAATGCGACCCACCTCCTTCGCATGCGAAACACATGCGACTCACTTGCTTCGCAAGTGAAACCCTTGCGAAACCCATGCGACACATAGAACACCCATGCGAATTTGGGAATTCCCATGTGAAACCCATGCGAACTAACTGGGAATTTACAGTAGGGGTGCCTTAGGACCGTTCAAACGTGGGGAAAAGAGCCCTGGTTAAAAGAATCCATTGAATCTGACAAATGAAATTCAACGAGATTTGGTCAGAACATTGTCCAAGCTTAATCGTAATTTAGTGAGATTTGGCCAGATTCAACGAGATTCACATGAAAGTTCTGACCAAATCTCATTGAAAAATCACTGGTGAGATTTGGTCAGAACATTGTCCACGTCTAATTGTAATTTAATGAGAATTGGTCAGAACCAATGGGTTCTTTCAACCAGGGAGGAGAAGTTTGGCGTTGAAATAAACGAGAATTCAAATAAACGAGGTTTTACTGTAAATCATTTTTCTGGGTGTAATATCAGCGCTACGATTGACAATGTGGACACGGATTGTACTCAAGTGTTATACCTTTGTACCATATGTACCCACCCATTCGACTGTTTATCCCCTGAGACATGGATCTCGGTTTGTATCAGCGATCTGGTGCAAGCAATAAAATACCTGCGTTACCGACGTCTTCTAAACTTTATCAGTATCCACATAGATGGCATTGGTTATCCTTTTACAATTCAAATATCATGTTACAAGATTTCAAACTTCTCTGTTTCTCGTAATAACGCACTTCTGAGTTTCTCATTATCCTCTGCGCTTGTTATGATTCCTTCCTATAAACACTTATCACTGACGTTTGAATGTATCTTCTATGGCCCAGCAATGCCGATAATCTTGGTGAATTGATTTCATGCTAGCGTGTGCTAGCCCGTTCACAGGTATCGTATCGTCTCTGCTTAATAGAATCTTGTTACCATTGATTGACAACATTTAATCTGAATGAATTCGAATGTTGTATCGGGAATTTCTCATTGGCCCAATTTTCATTCAACATCACCGATTTCTCATTCCAAGGGAATGTTTCATCAAAATATTTCCAAGTTAATCTGATTGAAAATGTTCATCTTATTGATTCCCATTGATTCTTGTAGATTGTAAATAAGTTGTAGTTATCTGATGACTTTTTATCATCAGTGATGTGTTCATCTGAAATTCGCATCGAAATGAAATTGATTCATATTTTTTAAACAGGGGTGCTCCAAAAAAGGACTGAAACACTGAAGACGTGATCCAAGGGTGAATTTGTTCCAATTTCTGTTTAGTATGAATGCTTGTAAGACCTTATGTTCTTACCAAGGAAGGGATCATGAAAACTTTTATCACCTCACATTTTCTAATAGATTCATCGAAAGCAATCTCCATAAAAAACTAATAGGACTGAATGGACTGATGATTAACAAAGAATGAAATGTTTTCAATGTTTTCTGTGAGTATCACTATCCATAGATTCTCCCTTGAAGTTTTCTTGAAGTCTCTAAGATTCCTAAAATACTCCAACAAGTTCTCAAACGTTTTAGAATTTCTTCTACAATTTCGGAAGAACTTATAAATCTTGATGATTAGAATAAGAAATTCTTATTAAATGCATTTGGTACAGTTGAATATATTCTTTGTATCTTCTTAGTATGTTCACGAAAATGATCGTTTTATGAACATGCTATTAGTGATGCACAATATTTAACGATATCGATATTCTTTATAGGAATTTTGTCGATTTTATATTGAGTTTCACAAACTATTAATAAAAGTCATATACAAATTGTATACAAAATATCGAATGTGCTGACATGAAATGTTTTCTGCTGAACTAACTGAATCAACGAATTAGAATTTAAACAGTACGTAACAAGCACTTTCGTGCTATTTGGGAGCTCTTGTTGAATTCTTCAAGGGCAACCTATACTCAGAGAAGCGGAATGTAACCCTCGAGAATCACTAGCGAATTCCAAAACAGGCCTCTTCCTGAACTCTTTTGAAAATCAAAGGTTCCATGAAGAGTTTCAAAAAGAATTCACTCCATCAAACATTCACGACTTCTTTGAAAATTTCTCGAGACTCCTTGAAGATTTTCAAAAGCACTTCCAAATGTCTAATGAACCGAATTTTTTCTCACATGAATGATATTGGATCCTCAGAAACTTTATCTGCATTTGATGAGTTTCTTTGATTACTCAGGAAAAAATGTCTCAGAACTCATTGGAAACTATCCGCACTGAGGGAAAAAAGTCATTGAGACAAGAAAATATTTCATCCAATGGTATCTACAAAATATTTCTTTGAACCAAGTAATTATTATTCCAATGAATTAAATGGGTTTTCAACGCATGAAATATTTCATCAACTAAAAAACCATTTCATCTATTACAGTAAAATTTCATCGATCTAAAGAAATATTTTATAGATACCGTTGGATGCAATATATTTTTGGACCGAGGACTTTTTTCCCTCAGTGTGGAAGTTGATAGAAAAATGATTTTACAGAATCAGTTGTCCTTTTGAGAGTTCTTTTCACAATGCAGAGGACCCAGACAGCACCACGTACCGTTGGAACGCGGTAATGGGATGTTTATGATACGTGGGGAGTTGTTTAAACGTTCACTAAACGTTCGAGAGATTCATTTTGCCGTTAGAGAGGGAATGATCATAAATGTGAAAGAAATTATGTACAACAGGAGAAAAAGCAACAAATGTTCAAACTTTGCTATATATATTCATAATTATTCGAGAATATTTCACAATTTATATAGATGTATTCACAGATAGTTTTGAAACGAAATCTACATCTCTTCGTAAAGTTTTGAGGAATACAACAAATACTATTCTTCGAAAATTATTTATTGATACACAGTAGAAAATTTAGAAACAGTTCACTAAAAATGCGTGTTGAAAATCAACACAGATGATTGTTAAATTGACCGATTTTCAATGTAAGCTCAACACTTTCGTATTAATTCCTCACATCCTTTGAGTCAAACCGTAGAAAAGTTTCCCCTGTTCATTTCCACAAACTTGCAAAACTTACATATTTTTTCCATTTTTTTGAGAACAAATATGGAAAAGAAGAAAGAAATTTTGCAAGGACGAGGAAAACTTTCCTGAGAGAATATTCAACACAAATTTTGAGTGGACCGTTTGGAATATGCATGTGTATTGAAAATACACACAATTTTTTATTATGTAGCTGTTTTGTGCTGTTTGGGGAATAGAACAAAATTATGCAGTTGGTAGGAATGTATATAAGCATAGATACAATCTATATTTACCCTGGAACGATGTCTTTCGTAAGCACTTAGTTGTCGAGGAACGCATAAGGCTTCGCCGATCTTCTTCCCGTCAGGCATTGTCCTGCGATAATGCAATGATAGAACTTTCCAGCTTATTTAAGGTATTTGTTTACTCGATACAGAGCCGATGCGTAATGTCTCTTTGGCAACGAGAAACTAACCGGTAACTGAAAGAAGAGATATCGATTGCCTTGTTTCCGTTGCGCTTTAACAGGGGATCGTTGAAATCCAATTTGCGATGAGTTCTTCAGTTGACTGAGGAAATGAACTTTGCTACGAAACGGAAAAGAAATGATAAATCCCTTAGAAAAATTTACTTTATTCTGACCGACTTTATTTTTCTATCAATTTTTTGGAGAAAAAATGAAGGGTTTCGGTCGAAATGACATAAATTTTCCTAAGGGATTTCTCTACGAAGTACTAAAATTGTACACTTCAAGGCTTCGATTTAGGAACTTTATTGGTTCCAATAACCTTTATTACAACATATCTCGTAGCAAAGTTTCCCCCATCCATTCCCTGTGACCTGCACTTTGAGAAATGTTTGTGAATTTCGTAACCACCCTCAAACATTTGTACATTAAATTTGATAGCTATGTACACTGGGAAAAATATTTATTTGTCCTCTCTCCATAAAATATTTATTTGTAGAAATTAAATATTCAATTGGATGCAAAAACTGATCACTTGTGGTGAATACATTATTTATTCAGAAGACCAATTTATTTGGGGCAAGCATTCCATTATTTGATTCGATTGAATATTTCATTAATCCTAAGAAATATTTTATGGAGAGAGTACAAATTATTTATTTGGTTGGAAGGAATTTTTGTTTCAGTGTATGTGAATCCAACCTCACTGTACACTGTAAATCCAACGACAATGCAATTGAGGCGTCATATGCAATAACTAGATTTATGCTCGGAAGCACGGGAAACTATTGTGACCAAGTTGTGACGTCACATGCCAAAATTGAGAGTCGAAATTTCGAAAATTGGAAAATACTGGGTGATATAGTTTTTGAGTAAAAAAAATAAAAACTCCACATTTTTTTATATCAAAAATCAATGTCTTTCGATATTCAACTCTTCCTCATTCGCTCATTCATGGGGGTATGGAGATAAATCTCACGGATTCTGATTCCTAGAATCTTCCCTGCATATTCTAAGCACTTTCTTACAATGTATTTTTCGGATTTATCCAGCATAGTCCCATTTGCACATTCTATGCATAATTACGGAATGGACGCAGAATGTTTGAAATGTTCTTGCGTTACTTCCCAAGCTCGTAATGCCAAGACTGACAATTCCCCCATGATCGGCGTCAAGCTTGGTATGCCAAGTCTGGTTAGCCTAGCCTTGGCCGATGCATAGCCCGCCATAGCTCACTAAGCGTTGATAGAGTCTTGGACGCCAATGTTAGGACCAAGCATCTTTTTTCGTATTTAATTTAATTTTCGTCAACCGAGCCTTGACTAATACTTGGCCCGTCATAGCGAACTGAACCTTGATAACGTCTTGAACATGAATGCTAGGACCAAGCATATTTTGCCGTGTTGGATTTCCGATATATATGGAAGCTGAATGCTCAGTAGACAACGTTATTATCCTAAACATCAATCAGGCTACACTCGATGATAACTAGCATTGATAAGACCTTGGTTTGTTAGCATGGTAACATTGTTGACCATCAAGCTACACCCGGTGATGTCTAGCATTAACTTGAACCTGCCACCAAGTTTGGTCAATCACTCAAATGTGAATGTTTAATCAAACATGGACGCCAATGAAAAATCTATCCTATTCATTCACCCAGATAACATTCTGTGCGCTCAAAGTTTCAGCCTCGAGAGCCGCGTCTTTATGCGCGCAGTTCACCAATGTTTTGCTGGCAAATAATACTATCACTCGCCATATGCACGCAAATAGCAATCACGCTCACGTATGAACGCGATGGTTTGCAGTTTTGTCAACAGAAAGCGACGCACATGGATCCGACTTTGCTAGCCATTCATTAACTCGATTTGTACGTGAACCGCTTACATTTGCGCGCAAAATGGTATTAGGGCAGCTCAAATTAGTATTGTATATCAATAATGGCAGCAATATCGATTGCAAGCATATAACCATTATTGCATTTTAAAATTGAACAAAGCTCGGATGCCAAGCATTGAACATTGTTATCACCCCAGACATTAATCTAGTTTGGTGCCAATGTTGCAACCAAGCTAGGCCCGGTGTTGACTAGCATTGATTCAAGCATGGCACCAAGCATGGTACGTTTGTCAAAGCATACCTGGGTTGGGTTGGGTCAAAGAATTCAAATATCGAAACATTATCGCAAAATTCGTCATTCGTCCTTGTCGAATAAACAATTCCAATTATTTATAACGTTGTTAAGGACAAGCTATTAACTGCCGAAAAAAAATCTCCCAGCAAAAGAATGTTTCTCTTCTTGTTAGGAATGAATCGTTTACAAAATATTTGCTCAATTTCTTGATATTTTATTTGAATATAATGATTGTATTTTATGAAAACTTATTTGCCTGAATTGTCAATCTGTTTGAATTGATTTTGAAATATCGGTATTGTGGCAAAATTGTTCGAGTGAAAAAAATTTCTTCTGTTGGAATAAATGAATTCCAGGCACATTACTGTTTATTGAAATAATCAAATCTCAATAAATATAACAATTATATTTGAATAAGCATTTGGGAAATTGCAGGAATATTTTGTGAACAATTTATTCCTCACAAGCGAAGAAACTTTTCCTTGCTGGGAGATTTCTTTTCGCAAGTTAACAGCTTGTCCATAACAACGTTGAAAACAATTGAAATCGTTTATCCAACAAGGATGAATTAGAAATCTTGTAATAATGGTTGAATATTCGAATTCTCCGACCCAAAAAATACAGCTAGGTTGAAAAATTGAGTGAGTAAACCGATGAATCTCCGTTGTGCGTTGATGAATAAATCGTTGTACTTTGCAAACGCACAATCTAATCGTCCTGAAACTTTCCAAAAAGTTTGTCCATACACCAACGAACAACTGTGTCGCTGGGAGTTTTTTGTGGCTCATACTTCCCCCACTACTTTTTCAATGTGGAGCATGAAACACGTGATTTTTACTTCGAATCGAAAATTTATCAACTCGTTATTGATTTTTACAAACTTGGTCGGTATTATCGGCTTCGGGGAAGTTCTACGAATCGGAATCCCTGGGATTTATCTCGATACTTCCATGAATGAGCGAGTTAGGAAGAGTTCTATGTTGAAAAACGTTGATTCTTGATCTAAAAAAATGTGGAGTTTTTATTTTTCCCCTCAAAAAACTATTGATGAAAAAAAATGATATACAGAGACTCAGATTATCAATTGCTGAAATATTATTAATAGATCTTATAAGTTCATCCAAATTTACCCAACTTATGCAAAACCTTAATAAAATGTTCAATATTATCTTACGTTCAGTTTTGTAATCATTATATATTCAAAAAGGATGTACAACGATATTTCTTATAAACTACAGTGAACACTTCATCAATTGATAGTCTTATGATGTGAGAAATCATAGTGTCACATAACTGCGAATAATAACTCCATCAAAAAGTAAAATATTCGAATACCTTGTAGCTCTCATTCCTACTTGTGAAATTATTTTTCCCAAATTACTGAGCAATGTTCAATATAAACATTATATATTTATGTAGCTTTGTTGTGCGTACCTCTATCGTATATAAATATGTATCGTCTACGACATGTATTTTGGAAACATTACTGAACTTTCAAGAACATTCTTGTTTTCATATTTTCCAGTGATTGGTTCGTAACCTTTTGAATACAGATTACTGTCTAGTTCACTAAAATCTGCGCTCATCCCCACTACCACCTACTCTAGATCAACGCTTGTGCGTGCAGTGCGTGCTTCTAATTCATTTCTCATCGACTTGTGTTGATTGAATCATCGTCGCGTACTGTGACAAATTTGCTACCAAAAGCCCCTGCGCTGAACTTTAAGAATATTCCCCTCTCATTCTCAGATGTTCATTTTGAACTGACAGCATATTCTTAATGTTTTAGTGTAGTATATAAATCTTTGGCATATCTTAGATGCAATCTATGTCAAAAGTAGAGGGTAGAAATTTATTTTGCTTATAACTTGAAGACGAAGCTTCCCACAGTATTTCGCCAAAGGAAGATTTGCTTAATTTTGCTTTGACAATCACGTACCGAAAGAATAGAGTTGCTCTAACATCTTATTGTTACTTGAGCCAATTGTTTCATTACATATTACGCAATATTAGGTTCATTTAAAACCCATACAACACAAAAATTCTACCTGTATTCATATAGAATTCTTTATGAAGTCTCAGAATCCAAAGAGTATTGAATATGAATTCTCTATGAACTGTATTGCTGTCTAGGGGTTTTTAGAACGGAATTTGAAACACTGAAAAAATGCTGTACGGAGAGATATTTCAAATAAACTCACGCATTTTTGCGTACATTATTCACAAAAAATTGATTTGAGTCCTAGCGCTTGTGTCACATTAATGCAATTATTATTATTTGTGTTAGGAAATCGACCTTTTGAAATTGATATTCAATTACTGAATCCATTAGAATTTCACCTTTCTTACTGCATGATATTGGTTGATCAAATATGCCGCAAAAATCAACAAGTAAACCATTATATTTCAATAAATAAGGATCGAAATATTTGACAGGCATAATGGTGAAATTTCACTAAACTACTTGGTGAGAATTCGTTCAACCGAATTTACATACTTCTCTATATTGTAAAATGATGGACAATATTTTATTGCGTAGCTTATACTCCAATGTATATAAAATAATCCTTTTTTCTCTTAATATCGCGTGGTATATTAGATATGGGATGATTATAATTGAGAAGAAAGGAACTTTATCTAAAATCCCCATGTGTCATTCAATTATCATACTTTTCAATAACTATAACTGGAATTTTGGTAATGTTTATATAATCTCTTCTCTCAGTGTGCAGTTTTTCAGATCTTAATAAATCTGTTGAGATCTGACCAAAATTTAGATTTGATCAGATCTGATTGTCTTTTCCCGGACTCTCAATATCATATCTACGATTCATGATCGTCTCCACCTAGTGCATCGCGTATTGCGGTGAGAACGGCAATTTTCAAAATTGTTTGAAATAGCTTCGTTTTATTGTTTTGGATCGATATTTTCCCTTAGAGACTTCCTATCCAGTTCCTATCAGAAAATACGCAGAAACTATATTGAGAACAACAGATATTCCATCCTTTGATAACGTATATCGTTCATACACCATAGGATCCAAAACCTTTATCATAAATAAACGGTACAGATCCAAAACAATGGAAAAAATTCCCTATAATTTTCTTATCTCTTGTAAATCATTGGCAGAGGACTGTATGAACAGATGCGAATTCTTGAATCAAATATTATATACCGTGTAAAAGGCATAAAATAGTATCAAACCGGTAAGAAATGTACATTCAATGAAGCACGTGTGTGCGTTTTAACTAGTACATAAATGCATTTAATCCAACGTCGCTACCAGTACAAAATCCACACGTATAGAAAACGAGTAACGACAACGCGTTGTAGGAAGCAGGGGATTGGAGAGGAACATGGACCAATGGTATCTGGATAGAGGCGGAGATCTTGGATCTTGTTTCGAAACTTTCCCGTTTTGTCGACCCTAAAGGAAACACGACGACGGAAAAATCGTTTTATCGGATATCACGTACGAGGATTCTACCTCTTTCATCTTTGTGAAATCTGTAACAAAAGTTTTAAAATGCTCTCGAGATGATATTCAAATTCAATCTGTTGCAAACATTTTCTTCTACTAAATGAACAAGAAGGTATATACATACATGATCATTGAACTGTTGAAAGGAAAATGAAAAACAAACTCTATAAATTTATTTATCCCAGAACTACTGAATAATTCTGAAAAAAAGTATTAAAATTTTGCCTGATTTTCAATGCGACGAGACTTGGCGGATATTTCAATCGATATATGAGGATATTTGTAAAAGTCGTGTACGAAAAAAAACGAAACGGATGAATACCTTACTATACGAGGAATCCGTAACGTAGTCTGTTGATCGTTCAAAAGGTCGTCGATTTTAATCGTATAGATCTTTTGACAATAATGATCCTCTCAAATGGATGAGCCGAAAGCCACTCAAAGGCGATGAAGATCTCTCCTCTTTTTTTCCAACTTCCCTCGAGGGGATACACGTAACATACACGGTTCGTTTTGGAGTAGGATAATGATCCTTGGGGTGAAAAGAAACACCCTTCTCCTCTCCACCCTCCTATCATAAGTAAGTTGTTCCTTCCCATATCTGTTACAAGGGATGAACTACGACCAATTGCGAAACTTGTTTTCTCAGTCAACCCTGCGTATCCTGTGTACGTAAACTCACGTATTCTATTATTCCGTATTGAGTTCAATATAGAACATGTCAAATATATACATATTCATGTTACTCTACGAAGAAAATATATCGTACGTTTTCTCAACCCTGACCCATATTTTACGACAGCGTCTATTTCACTCTTATTGGATGTAAAGAAGAATGACAGGAATAGTATGTTAGATTTGATTCGAATCGAGAAGAATTTTCCATAGAACCTCAGCACTAAGGTGGGGATTTCAGAAATTTTCATTTTCGGCCCACTCTAATGCCGACCCATAAGTCGGTTGAACAATTGACCCAGCATTGGTCCGAAGGCTGCGAACAGCCGTCGCTGCTCGAAGTGGTCCAATATCGGACCGATGTAAAATAATGATCACATAAGTACACTGTTAGAAAAATCTGTCTTAAACTTAACAATGATATTATGAAGTTTTTTACATAAACATTTTATTAAATTTCATAATAGTATTGTTAAGTTTAAGACAGATACAGTTTTCTAACAGTGTACCAATTTATTGTTCAACTCGACGGACGTTCCAACCGTATATATTCATCAATTGCTCGTATTTTTTAATTCATATCATATTCTTCAATGAGTTGTTAAGAACGCGAATGAGAGCACAGTTTTGTAATATCGATTGATGAATCGAACTTGAGAGTTTCTGAGTGAATTCAAGAGTTTCTTTCTACAGTGAGCGACAATTGTTTCGTGATGAACTTCATATTGCGTCGCATGTCGCGTCTGGATATCTGCAACAGGGACTTGTAACGTTATTCACTTTCGTTACTCATTACATATAAAATATATATAATAATGTATATATTGTACACATATTATATATTTATTATGTATATTTTATATATGATGAGTAACGAAAGTGAATAACGTTGAAGTCCCTGATCTGAAATGATAAAAGTGAGTTCAAATCCGACCCATCCCAGACAGCAAAAATAACCCGTTTGGATTCTTGAAGACTCCTTAACGAGTTCTTGGAACAGTCCCCGTTATGTCAGTGAAAATGAATTCAATATGAATTCTATGAATTCAAAACGAATACATGTTGAATGGCTGGAGAATTCTTCATGAACTCACAACATGAATTCATTCTGAACAGTAAGTTGTCCATCAAGAATTCAATTTGAATTCAAAGGATTCATAATGAATTCATGCTTACTGTCATATTGGGAGCTCTTCGTGGGGACTCTTTTGCTGTATGGGATATGTTCATGCCATGATCTACACTGTTAGAAAAAGTCTTACGTTTAGTACAAAATTCTTTATAAAATATCATTTTTTCATATTGAATTTAATAATAGTTCTTAAATTTAACATTAATGATGAAATTTCAAAATTTCTTCCTGAAATGTAACAATTAGTTATTAAATTTCATAAATATGTTATTAAGATAGAGAAACAAATTTTCAACAACAAGGATTGTATTGTTGAACTCAATATTTTATTATGCAATTTAATAAACTGTTTATGTAAAAAACTTCATAATATTCTCATGAAGTTTCTCCATGGTTACAGTTGGAAATAAATATAACCCCCAAATCAAAAAGACGTAATGAATCTGTCATGAGACGGTGACTGACACCATGATCATCCTTGCCTGTAGAAAACTGTTCCCTATTCATTTCCATAACCTTGCCAAATTTCCGTGTTTTTCCCCATATTTCGAGGAAACAAAGGGAAAATAACAAAGAAATTTGGCATGAAAGAGGAACACTTTTCTAAGGGTGATGAAAAAAAAACAATTATTCTGATTGGAATCGAACTTGAAACTTCATTCACCAGACAATCTCTTAACCGCTCGGCTGCACACTGTATGAATTGAATCACACATCTGCCCATGAGATTATAAATAACGCATACATGGAATTAATAATTCTGAATAATCTCGACCTGTTGAAACAATAATTATGATCAAAATATGTGGAATGGTTTCTATGATTTGAAACTTTGTTTGTTGTTGAAACTTACAAACACATTCGATTAACAAGTCACGAAGGATTATTTAGAAAATTACTGTTACTTGAGAATTCTTTGATTTCCCTGCAATATAAGCAAAAGAAAAATAATCTTCTCAAATATCTTTCAAACATGTCATGATTCAATAAAGTGGCGTTTGTCCATTTTTAGATGAATTGGTTGAAAAGGAAATGAAATTGAATTCCCTAAATGATGATCAGTTAAGCTCATCTGCATTTCATTACCCATGACTTGTATCAGAATGGAGCATAAAACTGACTGGAGTATTAAAAAATTCATAAAATTCGCCCTGCTAAAACAGTTCTTACTAGTTATTAGTGGGAAGTATTAAACTGGAAATTTCTGCATCGTGTAGTTGATTTATCGAGTAATCAAGAACTATTGTATCAAATTCATAATTTCATCTGTAACTGATTCATAATTATTTGAGATTCATTTACAGATGGGAGGGGGATCAGATAATAATTTGGAAAATTCTGGTTGAACATACCAAGAACTCTGCTATAATCAATCAATGGAGCATTCTTGATGTTTTTTTTTACAATACAGTAAAACCCTTCAATAAAAACGCTCACATTCTTTCTTCGACACAAGGCAACGACCGTTCGTATGATGAAGGGGGTATATGTTTTACTGTAATATTGGAAGTAATTGTGGGCTCATCGGAGAATCAATCCTGATCATTGTTAATACAGATAAGAAACGAAATAGGAACCATTCTTCAATGAAATTTAATTACAAATTCTTATAAAGCCTGTAGAAAACTTTTCCCTGCCCATTTCCATAAACTTGCCAAATTTCCATTGTTTTTTCCATGTTTTGAGGAAAAAATAGGCAAAACAATGGGGGAATTCGGCGTGGGTGAGGAGGACTTTCCCGAGGGAGCATACCATAAATTTCAGACGTCGAGATTTTCTGAGTTACCGTCCGCTTTCCGAAAAGTGCCGAATGATATCTTCCTCGTTCTATCAAGGCTATCAATCAAAAAATTTCATTGAAATCTGAGATCATAGGTTTCATAACCTGGGTGATGTGACATGGGATGACCCACCATGTAAAAATCAACCAATTTGCTTTTTTTGGACTCAATCTTATTCTTATAGATTTCATAGCAAAGAGTGACCGCAAAATCCGCCTGTTTTTTGGGACCGCGAGTTTCGGTTTGAATTGCATTCTGAAAAATACCTCATGTCGATCATTTGCAAGGGAATACCATTTCCCGGTAAGCATAACATTGATTTTGGAGATGAAGAAATCGACGAAATCGATAAATTCTTGACACGTGGAAAAAATAATTTAGCTGCAGCAGCCAACTGGCTAGCACAGACATGGAAAGCCATTAAATTGGCTCTTGTAGCTAAATTTTAGTTATGATAGCAAGAAAATTCGCATTTGTAGCTAATTTATTCGCTGTAGCAGCTCAAATTTAGCTGTACGAGCTACACTGAAAAAAAGGTATGGCTCTTACAGCTCTACTATTTATGTGGTCTTGCTGTCAGGAGGTATAAGGATGCCAGTATAGCTCCAACAGCCGACAGATTGCTATGATAGCGACGCGTTCGGCTGTTGGAGCTATACTGGCATCTTTATACCTCCTGACAGCGAGAACACATGAATAGTAGAGCTGTGAGAGCCATACCATTTTTCAGTGTACTTTAATGGCTGTCCGTGTCCGTGCTAGCCACTTAGCTGCTGCAGCTAAATTATTTTCTCCGTGCAAAATTGATTCTTTTCTATAAAAAACCTATCAAGGTTTGTTGATTTTTATGAAACCTTGATCAAAATTCGATACCACTTTACTTGTAAAATCAGTGTTATGCTCACCAGGAAATTGTATACCCTCACAAATGATCAACATAGAGTATGTTTTAGAATGCATTCTAACCTGAAACCCGCGGTCCCAGAAAATAGGCGGAAAAATACTCCTTTTTGTGGTCACTCTTTTTTACCCCGCTGCACTCAGTGGAATTTAAAATTCATGTTTTTTCAATCGCCCTAATGCAGTGATGGGTACATTACTCGTTACTCGTTATACAGGGTGGGGCATTTATCTTGAGACAACAATTTCTCTGGTTTTTGTATGTACAACATTTTTAAAAAAAACTGACCCAACCAAGATATTCCATTGTCCCAAGATAAATGCCCCACCCTGTATATAAAATATATATCACATATATTTTATATAGAAATTATATATTTATTAGATACATTTTATGTATAATAAGTAACAGTAACGCGTAACGTATCCATCACTGCCCTAATTTTTACTATACATTATTGGGGTCGCTAAATCCAAATACGAGATCCATTCAATTTCATTACGGCAGGATTTCACCATTAACTCAAAATCCCTAATAATCTAACCTAATCAAGCCCTATAACTTCGTGACTCAAGATTCCAACAAAAAACCTGATTGATTCAATCCCATGCCCCTTTAGTCTGGTGCTCAATAAGCGGGCAACACTACTTATATATAATTTATAATGATCGGGCTTGAGATATTGTCGGAATCTTTTGTTTTCCATGTTATTTCATCTGTTATTTAGCGCCCAAATGTCTGTTTGCGCCTTATTCGTCAGAAGTTAGTGCGTGTTGCCTTGTAAACGAATGAGTGTTTGTTGTGTTCTGTGAATTTCGCAATGTCGAATTTGGTTGAGCAAAGAGTTTGTCTAAAATTTTGTGTTTTTGACGAAATTTCATGTGCGGAAGCGTTGAAGATGTTAACAGAAATCTACGGGGACTCGACGATGTCGAAAACACAAGCGTACGAGTGGTGCAAAGAGTTTAAAGCAGGTCGTATTGTGGTTGATGATTTGCCTCGTTCCGGTCGTCCATCCACCAGTATCACTGACGAAAATATTGATAAAATTCAAGAAATCGTCCTCGCAAATCGTCGTGTGAGCATTAGGGAGATAGCATCCGATCTTGGTGTCTCGTTCGGATCGGTGTGGAACGTTATGCACAATATTTTGGCCAAGAGACGAGTTGAAGCACGGCTTGTGCCGAGAGTGTTCAATTTGTTGCAGAAACAGCATCGCATTGATGTTGCTAAAGAAATGCTTTCTTTGGGCCAAAATGTTATCGAAGGCATCATTACCGGTGACGAAACATGGGTCTATGAATATGACATCGAAACTAACCAACGATCATTGGAATGGCGCTTTTCAGACGAGTCAAAACTTAAAAAACCGCGACAGAGTCGATCTAAAATCAAGGTTTTGTTGACTGCTTTCTTTGATTGCCGTGGTGTGGTCCACTCCGAATTTCTCCCACCAGGTCAGACAGTGAATAAGGAATATTACGTGAGCGTATTGAAGCGTTTGAGGGAAAACATTCGTCGCAAGAGACCAGAATTGTGGAGAGATAACTCGTGGTTTCTTTATCACGATAACGCACCGGCACACACATCTCATCTTGTACGCGATTACTTGACTAAAAACAATGTTCATACCGTTCCTCAAGCTCCGTATTCACATGATATGTCTCCTTGTGATTTTTTCCTATTCCCCCGACTCAAATTACCACTTCACAAAAAGCGTTTTGAGACGATTGAGGCAATAAAGTACAATTCGCAGAAGGAACTGCCCAGATAACATCAGAAGTCTTCTGAACGTTTTAGCAACATAATCTAAGTTCTGCGTGGCTTGATGTCCGGGAAGTGGGTTTTGATATGTTCAGAAAACCTCCATTTTTAGTGCACTCGAATACGCTCCCGGTACGTTCTTTTCATCTCACACGGAACGTCCTTAGTATGTTGTCCAAACGTACTTTCATGGAAACTAACCTTTACAAACATATGTGTAGTATCGCAGAACGTCATTGACACCTTTATTAAACACATCCCCAAAACGACGCTTGAAGATAAATAGAACAATATGGAACATTTGTATGTCCCTGGGACGTACATGCGACGTTCTTAGAACGTCCTGGGATCTCATTTGAACGTTCTCTGCGTGAGCAAGTACGTTTTGTGAATGTTTAGAAAACCTCCCGATGCTATCCGGGTGAAGGCGATTCCGAAATCGGCCTATGCAAAATGTTTTGAAGATTGGAAGAAGCGTTGGAATATGTGTATTGCTTGCAATGGAGATTATTTCGAAGGAAATAAAGTAAATATCGATCAGTAATTGAACCGTTTTCGTTTCATTAAGAAATTCCGGGTACTTTTTGATCAGAAAGTATAATTCTATGGGGTTGTAAGGTTATGAGGTTTCAGGGCTACAGGATTTCATTTAATGGGTTTCAGGAATCTCAGGAATAACAGGTTCCTACACAGTAAAAAGTAAATCTTAATTCCATGATCGACTGATTTTCAGATGAGGCTCAAAATCAGCAATGTTACGATTTCAGCCGTAATATGGGATGAAAAACAATTATGGCCGTATTAAATTCAATTAAACCGGATAATATGCTGATTATCAGCAATGCATATCTTATAGGCAGCCATGTAGAGTTTGATGGATAATTCAGTAAAAAATATCTGAAAATAAGATTAGAATTCTTTCATTTTCAGTGTTACAATTGTTTATACGTACACATATATATTTGCATATAATTAATGACAGTTTCAATTCAGTAAAATTATTTCAGGTTTTTTATTTATTATTCAAGGTGTCTAACAAATTCGGTAGCAGTTTGTAATATCACTTTCGTAAAAGCTTGTTATTGGATTTTCCGCACTGTCAATGGATTTTTTATGTCGACACTTTCACTTCAACATTACAACACAAATTGGTATTAATTCAAACTGTTGGGGGTATTCACATTTCCACTAATTCTCAGTTCCCGTGAAATGTTTTCCAAATTTATCTTCGACTCCACACTACACATACCATCAAATTATACTATTATGAAATTATTTATCACATGCGTCGATCGAAACGGTACCGTGGCGAAGTGGTTAAACGCAAAGGACTAGGACAGGTTATTCCAGCAACAATGTGGGTTCGAATCTCCCGATGAGGGTTAAAGGTGTTCAATCTTCAAAAACTACGATCATGATATAATTGAATAGTCAACAAGCGGAGTGAATAAATTCACACAACAGGGAACTTTCATTTTGCATTCTCCGAATAAACACAAACAACTTCCTCATCGTCGATAGGTAACGCTATGTTGAGAAGAACAAAACAAAAAACAATGGACGAACCCATTTATCAGGAATAATTCGCTTTGAATTTCAGTTCAAAATCAGTTTTAATTTCAGTTCAATAGGGATCAATGTAAGCTGTATTCTTGTTTGAGTTTGAGAAGGTTTTCCAGTAGCTGACTTTAAGTCTAATGAGTCTTCTTTCGGCTGCATCTTAAATTCAGCTTATATTTTAACTGAAATCAAGTTTTTCTTTTTACCGTGTATAATACATAATAATATTGGTTGTAATAATTCCTGTTGCTTCCCATGCAGAAAATGCCGACTTCCAACCAACCATAACAATCGAAACAGTACTGGTACAACACTGATTACCAGGGTTCTTTGTAACGTGGTTGAAGTAACAACCAGTACAATGTTGTTGTAACGCCGATAGTCAATGCTGATTTGCCAACATTGATTTAAAACTCGTTCAACGTTGTCCATTATGTGTGGTTTAATACGGCAAAATTTTGAGGAAATTATTATTCATGTTCTCGAATTGACTTCTTCACATGTTTTCGGATTATTTATTCGTTTCAAGAAACGATTCAAACTTCAGCAACATACGAACAGATGTGTTATATTTTTTACTTTCGATATAACCATGGACATTAGCTGAAAATATATAATTATTTTCATTAGCTACGTACAAAGGCTTAAATGGATTACCATCGCCGGTTGAAAATCAATTGTCAATGTTGGTATACAATGAAAAACCAGTACTGATTCAGGGTTGATGTTAACGTTGACCCAGTATTGGTGAACAACGCCGTACCAGTGTTGATCAGCGTTATCATCCCGGGTTTATTCCAACGTTGTTTGCCAACAGTTGGCAGTTGGCAAATAACGTTATTCCAGTACTGGGTCGTTCGTCAATTTCTGCATGGGTTGTTTATAGGGATTAAGGTTATGAGGTTATGGGATAGCATCAGTATCACAGAGTTATGGGGTTATACGGTTGGAGATCTTGAGTCACAAGTTTATACAACTTAATAGCCAAGGTTATAGATTTTCTTGAGATTCCCTTAGGAAAGCTTCCCTCGTTCATGCCAAATTTCCTGGTTCTTTTCCTCGAAAAATGGAAAAGAACATGGAAATTCGGTGAATTTATAGAAAGGAATAGGGAAAACTCTTCCACGGGTTGTAGTGAAACCCTGACTTGATGGTATTAAATGGACCTTGGATTCTGAATATATATACTAGGGATCACTTTTTATCGCATCGGGTCGGGTCGGCCCGTAGAAGAGTTTCCCCTAATTATTTCCATACACTTGCCAAACTCCCATGTTCTTTCCCATGTTTTGGGGAAAAAATAAAGAAAAGAATAAGGAAATTTGGCATGAACGGGGAAAACTTTCCTGAGGGGGTCGGGTACCCGATTTAATCGGGTTTTCCAAATCCAATCGTTGCTTCAGTGCAACGTTCGCAGCTTTTATTCGAAGCTTTCATCGCCTCTAACTGTGCAAAGATATTCAAATCAAATCCATACGCTCAACTTTTTTTGTGATCGGATTTCAAAGCACAATTTTCAATTCTAAGGTTTTTGAATTCACACAAACTGTCGAGCAACACTGTAGAAAATTTCTGTGGGAAACTTCACATAAATGTTCGGAATTAATTAACACATACATGCGATAGGAATTTTCCGTATTTTCCTGGAATTCCACTGCGAAATGATAGTAAAAATCCCATAAATTTTGGAATTTTCAATCAAATCTATGGGGAATTTCATATATATATACATCTACCGGACATTGATTTCCTACCCCATGATCGAAATTTTCTGTTTGCTGCGGATAGACAAATTCCGGTCATTTATTACAGGGAATCTTTTCATCTTGTTCAATACTGCATTCTAAAGTTCCTCTAACTCATAAATGTTCTTATAATTTGGATCGTTGATAGAAATGAAACGAAAATAGGAACTTACAAAATTTAATAAATCATTGGTGTTTTTCTTCTTCAACTAATCCCTTGACACTGGATACAAGGTTTTGAAAACGTACTATAACCCAAGTAGCACCAGAATATACTATGAACGTTCTTCGAATATTCGAAATATGTCCTATGCATATTCCAATGAGACCGTTTCGTAGGTGCTATGCATATCCATCGAACGTATGTAATCGAATATACGACGGGACATCAATCGAACGTCGATTGAATGAATATCGTACATTTCGAATATACCATGTACGTTCCAAGTATATTCAAAACAGACTCATTCGAATATTCTATGAACGTTCATTATATATTCTTCGTATCTCATTCGTACATTCTACGAACGTTTCTATTTCTTATATACTTTGAACTTCTGTTGCTGCTTGGGAAGATTTTGTGTCTCTACCCACTGAGCATTTTCGTCAGAACTTTGCATGAACATTGCAGCAATATTGATGGGATCTTGAAAGTACTTGTCTTTCAATTTAAAAATACAATATTAGAAAAGTAACTTGCAAAAATATCGTTGAAATATCATCTGACAACGTAACATTGCTGCAATTTACTTGTAATTGGATGCTGTAATATTACTGTTGTAATTCTCATAACAGGTACTTTCAAGATCGCATCAACATCGATGCAATGTTGATGCAAGGTTCTAACGGAAATGCTCAGTGGGTATTAAAAGTGTCCCGATTAACCCGTATACGTTCCCGAAACTGAAAATTGTGCCCTCATAAGAACCACATGGTTCCGGGTATCATTCCTTTCGGGTTCAAATCTAGATTCCGTTCTCCAAAAGAGTGCATCAAGAATCCTAAGAGAGTTCATAACAGATGTCTCAAAGAATTCTGTGGAGATCTTAAAGAATGCTACAAGAGGTTTTAAATAATCCTAGAAAATACTAAGGACGATAACGCCCTGGTAAAAAAATATCTCTGAATCTCTCTGAAAATTTCACGTTTCAGAGAGATTCAGAAAGAATCAGAGAAATTCAGAGCAATTCAGCGTGGTTCAAAGGATTTCAGAGACTAGTGGATTGAGAGAACTTGTGCTTTGAATTTTTCAGAAAAATTCAGAGAACTCAGAGAGATGCAGGGAAATTCTGGGGAATTCAAAGAGAAACAAATTCAGTAAACTTCTTGGTCCTGCATTTAAGAGGCGTTCAAAGAGTGTCAGATGCTTTCAGAGATAGATGAATTCACAAAGATTGTGCGTAGAACTTTTCAGAAATATTCAGAGGAATTTAGAAAGATTCAGATTAATTCAGAGAGATTCAGAGGAATCCAGAGAAATTCAGAGAGGAATTAATTCAGCTAAATTTTTGGTTCAGGATTCCAGAGGTATTCGGGAGTGTCAGAGACTCACAGAGACAGGTGAATTAGGAAAAATTGTGCGTGGGATTTTTCAGAAAAATTCAGAGAGATTCAGAGGAATTTAGAGAAATTCAGAGGAATTCGGATGGGGGCCAAATCAACGAAGAGACAAATCAACAAAATCAGTGTTTGAAAAGAGAGAGTGTGACGTATTTTTCGTTAATTCGCCCCCATCCAGGAATTCAGAGGAAGCTTTGAAATCTGAATACATTAAATTCCGGGATATTTAGAGGAATTCAGAGAGATTCAGAGAAACTCAGAGAGATTCAGAGGAATTCAGCGGGAGCTTTGAAATCTGAATACATTTAATTCCCGGAGATTCAGAGGAATTCAGAGGGATTCAGAGAAATTCAGAGGAATTCAGGGGAAGCTTTGAAATCTGAATACATTAGATTCCGGGAGATTTAGAGAAATTTAGAGATATTCAGGTAAATTCAGAGGGAGCTTTGAAGTTTAAATATATAAAATTCTGAGGGATTCGGTGATACGCGGAGAGATTCAGACAACGGTGAAGAATTCAGAACGTATCACTATCAGAAAAGTCTCTGACTTCCTCTGAATTACTCTGGAATTACTCTGAATCTGTCTGAAATTTGTCCCAAAATATAGAGAGATTCAGAGAAATTCAGAGAGATTTTTTTTACCTGGGGGAAACGTATAAAATGCATTGTCGAAACCGAGAATGGCGACAATCTCGACTCGAGACCGAGACGATACTGATTTTGTCGACACAAAAGCGAGACCGAGACGAGATTATAAATTCCGAGACCAAATTGAGACCCGGTCAGTTTTGGCGAGACGAGAACGAAACACTATACATATGCATTAGAATATGCGTATGTATCGTAACTGACTGTAATATGCAAATAAGATTTCAAAATTTTGTTATTTACTTTGTAAAATTTCATGCGCGACTTTTGGAAACTTCATATTTGTTTTTATGATTTGTTAAGTATTGATAATTTCTCATTGTTTTTCGAGCAATATTCAAGAGGAATCTGAACCGTTTTATGTTTATTACGAACTTAGGAAAAATTCTTAGATTTTAAGAAATATTTTCAGATTTTAAGAAATATTCTCCAATTTTCTATTAAAGATTACTGTCCTTTCGAGTTGCATTTTTCTCCGTGTACCAAAATAAAGATTACAAGATACAAAATTACGTAGATTATATAAAAACAGTATAATTAAACTTTACGTAATAGCTAGATTCCGGGTGCATATTTGAATTCAGCACCCTCCAACTGATGAAGGAACATCATTGTTTGGACTGTCACAAATTAGCTGTTGACCAAGGTCATTGGACATTGAAGAAATGTTTGGAATTCGAAATGGATAGATATCGATTTGGTGAAAATTGAGGCCACGGTTGCAATAATAGCCTGAACGCGTGAATAGATCTAAAACGTAATCCAGCCGATATAGGCCGAGAAAAAACTCTTTTTTCATGATCCATATTTTTTCGGATGAAAAAATGTGTACCAAACGTGAGGAAAATGTTTATCGAAATTGACTTTTCCCAGCAGAAAGCGCGACCTGCGTTCACAAAAAGACTGATCGCGTTCCAATTCTTACGCTTTACAAACACTCTCAAAACGCAATTGAAATCACATTCTTGTAAAAGCGTTTTTCGCACGTTTTTTACGCGTTACAAATTCGTTCACCCTTGATGCACGCTTCGAAGCGTGAAATTACACTTTACAAACTTTTTATATTTCCTTAATTGACTCTACAAGCGTTTTTCCTGCAACTCTTACACTGGAAAAAAAATGCCAATCACGTCTCGTAGTTGAAGATTTTCTTCAAAACAAATAAATACCTACCATAATCAAATCAACGAATATACCTACTGTCAAATTAACAAAAATCACAGTTGATCCAACAATCAGTTTCGGGGGTAATTATCCAACATAATTTCACCGTTAAACTAACTATATTATCGTTCACTGCCCTGCTTAAAATATCCGATTCAAACCTATTGACTGATCAATCAGTATGAATCAGATTTTTGTTCAGGAATTTTCCTATTTGATCTCATTCAAATCCAATCGGTTTGAATAGGAAATTTTTACTCAATGAGATATAATCAGAAAATCGTGTACATTCGGATTTTTCGATTATATTCCATTGAGTAGAAATTTCTTATTCAAACCGATTATATTTGAATGAGATCAAATAGGAAAATTCCCGGACAAACATCTGATTGACGAGTTAATAAGTTTAAATCGGATTTTTGAAGCAGAGTGGCACCACCTTTTTTCAGTCCAATTGTACGCTTCATTTTCACCAGGGTTGTCATATAAAAATTGAAAAAAAAAGAAAATATTTATTTCCTCAAAATCAATTCGGTTCAGGTAAGTTGAATTGGTGAAAAGACTCCATCACTTAATGAATATTTGATATATTAAATAGATACATTGGTTGATAATATATGGGGTGGTTATAACAAACCACTGCTACTGAGAATACACGCATTGAGGTTCAAACGGAGCAAACTATCGGTGGAATTTTCGATTTGGAACAAAGTTATTCGTATATATTTAAAGAAGTTTTCCAGAAATTCTCAGATCAATCAAGTGAAAAATGTGGGAGATATTGAACGTTATCCACAAGGTTGCGTTTTCGCTTATGGCCACAGCAATGCTATTTCACTACGAAACACAATACCATGCTCGATAGTTCATAAGCGAGTCGTATTAGCGTAGCAAATATTCCATATCCCACACAATTTACTTTCAGATGTATTGATATATATTAATATTATCTGTGATAATGAAAAATAAAACGACCGGATGAATTTTAGAAGACTTATCAGTGAGAAAATCTGTTTGACAATTTGGTACCTGTACAACAAATAAATACCGCAAAAAAAAATCCACTAACAATGGAAATGTAATTCCTTTGAAGAAGCTGGCCTAAGTGGAAAGAATGAGTGGAATGTATCAATAGATAATACGTACATTTTATCTTGTTCGTATAAATCTGACTATGTTTTGTGTCACTCTGAGTTTCAACAAAAAAACTATCTCGAAAACTTCGAGCGATGAAGTTTGAAAAATTTTTCCTGAATCTTTTAGATCAATCAAGTGAAAACTGTGGGAAATATTGAATATTTTCTGCGCTCACGCCATTTGTTCATGAACCATCGAGCATGTCTAAATGAAAAAATGAACATCGGTTCTAGAATAGCACAACGCAATTCAACATTAGGATGGCGCAACTACGAAATGATGTTATCATTTTACGCTTCACCAATCCTTTTTTTTAATAGCGACCCAAAACAACGGACTACCCCCAAGAGAACCAAGACCTCCAAACATTCGTGGAACGTTCACGTACATTTGATGAATGTTCCTGGAACGTCAAAATGTCCGTACGTTTATCGAATGTTTATTCGATGTTCAGTGAACGTTTGGCGGCCATGTTGTTCTCTTGGGGAATAGAATCAAGTTTGGGCCAAGACTGACGGTGCAACAAAGATCTAACCTTTCAACCATTATCAATGTTTGGCATGAAACTTACCTGAGTCAAAATCACTCTAACCAGTCTCCAGGATATTACAAGGTCTCACCGAGGGGCCTTTCACTCAGGAATCGATTCTACGTTAACGATAGTGATCTTCAATGAGTTCGCTGATTCTGTATCTAATTTTTCAACTTATTGCTTCCATTCTCTGCGAGTCGGATTTGTCACTTTTGTATCGGTTCCATAACTAGAGCTCGATTCAGAATCGATTTCAGGCCTCAGAAACTCAGTGATTTCCGAGTGAAAGGACCTTACCAGACACTTGTGAGGAACTTGGAAGGCCTAATAATGGCCTGGAGAATAACTAGATTGATTTCCACTAAAGTGTCTATTTTATCCAGTTTGTATTGCGCCAAGATTTGGCAATGTCTTGCCTCAGGCTCAAGTAGTCGCTGAGATGATCATAGATTGACGGATCATCATTTATCATGTTTTGATCAATATTCACTCCACATACATGATCATGCCAGGACTTAACGATCAGCGCTGCACCAAGCTATATTTTATTCTCAGCATTGTAAAAAGCAAGGATGATATGTGAATGGTATCGTGTATCACGATACATATCTTTATTGTAAATAATGCTCAATGTCCCCCATATTTGTCACTCGATTGATGTGAAAATGTCAGGAAAACTTCTTCAAATATTGACGAACGATTTTATCGCTTCAAGTTTTGCCGGTTCAAAAATTCTTCCGAGACTTTCGAATCGAGTCCTTTGTATAAAATACTTATCACGGTTCGAAACAAATTTTTATAAAATTGGATAAAAACTAAACATTTGTTTATATAAAAGCTTCGCTTCGTTGAAATTCGCACATTTTTATTGTTTATTAGATGAACGATCCCCTCTCACATTCATCCACTGTTCCATGATCTTGATCAAAGATCATTTCTTACTCAGTAAAAATCATACTTTCTTTCTTTGGAGAACCTTAAAAACAAATGAAAATTTATCATTCGTACTTCTATAAATACTATACAAGCAATCATGCCAGAAACCAAGTTTTGCCTCCTCCATCAAGCCCCATCTGTATATAAATTCCACGCACACAATGAAGCCGCCGACAAAAGAAATTTGATTGTGTAGAGGTAAAATGTCTTGATGGAGGGGGCAAAAGTTGGCGAAAGTTGGAATTTCTGTATATGTACATATACAAGTGCTTTTAAATCCTACAACTCGAGAGAAAAATTCGAATGTTAGAGTGAAAGAAGAAGAGGACCATCTCGTGTGAGAAGACAAAGGGTCCCAGATCGATATCGCGAGTAGAAAAGCACGGATATGTAGCATAAGGGAAAGGAAGGAGGGAAAGAAGGGCTCAATCTAGGAATATTTCATGAAGATTTGAGGGAGGGGATCGCAGAGTAGCGAGGGCCGTCCCGGGGCGTGGCGTCGGAGCTTCGAACGCGTGTACATCCGAGTCGGGGAACTGAAAGGCAACGGGACCTTCCGTCAAATCAGCTTTCAAACAGATCTTTAGTCTACTCCGAGGTGTCGCGTTGAATGGGACCGTACTACTATTGCGCACAACCTACGCGGATTTACGAAACGCGAACTGTTATCGAAACCCAAGTACCTTATCAGTGACACAAAAATTGACATTCATCGTTCATTCCGTGAATCTCATTAAAGATCGTCGATCATTGGGAAATTGATGAACCTACAAGGCTCTAAAATGATGCACGCTATGAGTGAACATGCCGGAGGTGCAGGAGCTTTGGGGGTTGGAGTGATACCGTTCGATGGAATGGGTCTTTACGAACAACCAAGACCGAGATTGGTGTTTAAAATGCCTCGCGTTGTTCCAGATCAAAAAACCAAATTCGAAAGTGATGAACTCTTCAGGAGACTCAGTCGCGAGAGCGAGGTGTGTAATACAATTCCAAGATTCATTGTTTTTAACCGGAACTTTTCTTTTACAATTTTCATTTACTTACGTGTCAGGCTAATTTCGAATGACTGAAGAAGAACGTTTCTAGAATATTTCAACGTCCTGTAAACATTTTTAGCACGTTTGACGAACATTTTACGCTATCAGGGGTTGAATTTCTGGTATTGGAATATCCTAAACTTTATGAAAATCATCAAGCTGAAATTTTTTATTGAACGTTGATAATGCTGCCCTGTTCACCCAATAGTATTCCAAAATACGTCCCAGGTGCTTAAGGGGATAGTTTAGTCGGGGCACTGTGTTTCCTCTACTCTGGGAAGTTTTTTGAAAGGATCTAGAGAACACGTTTTGTCGAACTTTTATGTTTATTCATATTTCAAGAATATCAATACATTCTTTAAAATTCATACATCGCTAAATATCCGCTGTAGAACGACCCGACGACATCCGAGTAAAAAAAAACGCTAACTATATTTCAAAACCTTTTCAACATATGTCGCTTAAATGTTGCAGGCATCTCCTCGATACGTCTAATTTTCGGTTGAATTGAAATAACTAATGAAATGTGACATAGTTTTTTTCTTAGAAAAATGAACCTTTTTTTGCAAAACGATGTCGAACATTAAAACTTGAATATTTTGATTTGGTCAAGTTCACATGATAGCCACACATTTACAGATCATGAACAAATTCTTGTTTTTTCCAAGATGACCCTAATGAAAATAAATCTCTGCATTTCTTCGCATTTTCTGACAGATTTCGGACTTTTTCAGAGAAATGTAGAAGAAATACACTGATCATTTTCATCAGGGGAACTGGAGATCCGCAATCGCGGGTACCATTCAGCTACCTTTTTTACACGAATGTCGTCGGAGTGCTTCTCACAGCGGATTCCTGGCGACATAAGAACTTATAACAAAAATCAATGATCCAAAAGTTTCAGATCCCTGAAAAAAATTCCCTAAAAATACAATATCTTGAGTAAACGATTCCCTTAAAGCGTTGATCAAAGTTGTATATAGTTACTTATGACAATCGACTGCTCACTTTCTTGTAGAAAGTTATGTTTTTCCATATCTTTTCCTCATATTTTGTTATTTTTTCGGAAATGTTTGAAAATGTTGCAATAGGTTAGAAATGTTAGAGATTCAATGCCAAGTTTTTCAGTTATAAACAATTTTATAAGAAATGTTGGTGAATTTCATAACCATCCCCAAACATTTGTACATTGAATTTAATAGCTGTATATGAATCCAACTTGACTGTACATTTGTACATTGATCGACAATGCAATTGGCATAATCCACATTCAGATCTTCAAATTCAATATAAAAATTTATATGAAAACAACTTCCTAATCTGGTACATAGGGTTTAACACAGATAATTCTAACAGTGCACGATATTACGTAGCTTCGGAAACACTGAATTTCTTTGCCCTCGTTCTGATAAATCTTGTTTTCAATGAAAAAAATTATTCATTAAAATGGAAAAATTATGGAAATCATATTCTTTGAATTTAGGAAAGAATATATTTTTACTTCAATTTGAAGATTCTTGGTTTTAGTTTGATGAAACTTTTCTCCATTGAACTGAATTTTCGTCCATTGAAAAAAAGATTGATTAGAATCAGGGCGAAGAAAATTTTCTTTCAATTCAAGAAATTGGGTTTTCAGTGAAGTTAATTGTTTGGTAAGGCGGAAAAGAAAGCACATAGATCGAACCTTTGAGAAGTATTCTAGGGTTTATACTTTTGAAGTTACAATGCATTTTCATTTTCAAATATTGAATAGGGGTTTTCAATTAGAAATATTGGAAAGGCACCAGTGCAAAAATCGTCGCGAATCTAACAAAATTCACGGGTTTGTTTTGTTCCGTGCGAATATTTGAGTCAGTTTTTTCCGAATCTTCCCAACATTTTCAGCAGGACTGTTATCGTCCCTCAAACGACACAAATAATCAATTTGAATTCATAATAAGCTTATCAAAAACTTCTTTCCCAACGGGAACAATAATTCAAAATCATGTCAAGATTTTGATTTATTGTTCCCATTGGGTTCAACAGTCCTCGTTATGAATATGTGCGGGTCGTCTGAGAGTTCTTTATGGAATCACGATATGAGTTCTTTTGAAACATTTAAATCGTTGGAAAGATGGATCACGGAGAAAAAGGAATTCGCTGTGGCAGCGAAATCTACTTTTGCTGGGTTCCTTTTGCCAGAGCAGCAAATTTTTGGCTGTGACAGCAAACTATTTGCTGTTCCAGCAATCTTGTTAACTGCGACAGCGAATTTTTAGCTGTGGTAGCAAAAAATGTTTGCTATCCCAGCAAAATTTGTTTGCTATTCTGTATATAATACTGAAAATTTGCTGGCGAAGCAAACATTTTTTGCTGCCACAGCTAAAAAATTGCTGTCGTAGCTAACACGATTGCTGTTTTAGCAAATTTTTAGCTAGGTCAGCAAAAAATTTTGCCATTTTATATATAATACCTCGATTTGCTGCGTCAGCAAATTTCTTCTCTCCGTGATGTAAATCTTGATAGATTTGACTGTTGAAAATAATAAAAAATCTTGTATCAAAAATGATCCTAAATTCTTTAACAACCCGCACAGCACAACAGTTCTGATTTCAGTTTGTATTCTGATGTTGCTGAAGTTTGAATCGTTTATTGAAACGAATTGATAATCGAATAACGAAATACTCAACTTTTAAAGACCCCAATTTTTACAGTATACTGCATATTATCTTTCAAATTATATTTTCAGTTGCAAGAAGTTCATCCGAACAGATGAACACCGATGATTTTGCGGGTTTGAATTTCCTTTCAGTTTCCATAAACGATTCAAACTTCAGGAACATGTATTCTGATAGTACCAACTGAATTCATTACGAACTCTTCCTGAACTGATGTCCTGTGTGTGAATGATATAAACAGATATGACCACATGTCTTCACACGATACAAAATTTCCCAACACTGATACCTCAAAAACTCTGTACCCGTGTTATGAAGTTTGTTACTGATTGTTTTAAACAGTAACAACTGTTTTACTGAATACTTCAGTAGCCAAATCGTATGGTTCTCATAGAAGAATTTTCCCTGATCATTTCCACAAACTTGCAAAATTTTCATATTGTTTTCCATGTTTTAAGGACAAAATAGGGAAAAGAATCAGAACATTCTGCAAGGACGAGGAAAACTTCCCTAAAAATTCAGAGTTTCTCAATCGATTTTTAATAGGGAAAACCTTTGAATCAATTTCAATCGAAGGTCATAATAATCGGCCGTTAGGTTTGAATCATCACTAATTATTCCAATTTCCGTACATTATGCATCAACAGTATTCATAATGAATACCTCACAGAGCTGGGCTCCTTGTAGGCACTGTTTTGTTGAATAGATTTGAAATTGGGCGCGTGAAAATGATTTTTAAAAGCAAAAAACTAAACCATCAGATGCTCTCGCTGTGTCGTGGTGTACGGAATTTTGAAATCCCGAAAAGAACATGAGGCTCTGGCAAACGGTCAGAATACTTTCCAATGTCCGCTTGAAAATCATTTCAAGGAAGGTTCGCTTAACGGTCATTGGAGATTTACTGAAAATCCACTTCAGTTTCAATTTTTCAATGTAAGTTTTTTTTGGTGAGGTTTTCGGAGAATCTTTAATAAACCTTTTTCGAAACCATTCTCAAGCTGACATTCCAATGTTCATCTACACTTCGTAGGATGTTTACGAACCTAAAAGTTCAGGGTGATCTATATTTTTCATCTATTCTGAAGGTTTATCGGATTTTCATGTTTTGTTCTACTGACAAGAGAATATCTGACAAATTGTTTGAAAGTGCGGTTTGAATTTTTTAATACCTTCCGATTTTTCTATGAACATGCATATAATGTTTTTACAATTTGGAGAATCTATTGTAGGTCTGTAGACTTTCCAAATGTTGTTTCTTTTTGGTACTTCGGTTCCAATGGCATGCTATTTGGCATTTTTCTGATCTTTCAGAGCTATTGAGCGTTTGTTAAAGCACAAGAGAATTTTGAATTATCTGAAAATTGTCCCACTGGAAAGAAATCTTCAAATCGGAAGAATATTGGGGAGTTTCTCATTCGATACGCATATTGAGTCAACTCCGACGTAATCTCGGCCAAAGAAGAACGGTTGAAACATTCACCATAATTGAATGATGAGATTCCTATCGTCTTCTTACCTACAAGATTTTATCGGACGTATCGTGTGTTTTATGAGATTTTCTTATAAGTATTCTGTAAAAGACGTTATAGATATTCAAAAAACAGGCATGTTCCTTTCAGAAGAATTGAAATGTTTTCTATGAGATTTTAATGATATAATTTCAAAACCATAAGAAAAAGTCTGTCGTTGTCTACACAGAGAAGAAAGTTATCTCGATTCCACACCCATTGTCTCATATATAACAAAAACAATATTTGTTTTGTCCCAAATAAATTTGCTTCGAACCAAAATAATATTGTTTCAGTTCAAGAGAAATTTAGAATCTAAATTTGAACTGAAACAATATTCTCTTGGTTCAAAGCAATTGTATTTGGGACAAAACAAATATTGTTTTTGTTATATATGAGTAGAGATCGGATTATATGCAACAAAAAAAGTGCGGAATATGCATTCAAATATGCATGAAAATATCTGCAAATATGCAGTAACAAATCAAAAGAACTCCAACAAGTTTTGACACATGGAAAATTCAAGATGTGGAAGTTGTGTATGGATTATCTTGGTTAAAGAATCCCACCAATTCCTATTGAAAGTGCAACACTCCGATTCAAACCTAATAGGTATTAATCAGCGTTGACTGGGATTCTGCACGTTCAATCGGAATGAATGAGATTTTTTTTATCAGGGTACAGCAAGATTTGTCCGAATTGAAGGATCATCGAATGCTTTCTACTTCGTTGATTCAAAAGTTCCGATAGTTTCAATATTTTTCTCGAATTTGATGGCAGTACGGTAAACGATGAAAAATAAATTGTCACAGTTGCATTCATTTGATATCAACACGTATTTTCCTCAAATATGATTCATTGAGCTTCAATAAAAATCAATCTGACGTCAATAAATTATGATCTTTGTGTGAAATGAATATATATTTTACTGTACGTGATTAAATATTCATTGATTACAAATAATTTTCTTCAAAAATTATAAATGTTTTTTGTTAAAAATATAATTTTTTCCTCTAAAATTATTAGAAATATGCAATTTAAAACAGATAATGAACGAAATATGCAAAAAGTGTGAATGTGGATGAAATATACAATCTTCATATGCAAATATGCATTGGCATATAATCCGGTCTCTATATATGAGACAATGGGTGTGGAATCAAGACAACTTTCTTCTCTGTGTACTCGTTTTGTCTATTCTTTTCGGAAAAGAGTTTTCCAGCACTGTTAGAAATTCCTGCATCAATGTTTTCGCTGCAAGTTTTTGTCGAGTACGTGCATGGATTCAGTTTCATACACATTTTACATTGAATTTGATGTAAACGACAGGGTATGATTTATGCACGTAAGCATCATACACGTATTAATTGTACACGAAAAATAAAACCCAGAAGTATTTACACTAATAATTTTTGTCTAACACATCATATTTCATGCAATGATTATTTGTGCACGTTTAATTGATTGACATATAGAAATTGTACAACAAAAATTGTACACATATTGCTTATGCACGATCAGAAAATAAAATTAATCAGTGTATATTTATTGTACTTTTCAACTAATTCATATTAATTATTCAATAAAACGAAAAAATTTCTCATATGAATTTCATCAGGTGTACAATCATTATACACTAATTAATTACATTTTTTGTCCGTTTATAAAAACATGTGTACGATTTTTGTGAGTCACTTGTTTTTTCAAGCATGAAAATTATTTAGTGTGCAATTTTCTTATCAAATAATTTTACGTGCACCAAAGCTTATGTGTTAAATATGAGGTATTAAAAAACAAATTATTAGTGTAAATACTTTTGGGGTTCAGTTTTCGTGTACAATCAATGTATGATTCTTACGTGCATAAATCATACCCTGTCATGTAAACTATAACATAATCTATAGTTTTTTCATGTTTTTGTACTTTAAATGTAATGTAGAATGTGTATGAACCTAAATTCATGTACGTGATGGAAAAAGAAAACTTCCAGATATTTCTGACTGGAGGGGTTTTTTTATGAAGAGCACAAGAAGATCAGATGAAGAGTTCCTCTGCAGAGAAATTTAGTAATTTTCAGAGTTATGTAGAAAAATTCAGAGAATTTCCAACGAGAAAAATCAAAATTTTGTGTGTGTCAGTTATATAAGTTCTTCAATGATTTCTCAGGAAAATCCAATTTCTCAAGGGAATACTAGCGAATGTGAAACTAACCAAACTTTTTTTTGGAATTGGTAGAGTGTGACAATACCAAATGCTCATAATCAGTGATGGGTGGATTGCTCGTCACACATTAAATATAAAATATTGTATTGTAAATTATTTTGTATAAAAACTATATATTTATTAAATATGGTTGTATATATAATAAGTAACGGTAACGAGTAACGTACCCATCACTAATCATAATCTTGAATTGTCATAAGCTCGAGTGTACTCACTCCCGAAAGAAAAAATTTCAGGTGTAATATGAATCAAGTAATTGGCTGAAAATTTTGGCCACTCTCATCGTAGAAGATTAACTTTTGCCACTCATTAGCATTGATGATCAATTTTTTATGATGAAAGTGGCCAATTTACTTGATTCATATCAAAACTAAACTCTTTCTATTCGGGACTATGCCCATTCGAGCTTATGGGGATTAGAAACCCTGGTTAAAAGAACCCATTGATTCTGACCAATTCTCATTAAATTACAATTAAACGTGGACAATGTTCTGACCAAATCTCACCGGTGATTTTTCAATGAGATTTGGTCAGAACTTTCATGTGAATCTCGTTGAATCTGGCCAGATCTCACTAAATTACGATTAAACCTGGACAATGTTCTGACCAAATCTCATTGGATTCCATTTGTCAGATTCAATGGATTCTTTTAACCAGGGAACTATGAACATTTTGAATTACATTAATCACAAGGGACTGGATTTGAACCATTTTCTCGGGATAAACTACACAGGGATGTTTACTACACGAAATTCAACCACTCAACAAATGCTGTACAGAAAGCTACTTTGAAGAAATGCCCACATTTCCGTGTAGTTTGTTCCAAAAAAATCAGCTCGAGTCCCGTCATTCTCATCTTCTCAATTTGATTGCTTCAATTCCATCTCTTAAAAATTCCATACAAATCTAAAGAATTTTTTGATGATGAATTCAGAGTTTTTCCAAGAAGTCTACATTCTTATAAGGGGAAAAAATTCGGAGTTTTTCATAGATTATTCATATAGATAGATTCAGTGCCTTTAGAGAAATTCATAGTTTTTCAGAAAGATTCAGAGTTCCCCAATGATATTCAGAAATGTTGAGCGAAATTTTTTTCACTGAAGAAACTGAGATTTCCGTCGTTTAATAATTTCAAATACGAAAACGAAATTCATTAAGGAATCAAATTTATCATCCAAGAGGAAATAACATCGTTGGTCATATATAAAACTGTTATTATTCGTTCATCGTGTCAACATCGAGTGACAACTTTGAATACACTTATCATTATATTGAAATGACATACAATTATCATGAAACGGTAGTCAGGCGTATGAAAATAAACTGGTATTTATTCACGCATTGGATGTTGCGTTCACTAATGTTTGAGAACAGGAATACAACTGACATTTCATTGAAAATTCTCAATGCAAAAAGAATTTCTGATTATCTTTCGAAACAAATTCATAAGGAATAAAAACGCCTCTTCATTTTAAATTATGGTGGATTTTTCAAGTTTAGATTTTACTCTATAAGAAGAAAATAGTCGGTGACCGTGTGGAAATTAATTTTTGGCGGCAGTTTGGGCCAAACTAGGCGTTCTCGTTCTATTTCAGGCTCTGTTTTGGTCACGCATTCATCTTCAGAGCCTGCATAGTATTCCCAACTTGGGCATACCCGACTAGAAATTTACCCCATGGACCAGATCAGGTTAACTTTGATCCATCCCAGATCCTGGTAACGCAACATCGTCAGGACCTGACAAGTCATGTCACGCTTTACTAATATAAGGACCTTATGAGGCAAGACTGATGAGGATTTGATGCGGAATCCCATACCAAAACCTCCAGAATAAATTGAAATCAGGATATGAACAGGAAATTCACAACTCATTATATTTATATTTTCCTAATTTAGAGAAAATTTATTTCACCAAGGAGTATACAATCTAAAATTAAGACATTTTTGCATTCACTTTATTAAACTATACTCTCTAAAATTTTGAGAGTAAGATTTCACTCTTCAGCCGGCCAAAAGTGAGCTTGTCGACATTTTGAGTGAAATTTCCACTCTTTTAGAGTGATACTTCAAAATGTAAGGTTAGAAACCCACAGCCCCCCAAATTCTAGAGTCAAGTTTTCACTCTAAAAGAGTGAGGGTTCACTCGAAACGAGTGAAAATCCCACTCGAAGAGGACTGGCTCACTTCTGAGACTTAGTGGAGTGAAACACGTGATTTTTCACTCTTTCAGATTTAGAGAGTACTTTATAAACATATTTGTTCATAATCTCAGGATAACCTAACAAGGTCTTGATGAGATTAAAGCGAGGGAAACCTATTTCAATCTTCTAAGATAATTTAAGGAAAACCTAATCAGGATCAAATGGGCTTATTATCCCTACGTGGGGCATCCACATTCAATCCTGATTAGGATTTCAGCAGATATACCGTATTTTGGATGACCTTGTTAGGTCCTCACCATATGTCAAGTTAACCTTATGATAATTTCTAGTCGGGTATGTAGGACACCTATAATGAAGCTAATGTAGGCGATGAAACTAGGACCTTGGCAAGGAAGAAACTTCCTCGATTGAAAATTGGGCTATCCAAGGCCCTATCTGTACCCAGACCACTTCGACTTGAGTTCAGGAAGGGCCTGGAATGAGCTGATTCCAATGTCTATTCGGGTATTCCATCCAACATTACTTTGTTCATACATTATCGGACAGTATCAAAAAACAGAACAGCCTGATTCAGTCTTGGAATTAACCATACAGTGATGTTTTTTCCGATGTTTTGACATTGTTCACCGATAGTGTGAACACAGTAATCATGGATGAAATATTTTTTTGGAGGCATACACCGCAAAAAGTCGAAATTCCCAATACGATTTCAGTAAATTTGCTTTTTAAAGTAGGTTTATATTCAAAAAAGGAATGAATATAAGGGCAAGGCCTCACGCAGGCTGTAGTTGGGTGCATTCAAATCTTCAAAACAGGGAAAACGCTTAAATCAAGATCTTCGAGAGAATACGGAAAGCCTTGGAAGGCTCTATTAAGGCTGTAGTTGGTGTGCCTAGATTTTTAAAACCGGGGCAAAAAATGGTTAATGCGGCGTGATTCCATATGGGTTCTATATGGGTATCCCTGACTTAGAGAAATCAGGCTGAATATCAGCAACCCGACTACGCCCCTTAGTGGCTAAGATTAGGACATCCGGAGTTTGGATACCCAATATAAGCCCATACGGGGCCTATATCCAATACAGGACACCCGGAAAAATTTCCACATGGGTGAGCTCGCAACCCCGACAGCTCTCAATTAGAGGGGGTTGAAAAAAATTGTCTCCCATGGAAGTGATGTAACAATTAAACCTTGTAAGTTTCCACTTGATCAGTTTTATAGGAACTGAATGAAAACTTCATTATCACTTCGCTTGAATCTATTGATTCCCTTAATTTAATTATTGCATCTCTTATGGAGTCTTACTGTAATAAAATAAAATCTGTACGAATACAACAATCTTAACCGACTTACAACATTAACACTGTAAAAAGAAAGTCTTAAATTCAGTTCATTTCATGGCTGAATCTATGATGCAAGCAAATTAAGCCGAAAAAACAATCGCCGACACAATGGAAAAAGCATTGTCTGAAATTAAGATGCAAACAGATTAAGACTTTCTTTTGACAGGGAAGACAAAACCAAAATAAGCATTCAATGAACGCATGCTGATATATTGTAAATTTGACACTTCCATGGAACAATGGTCACATCCATGGATATATTTTTCATCCTCGGAGGCATGGAAGTGACTCCATGGAAGTGATTTTTCATGTATTTTAGTTTAAAAAATATAACCTCTCAATCAGATATGTAGTTGATGACTTGACTCCCCGTTCATCATGCAAAAACGCAATTAAATCACACATTTGAATTTTTTTATTGTGATTACGACACCGAAATAAACGGACCACTGGCTTAAGATGGTGCCTCAGTACTGCGTCTACAGCCCTTTGGATGTTGTTCCCCGCGCAATATTTCTCAAAATAAGAAGCGTGTGACATGAGTCCATGGAAGTGACAAAAAAACCTTATCACAAACTTTGATATGACGGTTCATATAAAAATCTGTGTAACTATAGATATTCTATCATACTATTTAATGAGTTATTCATCGTAGTTGATATTGGCTCACTTCAAAAGTGAATATTATAAAGAAATAAAGAGTTCTGATTTTCACACCCATGGAAGTGACATTTTTGATGCTTTAAAGCTTGACAAAAAATTCCCCGGGTGGTTTATTTACATAAATTTACAGGGCATATTATAAGGGTCAGTTCTTACCAAAAGGTTAATTCTGAAAGAAAACGATCAGTTCTAAAACGTAAAACGGTTAGTTCTCAAAAAATGGCCTAATTTTTAGTGAGATTTTTTCTTTTTTTTAATCGAGTATCCAATCCAATATTGCCCTTCCTGGTTAAACGAACCGATTGATTCTCGCCAAATCTGATTGAATCTTGCACAATGTTCTGACCAAATCCTATTCAACCATTTTCAATGAGAGCCAATCAGGTTAGTGTATTTTCCAATGTAATTAATGATTGAACCTTGCACAATGTTCTGATCAAATCCCATTAAATTGAATTTCGTCAGATTCTATGGATTTTTTCAACAAGGGCGGTTATAGAATGAGCCTCTCGCCTCATATCAAGGAGTATTATAGTGAGTTTAGAAGCGATATTGATTCTGAAAAAATAAGACTCCATGCCAAAAGTAAAATTAAGGAAGTACTTGCCACACAAATATCCTCCTTTTTTTTTAGAAATCGAGTGTCCAGCGTTTCGGTTAGTTCTTAACTTTTCTTAGAAAATGCCCTGTAAATTTACCTTGAGAGAATAGTATTTCATCTACCGTTTACTTAAAAAATCAGATCAGAAAAACGGTGTTTACACTGATTTTTGTCGAAAATGAGAATTACCCATAAGCGAATATTGGGAAATCTACATCAAGCGTGATTTAAATGATTTTCCTATTGTTTTCGAATACTACATCACTTTTTTTTCTGTTCCATCTTTATTTCGTTTTTATGAATATTTAAAATTCCAATAACATAGATTTGCCATCCTGATTAGAAAAACTCATAAAATCTACTTAAGTCGAATCTAATGAGATTTGACAAAATTTAATAAGTTTCGCATAGAAAAAGTCCACTGAATTCAACAAAATCTAATTAACAATTTACGAATTTGTTTTAACTAGAACATTGTACAAAATTCAATTAGATTTGGCAAGATCGAATAGGTTTCTCACATCAGTTCGCATCATTTATCTGAGTGATTTTATTACCCAATTCACGATGAATGATAATATTCATTCGAAATTATGATACAAATTTTATCAACTGTGACGTGGAATCATCGTCTCGCAAGAATGTCGTCGCTTCTTGGAATTCTTTTTCCGCGAATGACAGAACACCACGATCTGATCTCGTGACTGTGTTAATCGAACAACTGTGTTCATATCACTGGAAACTTTGATGATATATTCAAAATTGTATTCAAATTTCCTATACCATCATGTGAATCGAGTCAATTCCGAAAAGAGGAATCAGATGATTAGTTTCGATAACTTGCTCCACGAAAATGACAAGGATGATTCAATTTATTCATAACTGGGTTTTGAAAATTCCAGGTCAAATATACTGGATACAGGGACAGACCTGCAGAGGAACGTCAAGTGAGATTTCAGAATGGTTGTCGCGAAGGCCACACGGAAATCGCATTCACTGCAACCGGTACAAATCTTCAACTTGTTTTCAACACCGCATCCGGGAACTACGCTGTCGATTCGAGAGACTGCGATTTCGAGAAGGAGCATGGCAAGGTATTGTTGAGTTTTTCTTTTGAGAGGACAGAAACGATAGTTCGTTTCCTTATAATTCTTATGTAGGTGCAGCTTTTTAAGGGGTTCGACACCTTGTGGTCATCATTCAGAACAGAAGAGAATAGAATCCAAGGGACATTCCTATCGGGTTTCATCGTTTGTATCGTATTATAAAGTTGCATACGATAGAAATTTCATGATTGTCGCATTTAATCGAGGTCAAACGTTTAATCTGAATCGTTTTCCACAAGCTTGAGCGTATTCCATCGGAAATGAACAACGACCCATGTGAAAATTTACACGGAGGAAAAAATTTGCTGTAACAACGAAATCTGATGCACGGAAAAAAGAAAACACTCCTGGTTACTGTGAATGACAGCAATCGGTTGAAAAACAAATGAAAATACGCTTAGATAATGAGGATTAGCGCGCTCACAGTGATGGGTATTGTAATGAAATTCGTCGGTGCTAACTGGACAGTAATGAGGACTAAGAAACGCAGTACTGCATGGAATGAATTTGAGTTCCAATGTACTTTTGTGATTCACAGTAACCATTGCTGTTTTCTTTTTTCCGTGTGGTGTTGGATATCTTTTGGTGGAACAACACATTTTTTTACTGTCACAGCAATCTATTCACTATCACAGGAATCTTTTTAGCTGCGACAACAATTTTTTTAGCTGTGGCAGCAAAAAATATATGGTGCTGGAGTTTGAACCGTTTATTGGGACGGAAAACAAAAAATTTTGTATCACATTCTTTAAACGATATTTTCGGTTCCAAAGAATTGACTTTCATCCAATTTCGTGAGTTTGAGTTGTCGTTTTGGTTTTATAAACGATTCAAATTTTAAGGACATAAAAATATCAGCCCCTCGAGCGAAATTTGTTTGGACATTTTACTGTCTTGGTTAAAGATGTTGCTCTTGATGTTGATGAAGTTTTAATTGTTTATTGAAATGAATTAGTGACGGGATAACGAAACACCCAACTGTGAAAGACAACAATTTCATTCATTGATTCGACTAATTTGAAAAACTGGTTGAATCAATAAAAAAATCTGGTTATTGTAACGGAAAGAATGGGTCCATATGCGCTTACAAGTTAAATAGTTATTTCAACTAATCTTTTGTTTCCGAGTAAAGCTATGTTCCGACAATTACCAATTCAGTTTTAGAATCGTTTTCATTGCATCAGACCATCGGTTTCAAATAAATAAAATACCGATCAAATCGGATTAAAAACTATGTTATTGGTGCCAATCGGAATTTTCATTGATCATAAAATACTGATTGAAACCAATTCGACAATATTTCATTGGTATTCATCGGAATTTTTATTGGTAATAAAATACCCATTGAAACCCATTGACAAATATTTAATTGGTATCAATCCGAATTCCCATTGGGAAATATTTCGCAGGGATCAATCAAGATTTTTATGTTCAATAGTGTACCAATTAAATGCAATTAGACAATATTTCATTGATATCAATCGGAATTTTCATTGATTATAAAATACCCATTGAAGTAAATTGAAAAATATTTTATTGGTATCAGTCGGAATTTTCATTACTAAGAAAATACCCATTGGTATCAATCGGAGTTTTTATTATTCATAAGATACCGATTGAACCCAATTGAAAAACATTTTTGTCATCAGATTCAATCAGATATTCTTGACCAGGATATACTTGGCAATATGTTTCGCCCCTCCAGAGCAGCGTATTAGGATAGCTTAGAGGTTAAGGAGGCAGGTCTTACAGGTAGGTAGATCGGTGACAGTTCGAATCCCCTCCAGGTAGGAATAAATTTCCCAAGTCATATCCGGAGATAGAGGTGTTGGCAAATTCTCAATTGGATCCAGTTAGAAAATAATTCATTTACATGAATCAGAATTTTGATTAATAATAAAATACCCATTGAATTACATCAAAAAATATTTTATCGGTATCAATTGGAGTTTTGATTGATCATAAAATACCGATTAAATCCAATAGAAAAACATTTTATTGGTATCAATGGGAAATTTCCGATGCAGAAACTCAATTCATTTCGATAGAATTTCTTTTTATCGGAATTAATCGGATTTTTTAACCAGGGAAGGCTTCTCCAATCTTTGTCAGGGCAGGTTTCTTTTGCACCCGTGGTAAATTTTTACACGCATTTTTCCAATGTGGCTCTTCAAATATTCTCCTTCATCTGATTGTTGTTGATGGGCCATTGAAATGAGTTCTAAAAAAAATGTTCAAATACATCTAATTATTCTATCAAACAAAAGTTCATCCGGAAGCTTTTAAAAAATTTCAACTCATCGATTACATTTCAGCGATGAAAATGTATTTTAATTTCCTCAAAACATTGAATTTTGTTGACATTTCCAAAGTTTTTCAAACAAATACTCCCAGCAAGGTATAATATCTTGAAACATCTTGCCTGTCAGTACTTTTCACAATACTTCTGAAAATGGTCCAATCTAAGTACTTGAATTTGCCAATAGTTCGACAGAATCATCAAGAACCTCGAATAGTATTTGGTCCGAGTTGGATTTTATTGATGACTTCGATAGAAAATTCCATTTATTGTGAGCAAATATTCCCTGAGAAGAGGAGGAGATGTCGTAAAATGAGCGAACGAATGATAATTGGGTTGCAAGGGACAAAAATTGGGAACCGTTACGTGGGTCAGTCACTAATGGCATTTACCTTTTCATTCTCTAAAAGTTTGACTCTCGCCCCCACGTATTATTCTTTGAATCCCTCTTTCCAGAAACAACGATACGTTGCAGTTGAATATCAAATCCCGCTGTTATCGTCGAAGCCTGCTATAGAAGGTCACCGGAACGACGTCCGGTTTTCCATGTCAAATCAACATTCATGAAAAATTCTGTCTTATCAGTTGGAATGTAACAGTTGAAATATGGCATCCGGTTTTCAGACCTTCATATGAATTCGAATTTCGTTATCAAACATCACTGTGAGTCCTCGGATCTCCTTCTTCCATAGATTCTGCGCACTTTGGAAAAAGGGGAAACGCCTTGCGTCGCCATCGCGATCGATAAAGATAGAGGTACCTACTTGTCGTCAAGCGTCCGTGGACCGCCATTTTCTAAAATCAAGATTTAACAGATGAGATGGAATGAAACGATGACGATAGCTTCTATTAGAAACTAAATAACCTATGAAATATATTACAAAAGAAACAAAAACAAATAAATATAGATTATTACAAGAGAATCGTTTGGGGATGTTCATGTTCGTAGTAAGACGATATTCTATATAGGAGGAAAAAAAGAACTTAGATTTCACTAAGAGAGCAATTAGCGCTCTCAAAATCCATCGAAAAAGACTATAGAAGCCATCTGGACTTTTACAGTCACTCGTTTTACGTTGAGCCATAAATCTTTTTATTTCCTTTTCTTGTCTCTCTTGTATGCATGCGTGTGTATATATATCGCTTCTCTTTACCCTGGGGAAAAGGAAAAAGAGAAATCCTTCAGTGGCAATTCAAAGGATGGAAAAAGAACGGTTTTGGAAGATCCTGTGACAGGTCGTGCCTCGTTCTAACTCGAGAAGCTTATTATTACGACCTTAAAATTTTACAAATCCTATTCAGTTTTATTGCATTTTACGAAAGCGTTTAATTTGGTGCTGTTTAAATAGAAAACTCTAATCGAAATCTCTGATCTAGTATGGTGAACTCGAAATTCCAAATCTACTCCGTTGTCATTAGCGATAACAACGGAAACTTCTTTTCGGTCACTCCAAGAACAGAAAGAAAAACATTTTATTCAGTCTCATGTAGATGAATGGACCCTCTCGTGATACTGATCTTTTGTTTTAATCGACAATGAACGTAATGTAGAAATAAAAATGGAAGAAGGAATAAAAAGAGCGCGGCACGAGCGCCACGTGTCGTGATATAAATGTATTGTTCTATAGTGTCCTGCGGAGAAACGAAGGATAATTAAGAACCAGAGGGATGTAAAAGAAAAAGGAAAAAGGCAGGATTGAATGGATTTCCGATCAAGATAAAGTACTCGGTAGCCAACGATAATATGATATCGTACTCGTAATGCGCAATTTTTGTGATTCAATTAACGTAAGTTAGGACGTACGGAAAATTGAAGTTATGGCGCGTTCTTTGTCAATAATCTCACAACTCATTTGAATATTGGTGTAGAGAAACTAGTTGTTCTGAAGAAGCTGTTCCGCGACAATAGATGTAAGAGACGAATTGTTAAGAATTGGTAAAAATGTAGAAAATCAGAGAACATGTGAATTGGATAAAAATTTTCTACTATGCCAAGATTTCACGATAGTCATCGATAGAAAACATTAAACTTCCATACTCTGAACTCAACAATGAAAAAATGATGAATAATTATATATAATTGATTTTTAAAGCAATGTAATTTACATATAAACTACATATAATTTTATCTGAATTATAATTACATATAATTTTGAAAATTTTTTCAGTTGGTATAAACCGAACATGCTGATTTTGTATTGTGCGTTTTTGATAGAATACGATAAAAACAGAGTTTCCGTTAGGATTCCACTATGAAAAACGATAGACATGAGTCTTATAAAAATACATAGGTCTTCCATCGTAATGTTACAACAGAAATCAATGGGTTCTTGGACTTGTATTCGAATGCAAAATTTACGAGTCAGTAATTTTATGATGTTGATTTCAAAGTTCAAACCAGACAATCACACGAAAAGTTGGTTATAACAGCTATTTGAATAATTGATTTTCGACTATATACCGGATAATTGCTGTAGTTGTTGATTACAGTCGCTACATTTATTTTGGTGAATGATTGAAATACGTGATCACTCTCTAAATTTGAAAGAATAAGAAGTCTATGGCTCCACTCCATCAAATTTCAGAAGTGAGCTTGTCCAGTTTGAGTGATATTTTCAACTGTTTCGAGGGAAATTCCTCTTCAAAAGTGAAAAATTCCCTTCCAAATCGAAGTGATCTAAGGAGTCCAACTTCACACCTCAGACTATCACCCTCAAAGAGTGAAATCTAACTAAGAATTTGAAGAAATAGTTCTGATTAATAAGACCACAATTGATCCTGCTTTCCGTAATGCTATGATTGAAGGTTCATGAGATCAGACAATGTGATTATTTGTTGATAATTTTTCAATTTAATTATTATCTGAGAAAGTGCAATACATGAAGTAGCACGTCAACTCAGTTGAAATATCAAATCAACGATTTTTTGCAGACATCATATTTGTATGTGCACAAAACGTCAAATTGACAATTCACAATAAACATGATTCTCATTCAAACCAGTTAATCAAATAACGAATGAAATACTGAACTAGAGAAAAATCACAAATGTTGCGAAGTTTCAATATTTTCAATAGGGGTGTGCGGGTAGCACTTTTTATTGGGTCGGGTCGGGTTCGGGTATTTGTATTTCTTTTCGGGTCGGGTCGGGTCGGGTACCCGATTAAATCGGGTTTTCCAAGTCGGGTACCCGAATATAATAAAATCGCTTGAATTTAATATTTTCAACTTCTATTCGAAGTTGCCATTGCCGTTGATATTTTAAGGACAAATTGTTTTGAGCGATTGTAGGGATAAGGGGATTTCATATGAATTCAATTCTAATATGAAGAATTCCATATTCACTACAAGTCTATTAGGGTTGTTACTCCATGTAATTGATTATGCAGCGCATTAAGAAATCTCCAAATTGCTTCATGGAATGTTTATATTTATTTTTTAATTCAATTAAAAAATATAATCACATTTATATCTCATAAATAATATATTATCCATTTTCTTATTTAGTAACCACAATATAGAATCTTGAGTATCAATGAAAATAAATATTCTTCTTATAAATATCATTCTTTTTTCATATTTTTAAATTTGAATGGAGGGAGCACAACTCTTCCACATGTTTTGTCAGCAATCTTGATCGAGTTGCTGTCACAATATTTCCTGCTGAGGAAAACGTTTACTATATTTGAATTACCCGAATGTAATCGGGTACCCGAAAAACTCGGGTAATTGAAAAACCCGACCCGACGGGTACTCGACCCGACCCGACCCGATAAAAACCCGATGACTCGGGTACCCGCACACCCCTAATTTTCAATGTGTTTGATGAACTTTTGAACGGCATTACTTTTTTCACATGCCAAAGTAACAAAATTGGATATTTTGGACTGATGAAAAAAATTTGAAGAATTTGATTAACAAGAGAATTGAAAAAAAAACGATTTTATAATTGTTGCTTATTTTTTAAAATATATTTTCTATCAAAATTTCTATTAATTCTATTAGATTATTGAAGAAAATAATCTATGATAATTGCAAATTTTTATTTTAATAAACGCGATATAGATGTAACATTTAATAAAACTATGGTGATCGATTTTATTTTATATTTTTTGTTAATTTCGTAATTCTGTCATAAAATTTCTTCATATAAATGTTTTATTTCTATTTTGGGAGTTATTTACCTTTTTTCCGGGTTGTCCTACTTTTTTTTTTGAAATGTCCCACTTTTTTATGGAAGCTCAGTGGGAGATGTCCTGGAAGACCCTAGTTGAAAAAAAAGTCATTTAATTTTGTCAAATCTCATTGAATCTTGAATAATGTTCTGGATGTAGTCAATTTGAAAATTTGTAATCAGCTTTGGTTAGATATACTAGACTTTTTCGTCGCAGAATGTGATAGAAAAGTGTACAGTTTTCTTGTCTTTTCGATCCACCACTTGTTTTTTCAGAATTTCAGTATATTTTTTGTGAATTGTTTCAAAGTTCTTTCAATAAATTAGTGATTATTCTCAACCTTACTCCCACTTCAACAACTTTCTTGTCGAAAATCAATAAATTTTAGACATGATATGCTTTCTGTGGTACCCCAAGGTGTTGATAAATGTTTCTATTCAAGTATTGGGCATTTGAAGTGAATTTAACTTGAAGCAACAGTGACCGGATTATGAATTTTTATTACCCACAGATATAAACAAATTATAGGACAATCGAAAACACTTGAATTCAGTGTTGCTATTTATAAAATAGCTGTCATTAGGAATGTTAAGCATTACATCGATGCGCGTTATAAACCAAGGACTTCGAGCTTTTTGACCACGCAGAAGAGCACGTTTCGGTTTTGGTGGCGAAAAGTAGCATAACTCATCTGCAGCCACGATTGAAACTGATTGAAATAACACATTTATCGCATAACTTATCTTAGACCGGAATCCAAAATTATCCCACAGTTCTTATGATTTCACCGTACACTTTCAATTTCTAAACCATACACGGAGAGAAAAAATTTGCTGATGCAGCAAATCGAGGTATTATATATAAAATAGCAAAATTTTTTGCTGACCTAGCTAAAAATTTGCTATAACAGCAATCGTGTTAGCTACGACAGCAATTTTTTAGCTGTGGCAGCAAAAAATGTTTGTTCCGCCAGCAAATTTTCAGTATTATATACAGAATAGCAAACAAATTTTGCTGGGATAGCAAACATTTTTTGCTGCTACAGCTAAAAATTCGCTGTCGCAGCTAACACGATTGCTGGAACAGCAAATAGTTTGCTGTCACAGCAAAAAATTTGCTGCTCTGGCAAAAGGAACCCAGAAAAAGTAGATTTCGCTGCCACAGCGAATTCCTTTCTCTCCGTGTACAATCTTGATTGAAACGGTGCCTCATTCTCAGTACATGAATTTGTTCTACACACTTGATAGAGTGTTCATCAATTTTGACAGATTCTTTGAACTACTTTCACTATCTGAAATGATGGCTAGAATCATCCACGTGTGCATTAAAAGGGTTAATTTTTTCAGTGCTCATATGATATGGGTTTCAATCATACTCTCTTTTGGAGCTGATGAACAATTTTTAAGAGCTGAAAAATGCTACTTGCTACCGTGAAGTTCGAGATGTGCTACTGTTTGCGGTGGAGTGTAAAACGTGATCGTTTTCAACTCGTGTGCAAATTAATTCTGAGCATCCTAAGGTAGACCCTGGCCCTCTAGGGGTATATCTTAGGTATCCAATAAAAGGTTGTCTAACCACGGCCCATGTGGGTCTCAGTGAGGGTCACCAGTATATTCAAGGAATATTTCATAGCCCTCATAGGCTCCGAGTTGGGTAACATTGTTTTGCCTGGATATCTGATACTATTATCTCCGGCAACGTCATCCATAGAACTGTCTAGGGCCTCGCGAGAATCTAGCCAAGGGCTAGAAAGAGTCTAGTGGCTAGCGGGGAACTTGTAAGGGCCTAGCGAGTGCTGATATAACGCTTGCTCGGGATGGAGCCTAGATTGAAAAGCGTAAAATTCCAAGTTGGGGCCACTTTTCAAGTAGGAATTATAAACCTGGCCCAGGTCTGAGCCCGGGAGAAATTTCCACCCGGGAACTTGAATATGGAACATGCTAGTTTGTACTAGTCTTCGTGAGAAAAATGCAACGTGCTATTTTCCTCATCGCACGTCGACATATTTCATTTACAGTTCTTTTTTATTTCTTTCCTTTCATTATAAGTTTTTTTTTCAGTTTGTCGCGTTTATTGATTGAAAATCTAATGAGCTTTTTCTGCACGGTAAACAATTCAAGATTATACGGATCACCGATCATTCCACGATTCTTAATTGATTGATGATTGCTAATAATTTTCCGTACACTAGCATTCATTTTCGCAAAATTAAATATCTAACGATTTACCGTTTGAATTAGTATACACGGAGAAAAAGAATTCGCTGGAGTCGCAACAATTTTGCTGTTTCTACGGAATTCGCTTGTTATTATATGGACAGCAAGCAAGTTTGCCAAAATGAACGGCAATTAATTATTTTAGCAAAACAAGCTCCACAAGACTAGCGAAAGACTGATAATTGAATCGAACCAATTCCCCAAGAAAACGCAAACTTTCTGAATTCAATTTACGTCCATTGTATGTAAATTCACGTTCATGGAATGGTCAATGGACCTTCAAACGTCCGGAGGTTGAACAGACCTTTGTTGAAGGTGACTTGAACCTTCATGTTCTCTTGGGATTCGTGAACACAGCGAATTATTGTTAGGTTATTCAATCCATTCAACGAAGACGGATTCGTTGAAATAGCCAAATTTTTTTTCTCCGTGTACATATTATTTTTCATTGTGCCATTCGTTCATTCGTAGAATGATAATTCATTTGTCAAATAATAAATCTTCCCTCGTACACAGTAAAAATTTTATATTAGATATTAGCATATTTATATTGTACTTTTGGGATATACTTGATTATGTCGTTATGAACCATAAGTATACGAGCATCCATCATACTCTCTCGTGAGGATGAAGATAAATATGTACTAATTCGAAATAAATATAGTTCTGAGCCTCATAATAAAATATATCCCACGAGTACCATAAAAATATAGTAATCTTTAATATAAACTTTTCTCTGTGTAGTAATGCATTATCTTCGTCTTTTGAACGGGGCAATATCAAAATAAATCTCAATCGTCGGTTGTTATTTGACTGTTGCTACGCGTGTTGAATTGTTTCCCGTAGAAAAGTTTTCCTTGTTCATTCCCATAAACTTGCAAAATTCCCATGTTCTTTTCCATGTTTAGAGGAAAAAGTAGGGAAAAGAATGAGGAAATTTTGCATGGACGAGGAAAACTTTCCTAAGAGTTCATTACACAATTATTTAAATAACAGCAATAATAAACGACAAAGCTGTTTTCAGGGGTTCAGAAAAATTCAGACAGGTTACTAAAGACGAAGGCATAAGGCATTTAATCACTCCTCTGAGTAACTTATTCTCCAACATTTTACATTGAATGGGATATGCTTTGAGATTAGCTCATTAAAATTCATATAAAAGGTGCTCTTGTTTTGAAGATATAACATATATCAAGTTGAAAGCGATAACTTTGTTATTTTGTTTGCAAAAGTCTATTGAATAATGAGATTTACGGACAAACAAACTTTGCTACAGTGGTCAACATTCGAACCCTTAGGAAAGTTTTCCTGATCCATACAAATTTTCACTATTCGTTCTGCCATTTTTTCTTCAAATACCCAACCAGAAATTTACAACAGGCGCAGTACTGCAGCAGTACTTTCCAAGACTGGCAAGGTACTGGCATTTGTATGGGATGATAACGCTCTTCTGTACTGGGGATCGAGTACCAAGACTATTATTCGCAATCAGTGCAGTGCCTGTACTGGATCAGTACCTGGCCAGCATTGTACTCTCAGTACTGGTTTATCAGTACAGGCATAGTACTGTATTTCTATGTTTCCGGTACTGATCCCGTACGTGTTGGCCAAGTGTTGAAGACCCAATACTGGCACTGTACTGCACCCGTTGTATACATTGGCATTATATTCCGATTTTTCTGATTGGGTATGGAAAATAACACTCACAGAAAGGATTTCTTGAAATGAGAAAACTCATTTTTTTTTTAATCAAGTCAAATTTTCTAGGCTCAAGAAAAAAATGAATTTTGTCCCAGCGACAAGAAAAATTTTCTCATTTCAAGAAATCCTTTCTGTGAGTGAATATGGAATTTTTGCAAGTTTATGGAAATGAACAGGGAAAACTTTTCTACGAGAATTCATTCGAATTGGTTTGGAAATGAGTTTTAATGATGACTCACTGTTGCAAAGTTCATTGTATCGGTCAGTGGAATCCATTGAACGTCTTCCACCGGAGTGATTGAGATTGATGGTTTTCAGTCGAGTGTCCAAGTTCGATTCTATGCAAATTTGATTTATAAATAACCGTTGATTCATTCCCATTCATGATAATATAAGGAAAATTTGATTGACACGTACACAGTTCATTGTACAAAATAATCGGAATTTCTCTGCACGAGAAGATGTGAATATTCCCAACCGGGTATAGGGAATAGATATTCCATTACATGTATATGAATTTTCCTTACACTATTATCTAAAATCCGGCATGCATCGGAATTTTCCGACAAAGAAATAGGAGATTTTCATCACTCTTACTGTCTCAATACTTGGAAGTTCTCAATGACAACCAGAGCCACGCCACAGCTCAAGTTGTAGCGTACTCGCTCCCGAACCGAACGACCTGGGTTCGATCCTGAGGCAATATGGAATTTTTTTGCCATGAATGTATAGGAACATTACGAACCAATGATAGGATTTTTACTTTCACGATGCATGGAAATTTCTCACAGTGTTCCTATAAAATACGATCGATAAGTGCTTTGACGTTGATTTTACTGATTGATCTGAATAAATTCCGATAGGGAAATAGTAACCAAGTTTCTTTCTCGTACACGTAATTGTGAATTACACGTATGGCATAGAAACCCTTAGGCAAGTTTTCCTTGTTCTTTGTATTTCCACTGTCATTTTTGTCAAGATTTGGCGATCATATCATTCCCAGTACAGGGCCGTGTGTACAACCTCAGCAATTTTCACATGGACAACGAAAACACTATCATCCTGTAGTGGAAACAACCCAAGTAACACCAATGTGCGTCAAATATTCCCCGAACGTTCTTAGAATATTTAAATGTCCTGCAAACATTCTCAGAATGTTTGACGCACGTTTTGTGCTACAAGGGAATTATAAAACTCAGCCTTATGTAATTTTTCATGATCTATAACGTAATGAGAGAAATCTGAAATTAAGCATAAAAAAACAACAGCTACACGAATCTATTAAGTCGTACGAAACGAACCGAAAAATTGTATCACGCGTAAATTAATGATCACGTTTTGCTCGTTCCTCGCGTTCGTCGTCACAGTTCTCACGCGACAGCGTCGGAGAAAAAGAGAACACATCATAAAATATATATAACCGTGTGAAGAGAGAAACAAGAAGGAAGAGAAAAAAAAACAACCGAGAAGAATTTTTCTTTCCTTTTAACCGAACGTTAATATGGGCGGGATCCATTATCGTTGCACAATAGTCTACGATATTTAAACTGTAGCAAGGTTTGTAAGAACGTGTACGTTGAATCGAGTCGCCGTAACCCTTTCTCTACGCCCAATTCGACCTTCTGATTTGCATCCTGCGTCAAGGAAAAAAAATGAAAAAAAATTAATAAAACGAGACGGTCTTTTGAGGGGCGATGAAAAGTCATCGTCTACTAAACAAGAAGGGTTATTTCGGTCAATCGGGTACAGGGGGCAACAAAAAAGGGAGAAAAACAAAGTGAGAAATGTCCTAAGACAAATGACCGGCTATTTCGTCACTTTGTTTCTGTTTTTGGTAGGCGTGTTACCCCGTTACGTTCCGCATTCCTTTATTACCTTAGTAATGGACCCGTCCAGTGCTGCTATTATTTTTAATTCTTTGTTCCTATCGAACAAAAGAATGAAAAGAGGAGAAGGAGAACAAAAATCGTTCGTCAATGACTGAAATGTGAAACGATTTGCATACTCTGAGGAAAATGTTACATTCCCAGTGTTTTTCAACCATAAAATAACGTCATATCAACGGTTTGAACATCGTTTAAAAGACGTTAAATATTGACGTGTCCTAATGATGGTTCTAAAACATGAATTGAAGCCAACAAATTATTTTGAAAACTTCTCATTCAATATCGAGAACAATAGTATTTCTGAGTATGACAGAATTTGGAAAGTATGCCACACTATTTACTATCTTGCTCTTTGTTGAAATTTTAACCATTGTTTGGGTTCGTTGGACATTTTTAGCAGAATATCTTCAATTGAAGTTCAAACACAAGGTGTTATAAACACATTTTAAACGCCTGGTTCGAACCCGTTGAAAACACGTTTTTTGAGGACGTCGTTTCATGGTTATTTTTGAATATTAGTTCAAATTACACGTCATCAAAACGTCATTCCTGGTCGTCTATTTCCCTATCAAATTTCAACTAAAAATCAACGTTATGAAACCAACGACTGACGTCCGTTTGACAATATAACGTTCTTTCAACGTTGAAATAACATGTGTGTGTTCATTGGGTTGTGTGCTTTTGGTGGAAATTGAGTGTAGAAAACAGTGCGGACTCAATTTATTTGTGAATTTTTTGAACCATTGGTTAAATCATTGATTAGAATGGTGCAATGCTGAATAATGCTTGCCTCGGGCTTCAATCAATAATGAGATAATCGTAAATTGGAGGAAGCAGTTCACTGATTACCCTGGAAAAAAATCTCTCTGAATCTCTCTGCGAAATTCCATGTTTCAGAGAAGTTCAGAGAGATTCAGGAAGATACGGAGGAATCCTGGAAAATTCAGACAGCAGTAAATTGAATAAAATTCCTGACAAAAGTTTCAGAGAGATTCAGAGACAAGTGGATTGAAAAGAATTGCGCGTTGAAGTTGTCTGAATGGTTCATTCCAGTCATTCAGGATTCAGACGAATTTAAAGAGCAGCAGTAAATTGAGTGAAACTTCTGGTCCAATATTTCAGAAGCATTCAAGGAGTGTCAGAGAGATTCACAGAGAGGTGTATCGAGAATAAATGTGCGTTAAAGTTTCCAAAAAGATTCAGAGGAAGTCAAGAAAATTTAAAGCAACACACTGAGGAAAAATGTCGATTCAAAATTTTAGGGGCATTAGGGGTTTCAGACAGATTTGGAGACAGGTGAATGGGAGAAAATTGTACATTGAATTTTTCAAAAAAGTTGCATGAAAATTCAGGGAAGTTCAAAGAAAAAAACTCTGCCAATTGATAGGCACAAAGCTCCCTCGTTTCTGTCCAAGTAGCATTCGAGCATATTTTACCACGTTACCACGTTCTACTTATGATCTAATAGTGGTCCAATATGAGTTTTATGCCAATCAGTTGAAAACTGTGGAAACATTTTTCGACAGTTTTCAATCATATGTGCTGTTTGGGAAGACCACTATCGACCCAACACATAATCGCGGTAAGAATTTCATAATGATCGCATTATAAGAACGGAAGATATCCCAATAAGCATCCCTTTTCAGCATTGGAAAACCCGGACAATGTTGAAGAGCCCGCCCGGACGTTCCCCGGACGCCCTCAAAACTAGGACAAATCCGGGGAAATCCGGACGGTTGGCAGCCCTAGTCCAAATAGATATTTCTTTGACAGAAATAAATATTTTGTACATCTGAGAGAATTCATTTTTTAGTCCATCATTTGAATAACAAATTTGTTTGTATAAAAAAATATTCATTCTAGTTAAAGGAATATTTATTTGAACCTATTCGAATAACAATTTTGTAAATTCAAAGAGATACTTTTTTTCTGTGCAAGCCATACTTGGTTTTTTTCTACACGGGCAAGCAATTTTTATTCCTCGGAATGAAATGTAATTGATATACGCGTAACGCGTGTATTAGACGATCGTTCAAACGTGGAATAGATACTCGATGGGTATCTATTTGCTCCATACAACACAGTGGTTTCAAGTTTGAGATCTTATTACATCGATGCCAACGTAAGCCGGTTTTCCAACTCCCTTTTGTCATGAGCTGATCTTACGACGTTGATCTTTAGTGCGTTTACCTTGAGAACAAAATCAAATATACATTATTCGCAGGAAAAAGGAATATTTTCATAGCAGGATTTTGCGAATTCATGCTTTGATCTTTGATTCGGTATCGTGAGTACTGAAAAACCTGTGAACGCTGCTAAATGGTGATTCCTCAAGTAGAATTCTCCTCACGTACGTCATATGTCTTCTTCATAAAGGACTTCTTCGAGGAGGAGGAGGTTTACGAGGAAGCGATGGAAAGTAGAGAATTTTAAAATCATATGCAAATAGAATATACATAAACACATGGATTTGAATATTCTTATAGAAGTTTCATACTTTGGTTTGAAAAATAGGAATTCTTTCAATATTTTTTCAAGAAACAAATAACAATTATACTGAAATTAATAGAAATGAGAAAAAGCACGATAATCATTTTATAAATCTTCTTTTGTAGATTTGACGAGATATTTCGATCTATTCGTGTCATAAACTATGAATGTTATACAACCAACTTGTGGAGCGAATGGAGAATTTGAAAAGTGCGTAAATCAAGTATAGACGACGTGTCATGAATATTGCACGTTCATTGATGCTTCGACGGGTTTTCCCTTCGATCGTTTACGTCATTCAACCGTGCATCGATATGAATACAATATTATTCAATCTATGTAATTATGAAACCTGGAATTAGAATACTTATAATTCATTGAATCGAAATTGAATTAAATGATCCATGACATTATCGTGATGTTTCCAAGAATATTCAACGGAAGAGTAGAGTCTTGTTTTCAAATAGCCGTTGTCAAACGCCTATTAATTTCATGCTAATAGAACTTACATACGCATGTTTAATTATCAAGAACTTGAATCCTTTAAAAACAATGTATATCATATACAGTGGGAAACAAAAGGAAAAATTTCTCAACTAATGCCACCTGTTTTCAAAGTTGATTTTTCGTTCAACCTCGATTTGAGAGTTTCGTAACAGCTTATGGATGGAATATAGCGTCAAGGGAACCGGAAACCAGGCCATTTGCCAGGAAATAAAATAACCCTCTTGAACGATACGTCTGACCCGAGAGAGATAATTGCCCGTTTCGTTGTTCCTTTCGAAAAAGCCCTGACTCGTTCGTCTCTTTTCGTAGAAAAATTCTTTATTTTGATTCATAACGTTTGAGAAGAAGCTCCACGAGATTCTTCACGTGTATCGAATATAGATTGTTACAAAAATATCACGACATATCAATATTCTGAATACTTTTTCCCATCCAACGCGAAAGGGAAAAAACAAGAGAGTAAAGTATATACACGCGGGAGATTGAATTTCGAGAGTTCATCATCTCCGGCATCCAAGATCGACCTCGCAATTTCATCTTTCCTGCAACCGTGAGGAAGAGAGGAAGAGAGAGAAAGAGAAAGAGCAAGCTTGTATAGCATCCAATCTGTGCAATCGTTCTCTTACAAAAATATAAGAACCGTTTGCGGTTTCGTTTTATGCTAGGCATAAAAATAATAAGAAGGTTCAGGCCGTGAGAGAAGATTGAAACTCGTCAAGTTTTCTTGTTGTTCTTTTATACTCGGACGAGAACGAGGGGAAATTATAATTCTGAAAATTGTTCTATTTGCAAGAACTCGTGATTCGGATTTGAACTTTGGAATAGTTTTAATGTACAAACTGTGGTAGAATTTCTTTATAAGTTGATTAAACGAATGTTTCTCTTTGTTTGCAACAGGTACATTTAAGGTCGCACTTGATCATGAACGGCGTGTGTGTCAGGTGGCGAGGTTGGATCGATCTCGATAGGTTGGATGGTCTGGGATGTTTGGAATACGATGAGGAAAGGGCCGCCGAAGAAGACTCTCGTCTTCGAGAACAATTGGAGCGTTATAATCAACGTTTGAGGGAATTCGAGGAGAAACAGAGGGTTTACAGAAGCGGCGCGGCTCAACCACCGCATTTGAATCACCATCATCACCATCAACACCATCATCATCACGGTTTGCACGGTCATCATGTGGCGGGAGGCACCACGGGCGCTGGCGGGGCCGTCGAAGCTCATCTCACTCATCGACAAGATTCCGAAATGGAAGTTAGATTACGCGCCTACTAATGGTAGGGAATCATTCGATTTTAACATATTTCGTATCTGCGGATGAAAATATGTTTCTGAATTTTCTTTTGAAATTTCAGTTTCCGAAGTGAAACATTATGTTATGCGTTATATTTTTTATTACCATTCGAATGAGAATTCAAGTGTTGACTGTGTTTACTGTGTTCACTGTTTCAATTCGACGCCTATATAGGTGTAAGAAACTCGTCCCACTAACGTATCACGAACGACCGCTGAGAGTATTATTATTATTTATGTTAATAACCAAACAAAGCGAACAGATTGTTATAAAGTGAGATTCAATTGAACGATTGATTTGTTGTTTGTACATACTTCGATTACAATGTCGTTTTGTTTAGTTGGAACTGCATGCGTCTCTTATCGTTCTTACGATTCGATTCCCCTCCTATTTAAGAAAATAATACTCTGCCCCCTCTGGTCGTATAGTTACCACGATCGAGTACAACGGTCCATTATGAAAGTACTCATCCCATTTGTAGAACGGTAGAATGAATTTTCTATCGAATATTCTAACGTAGGGATATCAAGTTTTGAAGTTTTTTCCTCTCTTTGACCTGAAATCAATATGATAATTCTATTGAATGCAAGTTAAAAAATTCAGACTGATGAAGTTGACGTATACCGTTTCTTCGACCCTCGTACTTTCATACTTTTCGAATACTCCAGTAACGATGATCAGTTACGAAATTTTAGAGCATTGTTAAAGCTGGATAATAATTAATTATAAATCCCCATATAAGTTTTCAAACTGCGAAATGAGCAAAGAAGTGCAGATGATTCATTATTTTTGTGATATTTTCTAAATCTCGAACACTTTTCTCTGTTGTACATTTATTTCAAATAGAATTTATGTAATTATAAATGTGAATATTATTAGAATTACTTGAGAAAAAGAGGGGCAATATTCGTTCGCATTAAATATCCATTAGCATGGACCGATGCTAAATTTTTGAATATTGTATATCTCAAATTTAAGTTCGACTAATTGTAGATAGTGATTAGTATCTTTCATTGTGATAGATTACTGCAGGAAATGCGCCGAAAGGAACAATCGTTGGCAAGATTTACTAAAGAATTTTGTAACATCCCAGATACAACAATCCAATATCAATTGTATTAACATTCTAATCTTAAATTGTAACTTGACCACGTTGATTTCCGTATACCGTGCGAAGTGTTTATCATGAAATTTTGATTGTTCGTTAATCTTGTAACGAAATCGCATGAAAAATAGCTAGATTGAAATAATCAATGTATAAAGATGAGCTTATTATGAATTATGTACATCTTAGATGTAGTTTAACGTTCTTCTCACACGAGGATTCACTTAGAAATGTCTAATTTTGAACTCATCGCGTATAAAGTAGTAATGAATTTTGCAGTTCCAACAAGAGGCATAATATTAATATTATGTAAAAGGGACAAACTTTGTGGTGTATGCGTTACGTCAGCAACATCGTTGAATGAAAAATAATATGGATGAATCAGAATCTTCGACTGTTGCGATGTTGAGAGTGACTCATTTGAAACGATGAATCGTTTCAACTTTCTCTTCTTTATTTTATTTTTATATGGAATATCAAGTTATATGTAATCAACATGAATTTTTGTTGCATTGTATATACGTATGTAAAGAGTTTATCCATTTGAATATACATTTTTTTCGCAATATACAAATATTTGTGTTTGTATTTATTATCTTCCTATACCAAAATCCCATTCCCGTTCCCTATCTCATTTCAGAATTTATAGTTCCGAACTTTCTTGAATGTTCATAACGTACGAACTCGATATTCTCAAGTTGATTAATTTTAAGCTCGACGAGTTCCTGACTTGGGTCTAATCGAGCTCGGGTTGAAAGCCCAATTTTGTGGGGCCTACACTGGGGCAGCATGGGCCCCATTCTGCCTACATGAGACCGAGACTATAGACTGAAGTAGAGCCAAAATGCATACACGCCTAAGGATGGCAAGTATTCATTTTTGCCTCAGGATTCTATCCTTGAGAAGCACGAAGTGTTTCCTGGGACACCCTGTGTTCCAATGCATTGAAAATTCTCCTATGCATTTGCAGTAAAAATGATAAAGATTGCCCTGGTAAAAAAATCTCTCTGAATCTCTCTGAAAATTTCACGTTTTAGAGAAATTCAGAGCAATTCAGCGTGGTTCAGAGAATTCCAGAGACTAGTGGATTGAGAGAACTTGTGCTTTGAATTTTTCAGAAGGATTCAGAAAAATTCAGAGGAACTCAGAGAGATGCAGGGAAATTCTGGGAAATTCAGAGAGGAACAAATTCAGTGAAATTCTCGGTCCTGCATTTCAGAGGCGTTCAAGGAGTGTCAGACGCTTTCAGAGATAGATGAATTCAGAAAGATTGTGCGTAGACCTTTTCAGGAATATTCAGAGGAATTTATGAAGATTCAGAGTAATTCAGAGAGATTCACAGAAATTCAGAGGAATTCAGAGGAAGCTTTGAAATCTGAATACATTAAATTCCGGGATATTTAGAGGAATTCAGAGGGATTCAGAGAAAATCAGAGAGATTCAGAGGAATTCAGAGGAAGCTTTGAAATCTGAATACATTAGATTCCGGGAGATTTAGAGAAATTTAGAGATACTCAAGTAAATTCAGAGGGAGCTTTGAAATTTAAATATATAAAATTCTGAGGGATTCAGTGATATGCGGAGAGATTCGGAGAAAGTTGAAGAATTCAGAACATATCACTATCGGAAAAGTCTCTAACTTCCTCTGAATTACCCTGGAATTACTCTGAATTTCTCTGAAATTTGTTCCATAATATAGAGAGATTCAGAGAAATTCAGAGCGGTTTCAGAGAGATTCAGAGAGAATTTAATTCAGCTAAATTTTTGGTTCAGGATTTCAGAGGTATTCAGGAAGTGTCAGAGACTCACAGAGACAGGTGAATTAGGAAAAATTGTACGTGGGATTTTTCAGAAAAATTCAGAGAGATTCAGAGGAAATCAGAGAAATTCAGAGGAATTCAGAGGAAGCTTTGAAATCTGAATATATTAAATTCCCGGAGATTTAGAGGAATTCAGAGGGATTCAGAGAAATTCAGAGAAATTCAGAGAAATTCAGAGAGATTTCAGAGAGATTCAGAGATTTTTTTTACCAGGGCGTTGTTAAGACTTCTTCCAGCATTATGACTTTTTTCGGTGCTTTCAATTTTGTGATATTTTTGAAAGTCCATTGAAGTTTGCCTGGAAAGTGCATCAGGAATCTCTTATGCTCAACGTTCTTCACACTTTTTATGAACTCGCGGTTTGAGCGATATTATCAAAAAATCTTTAAAAATCTGTCGAAAGTCAGGTCTACCAGAAATCTCTTGGGCTACCCTTTCTTGAGACTCCTGATGTGCTCCAAAAACACGACATAATATCGAAAGTCTATCAAAAGTTCCTGGATAGTCCATCAGATGTCTTTGATAGTTGACTCCTTTGGGAGTTCAACCAACTAGAAATTCCACGGGGTTGACCAGGTTTTGATCGCGTCCTAATTGAACACCGGGTGTTAACCTGATCAAATGTGACTGAATTTCCAGTTGGGTCCTATACTGCCAAATTACGTGAAAATTTCAAACAGTGTGGCCAGGTGAATACCATTTCTAACGGATTTGTCGAATCATACTCTCGTATTAGAAAGGATAACCAATTGAAAGAAAGTGTTCGTTACTACCCTGAAAACAGCGGGTTCAGAACTCTATCAGAAATTCACAAATGTTCGGTTCCCAGAAATACATCATCTGTGACTTTTTTGAGGATTTCTCATATACTACTGTGATCAAAAAGTAAGGTAAATTTGTTTATAAAATGTAAATTCTTTATTTATTCCTCCAAATCAATTTCATCCCCTTCAAAGTAATCCTCGTCAGATAAAACGCACTTTTGCCAACGTTTTTTCCAGTCCTCGAAACAGTCGGAATAGTCTTTTTTCGGTATAGCCTTCAAGACCTTCTTCGATTTGGTTTTTATCCCCTCAATCGTGTGAAAACGGCGTCCCTGCATCGGCCTTTTGAGTTTGCTGAATAGCCAGAAGTCGCACGGAGTCAGATCAGGCAGATCCGGTGGTTGCGGAACGATATGAATCGAGTTTTTGGCAAAAAAGTCGCGAAGAACCAATGCAGTGTGAGCCGGTGCATTATCGTGATGAAGGAACCAAGAGTTCCAGACGAATAGCTGTACGCAAACGACGCATAACGCTCAAATAATATTCTTTGTCGACAGTTTGGCCCGGTGGAAGGAATTCATAGTGCACCATACCACGATAATCAAAGAAAACTATCAACATAACCTTGATTTGCGATCGACTTTGCCATGGTACTTTCGGTCTTGCTTCACCTTTTGCACGATATTCGCTGGATCGGTCGGTGGTTTCAGGGTCGTATGCGTAAATCCAAGTGTCGTCTCCAGTGATGATGCATTTCAAGTGGCCCTGATAGTCAGACAGCAAAGTTTGACACACATCAACGCAACGCTTGTTTTAAAAAAATTGAGCGATTCGGGCACCAATCGAGATTTGACGCGTTTTAGACACAAAGCATCCTTCAAAATGGTTTGGGCTGAGCCAAATGATACTCCAACACCATCAGCGAGGTCTCTAATTGTCAATCGACGATTTTCAAGCATCAAATCTTTGATTTTTTGGACGTGGCCCTCGTCGCTAGACGTTGAAGGTCGCCCAGAGCGCGGTTCGTCTTCAATGCGTTCTCGGCCCGCGTTGAACTCGTTGTACCACTTATAAACGTTTTCTTGTGCCATAGTTTGATCACCAAAGGCCTTCCCTAGCGGATTCAAAATGACCGAAGTAAATTGGTCAGTTTTCGGTCATTTTTGGGTTTGGTCAGAAACTGGTGATTTTCAGGTAAGAAAGTGGTCGTAAAGAGGTTTTTCACTGGAAGGTGACTGAATCGTAACCATATTTTTAAGGCTAGTTGGTGAATTTTTCGGACCGAAAACGCACCCAAAATGGACCTTAACTTGAGTAGCAAATCGGTTGTGTTGAAGTCATTCAAATGCACAAACCTGAAAACGACCAGAGAAACCAAACACGTATGGAGAAAAATGATGAACGAATATTGGTCGTGTGGAGTCAAAATAACCGGAAATTGACTGAAATACATCGCCTGACGATCCACTGAGATTTTTTATGACATTGGTGATTTTGAGGTCGGTTACCTAAAATGACAGCGAATCTCTGACAAGAATTCGAAGCGAGAATCTAGATCAATCGGTAATTCTTGGGTCTGATCAAAATTGAGTCATCAAAAGGTGAAAAAGCGGACATATCGAGGTTTTCAACCAATACTACATGACTACATCATGACCTCTTTTCATCTCATCTTTGGTTAGGTGTTTTGACCGAGAACTAAACTCAACCAAGACACAGTATGTAAGTTTTACACGGGTCATAGTCGAGTCAATCGAGCACACGGACCTGAGAATGACCGAAAAAAAAAGTACAATGTATGTACAACGCTGACGGACAAATGTCGGTCACGCGGAGCCCAAATAACCGGAAAATTGACTGAAATACATTGTTCAACGGTCCAATCAGATTTGGGACGACTTTGGCGATTTTGAGGTCGATTACCGAAAATGACCGGAAATTCGAAGTGAGAATCTCCACATAATTCGGTCATTTTCCGGTGATTATCAGGTCTGATCAAAATTGAGTCATCAAAAGGTGAAGAAGCGGACATATCGAAGTTCCTCGCCAATAGATGACCATCGTGACCTCTTTTCTTTGGATACTTGGTCAAGTGTTTTTACCGAGAACTGACCTCAAACAACGCCCAGTATGTAAGTTCTACGTGAGTCATAGTCGAGTCAATCGAGCACATGGACTTGTGAATGACCGAAAAAAGAGTACAACGCATGCACAACGCTGACGGACGAATGTTGGTCGTGCGGAGTCCAAATCACCAGAAATTGACTGAAATACATCGTCTGACGGTCCAATGAGATTTGGGATGACTTTGGTGATTTTGAGGTCGATTGACCACATTGACGAAATTTGACCACCTAAATTCGCGGGTCATTTTGGATAATTTTAGTATGAAAAATCACCAGAATTTGACCAGGACTAGCACTTTGTATGCGATAGTTTATTTAAGGTTGGTTTGTTGAAAATGACTGGAATATACCCAATCGAATTCTCCATCCAATCGTGCGTTTCCAGTCATTTCGATGAAACGAGCCGAAATTCGACCACATGAATTCACGGGTCATTGTGGCCACGTTTAGTCTGACAAGTCACCGCAATATGACCAGTAACAGCGTTCCCTGTGCAATGGTTTATTTCTGGTTGATTCGTGGGAAATGATCAAAATATGACCTAATGAAATCCATGCTCGTATTTCGTAATTCAAAAGAGATTGGGTCATTCTTCGTCCGGTTTTTATTCGAAAAAATTCACAAACTGACGTCATATTCCGGTCATTTTTCGGTCTACTTGAATCCGCTAGGGTTCCACAACATTTTCAACGTTTCCGCACGTGAATATTCGTTCCGCAAACAAAATTTGATGAAAGTTCTTTGCTCAACAAAATCACCCATTGTAAAAATCGAAAAATTCACTTTTGGTTGTTTATACAAAAACACGTGTAACTGGGAGATAATTGAACCTTTTGACAAACAGACGCTTGGCAAATGTTATAGACAGTCCTACCAATCTAGGAAAAAAAAAATTTACCTGCCTTCCTAATACCCGGGAGTTTCAAATGACCATTTCACCTTACTTTTTGATCACAGTAGTACTTTCAAGGTACTTAATGAGTCCTAAAGTCGGTCAAAACCCAGAAAAGGTAGATTATATGATATACTGGCGGGTCCCACAAGATTTTCAAAAGTTCGGCAGAACTTTTTACGTACTTATGAGTCACGTAATACTTGCAAAAGCTTGTCGGAAATATGTTATATGTCAAGTTTTCTGAAGATGCTTGGAAGTCCAAAGAAAGTCCTGCACGTTTGATTTCTTTTGGACTTTTCTTTATTTTGTGAATTACATCAAGGGGGAAACCAGTTTAGGAGACCGATATTTTAGTGTTTTTCATGAATTTTTTTCACAGGGAAGCAATAATCAGACTTTGTTTAAACTTGGAGGATATTGTATTAATGGTTTGAAGTATTGGTAGTAATTTTTTCGAGTCATTTCCGTTGTGAATAGTGGAGTTGGAAGCTGCTATTCATGAACAGTCACCATCCGAGTTGGCTGCTGGTGAGAAATCTGGAAATCACCATTTTTATCTGGAATCGTGACAATTTTTTTCACGTTATCAACATATTTTATGAGAATAATTTATGAACTAAACTGTTGGCACAAAAATTGAAAATTGCATGTTTTTGAGGTCTTCGAACAAAATGTCATGTTTTTATACCATGTTTTTCACATTCTTTGTATTCAAAAACAAGTTTTAGATAATACCCACATAACAATTCATGTCTTGCGATGTCTTTTCGATAAGTTTAAGATGTCTTGCGCGACACATCTAGATGTCTTTTAGATGTCTGAAACTCTTCTTGGGTCTAAAAGATATCTAAAAGACCTCAAAAAGAGGTCTTCGAAGACATCTTCGAAGATATCTTTGAAGCCATCTTTCGGAGGTCTTTCAGATATCTTTTAGACCAAAGAAGAGTTTTAGACATCTGAAAGACATCTAAATGTGTCGGGCAAGACATCTTAAACTTATCGAAAAGACATCGCAAGACATGAATTGTTATGTGGGTAATATAATCCCAGAGTTTGATATAGATTATAATTGAATGAAGAATATTCACACACATTTTCAGAACGATTGAACATTAACTTTCCAAGCTAGAATTCCCACCAATTGAAAAAGTCGATTCGAGAAAAACGCATTTGAAAAACAAGTGCCGAAAACAAGAAATTCAGTGTAGTGATGAATAATATAAACTGCTCACCGGTTAATCAGTTAATCCAGCACCATATCGCAACCCCTCTTCTTCTTCAAACGCATCATTTCGGGCTTGCACGAGCTTGCCACGCTTCCTTGGTCTCCAATGCGTCTTGCCCTGGTTGAAAGAACCCATTGATTCTGACCAATTCTCATTAAATTACAATTAAACGTGGACGATGTTCTGACCACATCTCACCAGTGATTTTTCAATGAGATTTGGTCGAAACTTTCATGTGAATCTCGTTGAATCTGGCCAAATCTCACTAAATCACGATTAAACTTGGACAATGTTCTGATCAAATTTCATTGAATTTCATTTGTCAGATTCAATGGATTCCTTTAACCAGGGTGAAGAACGCCAGCGGGCGTTCACTTCAGTGCTCATAACATCGGAACGAATCGAAATTTTGTTTTGAAACTTTGGCAACGTATTCTTGAATAGTTTCACTAACAATTTATGAAATAAAAAAAACAGTCGATTTTATCAATCGTCTAAACTGGTTTCCCTCCTTAACTTCCAGCAAGTCCATGAGAAATCCTGCGAAAATTCAGGAAAAATCCTGCTCGCTCGACTTTTCTCGAACTCCCCGTGTACCTTCGAATCGCGTAGTATTTTCGAAAGTCACTTTCACAGTTGAAAAGACACAACTCATCCAATCGAATTCAATGTGAGTTTAGCTGATTCGGATCATAAGCAAACAAGTGGGATTCGCAAGTTATTGACTGTATCTTCAAATTGCATTCATTATGGAGATCACTAGGGGTGTGCGGGTACCCGACTTCATCGGGTTTTTATCGGGCGGGTCGGGTTTTTTCAATTACCCGAGTTTTCCGGGTACCCGATCAAATTCGGGTAATTCAGATAGGATTTGATTCTGCCTACCACTGAAATGAGCAGTGAGCGAACTTTTTCTTCTCCATCCAATATCGTTACGACAAATCGATCCAGATTGTTCTCTATACATGTGGAGGAGTTATTCTCCCTCCACTCGAATTTGGGGATATGAGAGATAATATTGATATGAAATTCATACTGTTACAGAGATTTTATTGTGGTTATTACATCGGAATATGAAAATGAAACATTTGATGATAAATATATCAGGAAACATTCCGCAAACTCACCAATACTCCCCAAGTAACACAGGACATTCTGAGAACATTCCCGCAACATCCGTAAAATGTATCGAATATTCTCACAAAGAGCGTAGAAGCTTCGTAAATGTTTACAGAAGATTCTTAGAACACTTAAATTGGACCGAATATTCCGTAATATTTGTTCCGATTATTCTAGGAACATCCGTACAATGCATATGCTTAATCGTTTTCTCGAGTAATCGGTGCATCGAGTTATACGTGGATTCTAGGGGATCATTTTCACCGTTCATCGGTCACCGATTGATTAATTGAACGATAAATTGTCAAAACCATTAATCGGAACTACCGATTAATCGGTTAATCGGTTAATGGGAAAAATATTAACCGGAATCCAACGGTTAATCGATTAATCGATTAATTGAAAAAACGATCAACTGGAATCCAAAGATTAATCGATCAATCGTCAACAATTAATCGTTTTATTCGATTAATCGATCAACCGTACAGCCCCTAATATTAAAGACACCTCCTTATATTCCTTACTCAGTCGTTAATTGTTCGAGCAGTTTGATCGCCACTTCATTTTGTGCTTTTTCATTTTGAATTTGTTCATCAAAAAGTCTTGTGCTGCTTTTTCACTCTGTTATTCAACAATAAGCATCAGAGTATTTGAGTATCAAAGATGCTCAGAGTGGACAAACACAATCATGAGTGGGAGAAAGATCAGAATACAGATGTTTTTATGTCCCTTGAAATCAGGGAAGCCACGTTGATCTAGGAGTCCTGAAGTAATTTGTTGTATCAAAATAACTGGGAAAAGATTATCTCTCAAGAGAAAACAACCCTAACGAGAAAGTTTCTCTGAGTTTTTCATGTAATTTCCTAAAAAAGTTGGGAATTTTCAAATAAAAAATTCGAAGAAATCATAAAATTTTATGAAATTATTATATTATGAACAATTATAAGAGAATCATTTTTCATGATAATGTTCCAAGATCTTGAGGAATTATGAGATTTTATGAGAAAAAGTTATAAAGAAAAATGAGAGATTATGAAAAACGCTACTGCAAGGGAATTTTTACCAAATTATTTCATTAATTCTTAGATGTAAGTTTGACTATCAGAAAGTTTTTCGACCGGCCAGTATGACTTGACCGTCAAAACTGACAAAAATTGTTCCCGTCAAGTAACGGTCATGATCGTCACATGACCGGTCATTTAAAGAGCTCACATCACTGATCATTTGTCCTCTCTCCATAACATATTCCTTGGGATTAATGAAATATTGAATCAAATCAAATAATGAAATGATTGTCCCAAATATATTGATCTTCTAAATAAATAATTTATCCGCCCAAAGTGATCAATTTTCGCATCCAATTGAATATTCAAGAGAGGACAAATAAATATTCTCCAGTGTTGGTTTAAAATCCTTTGAAAAGGTTTCGATATCACATTCATTTGAATTTTTACTCACTATGTGACGAAATCAACGAATATAAGTGATCATGTTGAACTATCTCACTTTGATATTTGATCAATTCGTTATTTTTAATAATTGGACAAATAAGAACGTGATTCATCTAGTACCATACTGCTCTCTGTATTATCCTATCATGTTCGTTGCAATTTCGTGGGAATTTGCGTCGGAGCTTCCTTTCGTATCGATTCTTCTTTTCTTTTCTTCCTTTTTTATCCTTAAGAGACGGACACCTATAAGGCTTCTTATAAGAATTTCTTTGCGTTGCGTTATCGTCTTACATCCAGTCTCTGCGTCGATCGTGTACAGCCTCGTTCGAAGTGCAACAAGTTCACGAAAACTTTCAAGTTACTTTATTTGGATTATATGATCAATCGAATATCTTCATGAATAAATTTTGCGCTCGAAAAATGCTTCGATAGAAAATTTCAAGACGAGGACATCGTGAATGTTGATCTTGGAGAGTATTGAATTAGACAAAATGTTTCCCATGTAGCCGAAACCACCCCAGTTCGATAATTTCATTCAATTCCATTGGTGATGAAATTCAACGACGATTCATACTTGCTCAAACTCGTTAAAACTCATCGAGACCAGTTAAATTAATGGGATCGAATGAGGATTCAATAAATTTTCACTGTTGTTTACCGTTGCGAAGGTTATATGAAATTTCATCAATTAATGGGTTTCAGTACACTTTTCCCGGAAGAAAAAAATTTGTTAACGGAGCAAATGGAAGTATTACGTACAAAATAGCGTATATTTTCGCTAAGCTAGCTGAAAACTCGTTATCGCAGCTAATTGGATTGCTGGAGGAACAACATGATTAATTCAAGTGACAAATTTTTGGCTGGCCTAGCCAAACTTTCAGTATTATATACAAAATAGCAAAAAAATGTCCCTGAAGGAGCAAAAATTTATTGCTGCCACAGCTAGAAGAATTGCTGTCGTACACTGAGAGAAATAATGATTAATATCAAGAATTTTAATTCATGAATACTGCCAAGAATAAAAATTCTTGATTACAGTTAATATATGTTATTGACCCAAAAGAAATTTTCTTAAATCAAGGAAATATTTCTCGATTCAAGGAAATTTCTTTTGGGCCAATAAAATATTAGCTATAATCAAGAATTTGTATTCTTGGCAGTATTCATGAATTTAAATTCTTGATATTAATCATTATTTCTCTCAGTGTAGCTAACGAGATTGCTAAGAGAACAAATAGTTTGCTGTCATAGCTAAAAATTTACCACTTCAGCAAAAGGGACCCGGCAAACATATATTTCGCTACACAGAACAAAAAACTATCTTGTATCAAGAAAATATTATTTCTTTATATATGAAACACGGATTGTCTCAGTTCAATGCAATTTGCTTTGAATCAAACACAGGAAAAAACAAAATTCTTGATTCAAAGCAAATTGCATTGGACTGAGACAATCCGTGTTTCATATATAACGAAAACAATATTTTCTTGATACAAGATAGTTTTTTTTTCTGTGTACCACAGCGAGTTTATTTTTCCTCCGTGTTTTAACCAGAGCAACTCATGAAAATCTGAACGTTGATTGAACGTTTTTTGTACGTTAATTATCTATTAGGCGAGTTAATAACAAGATTTGAACATAAATTTTGACTTGAAAGAATGTTGATTGAAATTTAAAAGCATTGACATCCCATCTTGCAAATAAAAATCTGTCTTCTTCAATTTTTAAGAATCCATATGTTTTTTAATAAGCACCTTAGTAGAAATTTCGGATGGGAAAATATCAGGGTTTGACGAGGCATGCCTGACTTCCTATCAGGTCCTCATCAGGTTTCGTTACGGTTTTCCCTATTTCGCTCGATTTTATGGAAATCTCATCCGGACCGTCCCTCTCAGCACAAATATCGCAGCAACATCACAGTAATATTACAGTAATATTGAAATATTGCAGTAATATTGCAGCAATATTACTGCGATATTTGTGCTGAGTGGGTTATTATATCCCTGCGTTACAACCCCATTTGAATCCTATTAGGGAAATCAGATAAGTCCCTTGTAAGGGCCTCATAAGATCTTCCTTATTCACGATTTTCGGATTCTAACCTGATCAGGACCTTATCAAAAATAGGGCACGCCTGATCGAATTCCTACTAGGGCAGGTGAAGGGAAAAAAAAATTCGCTGTGGCACCGTAATCTAATTTTGCTGGGTCTCTTTTACTGAAGTAGCAATATTTTCTGTGACAGAAAACTATTCTTTCGTTGCGATAGCGAGAAAGGTGCCCGTAGGAAAGTTTTGCTTCTTCATTTCCGCACGGAGAAAAAAGTATTGCTGGCATAACAAGCAGATCTGTTACTATAGCGCCTACAAAAAAAAACTACACTGTAAAAAAAAACTGGAAATTTACTGTGCAACTGGACTGGAAATTTCCAGTGCTAGTACTGGAATATGGATATTCCAGTACATGTACAGAGATTTTGTTGTTACGTTACTGAAAATTTACCAAGCATAACTGAAAATTCAGTCATTGTACTGGAATTTTCAAGTTTGAGATGATGTACTGAAATTTTGCCATGATTTCGCGAAAATTTTACCGGCTCGTACTACAATTTTATAGTTCTTGTGCACCAAAAAAAAATATTCCCTCAAAAAGGACTTGAGAAAAAATTTGGAATTTAGAAAAAAAAACCTAATCGTTGGTATACTGGAATTATACAGGTTTTTAACTGCAATTCTCAGGTTTTGTGATGGAATTTTCCAGTTACTATGCAATTGAATTATACAGGTTTTGAACTGCAATTTTCAGGTCGTGTGATGGAATTTTCCAGTTGCTATGCAACGGAATTTAATCACTGTTGCACTGAAATTTTCCACTTCTATTGGACTTCGTCATTTCTGGCAGGAAAAATTTCAAGTCTTTATATTAAAAATTTCCTGATTGAGATTTTGAATAATAATTGTAATTGTAGCCAATGAAATTGATATATGAGGTTTTTCCAAGACTTATCCTCTTGTGTTCTAGATATGAAGCATATGTAGTAACCCAAGCTGGCCTTCCAACATGTCGCGCTATAGCTCATCGGTTAGGTCTTAGGTTTCAGTTGGTAGGCAGGTAGAAACGTGTGGGTTCAAATCCTGTTAGGTAGGCATGAGTTTCTGTCCATCCAAATGAACGATCAAAAGTTTCTCAATCGTCTTGGAACACAAGGACCCTGCAAAATCACTTTGCGTGAGCAATTTTTTTTCAATTTTCATGGATATTTTCAGCATTAATTTTCCAGTACATGTCCTGGAAAAGTCCAGCTCGTGTACTGAAAAGTTCCAGTACCGAGGCTCAGAAAATTTCCAGTTTTGATGCGGAAATTCCATAACGTTTGCACTGAATTTTTGCAGTACAAATGTGCTGAAATTTTCCGGTACATGTACAGGTTAATGACTTCCAGTACATGTACTGGAATTTTCCGGTGAAATTTTTTTACAGTGTAGTTGAAAGAGCAGGAAAAATAATTGACAGAACTACATTTTTGTGCTGACATAAACAAAACTGCTGAAGTGAATATTTTTGCGAGGACAACAAATTTCTTTGTAGGCGCTATAGTAGCAAACCATTTTTTCTCCGTGCATAATTTCGACCAATTTCCATCTTATTTTCCATCTTTTGAGGTAAAAATGGGGGAAAGAATGAGGAAATTTGGCTTGGACGAGGAAAATTTTTCTATGGGTTCGGCTCTCCAGCAAAATCGATTTGCTACTCTGTATATAATATTAAAAATTTTGCTAGGCTAGCAAGAAATTTGCTATTTTAGTTAATCATGTTGAGCCCTTAGCAATCCAGTTAGCTGTAGCAGCAAATTTTTAGCTAGGTTAGCAAAGAGTTTGCTATCGTACACGGAGGAAAAAACTAACAATAATATTGCTGAATTGACAATAAAATATTGTTATATATCAACCCACAATAAATATCGTAAAAATATGACCGTCACTATTGCTAAACTGGCAACAAGATTCTATTGCCAACAATTCTATTATTCAATTTTGCAATATCATATGGTTATATCAATAATTTATATTTACCTATTTAAAAAATATCACTTTTCAGCGAGGAAAAAAATTTCTCATCGGAATTCATCCATCCCTACAAACATTCAATACACGATGTGGTTTGATTCATACGTGAAGGAAAAGCGATTGTAAGTCCAAAGGTTGGAAACTCGCTGTAGCGAGACTCGAACCCGGGTCCTCCGAGTGGGAATCAAAACTTTGATCAAATCAGCAGATCTCCAAGGTGACAACTGAGCACTTAAATTGCCATTCATGGTAATCCTTGACTTTGTTTAGAGTTAACGATGAAAATATATCCAAGACAAACATAAAATTGTGCACATTGAATAAATGAATCAGGATTTGAATCACAGGAATTTTTTCAGAAACGAATGAAACTCGTCAAATTTGTTTGTTAAACTCATGTAAGTTTTGTTAATTAATCAGAAATTGGGATTGATTTTTATATTTGTGAATTCAAGAAAAACTACATCGAAGAAGAGTTTGTAGAAGAATGTATATCACTTGGATATCATTTTTTACTGTCTCCTGAAGTGGATCAAAATCAATTTCTCACGGGAATGATTATACCGCTTCATACGGTCAAAATATAAAGCTGTTTTGACAATAAATGGATTTCGTTACGACAATTTTTTTTGTCAATTCTGTGATCCTTATTGTTGTCGCTGATTGATATTATTTGTCAGATCAACAATGTTTATTGTGAGTTGGAATGGCAACTCATATTGTCATTTGATTGAGTGATTTTCAGCAATACAATTCTTGTTAACGAAGCAATGTGCTGTTGCTGTACGAACAACAAATTATTGCATAACCAGCAATAAAATGTTGACAGTTCTTGTATTGCTAGTTTTGCCATACACATTTTTCTCCATGTGGAGAGTCAAAAGTTCCAAAACTGTAGTTCCACTCCAAAAGTTCCAAAAACTTGTTTGGTCCATCAGACTTTTTGTCCAATAGTTCTTAGTTCCACTAAAATTCCAACAAGCCTTTTTTTCCAATAATTCTTTGTTCCACTTGAATTCTGTTCACATTATAGAATTTTGGATTGCGGTATCCTTGGCAACAAAGCAACATAATTGCAACATTTAGCGTTTGGATTCCAGCCGTTTTTTGATATGACATGACATAAACATTTGTTATAACCTTTCATTCTCTAAATTCAAGTTACAATAGCTGAAATTATAAAATCAGGTAGAACAAGTTACCTGTACATTGACGGCTACCTATATTTAAGACATTCTGCACGTAATGACATTGTTTACTAAAGATGCAGGAGGAAAAACAACTGTTCTGCTCGTGTAACAACAGTGAGTGACGGCAACGCGGTGATTGTACGCAAAGGAGAACCAGAAACATCACCACATTCCCATAATCCTAATCGAGAAGTTAGTACGCTAGAAGTCATCAATGGGATTAAAAGACATGTTCTCAAAGGTTCTCAGAAAATTACATAACGTACCGTCTAGTTTAATGCAGAACTTCCCGATCGGGAAAATAACACGTCGTTCAATAAGTCCCGAGACTAACAACGAAAACAACATTTTTTTCAAAAATTATTTTTATATTCATCAATGTAATCTCCTTTTAGAGTGTTACAATCTTTCCAACGCCTTTCCAACATTTCTATACCATGTTTATAGAAGGATTCATCCTTTGCTTCAAAATAGGCTTTAGTTTCGGCGATGACCTCCTCATTCGAGCCAAATTTTTTTCCCTGGAGCATTTTTTTGAGATCAGCAAAGAGCCAGTAGCCGCTGGGGACTAAATCTGGCGAATACGGGGGGGGGGGAAGCAAATCAAAGCCCAACTCGTTGAATTTTGCCATTGTTTTCATGGACTTGTGGCATGGTGCATTGCCTTGGTGAAAAAGGATTTTTGTCTTCTTCATGTGCGGTCGTTTTGCTGCGATCTCCTCCCTCAAACGTACCAACAAGTCAATATAATGATCACTGTTGATCGATTCACCCTTTTCCAGGTAGTCAATGAAAATCACGCCATGTGTATCCCAAAATACAGACGCCATGACTTTGCCAGCAGACTGCTGCGTTTTTGGACGCTTTGGTTGCCTTTCGCCAGCCATGCGCCACTCAGATGATTGCCGATTCGACTCCGGAGTGAAATGATGTATCCATGTTTCATCCATGGTCACGTATCGACGTAGAAAATCCTTTTTATTGCGAGTAAATAGCGATAAACAGCTCTCTGAATCGTCGACTCGTTGCTTTTTTTGTTCCACTGAAAGCAATCGCGGCACCCACTTGGAAAAAACCTTTTTCATGCTCAATTTTTCATGAAGGATTGTAAATACGCTTCCAGATGATATCTGTGTAATTTCTGCAATCTCACGGACCTTCACTTTGCGATTCTTCATTACGATTTTTAACACTTCACTCACATTTTCCGGTGCAACGGCTTCCAATGGCCTACCCGAACGTTCCGCATCGTTTGTGTCCGTACGACCGCGTTTAAACTCAGCATACCAACGACAAATCGTTGGTTTGGATGGAGAGGAGTCCGGGTAACGTTTTTCAAGCCATTGCTGGGCTTCTACGGTGTTTTGACCCATTAAAAAACAATGTTTAATAAACACGCGAAACTTGCTTTTTTCCATTTTCCAAACAAATTACAAAGTGACTTTACTCTAACCTCGATAACTCTGCTGTTTGTGGTCCGATCGACGTGAAATTTGTACACGTTTCATGTGAAGGTTCGCACTCTAGGAAAACGTGACCAGCTTGGTACTACTAGCACCATATCTGGGTTAGTCTCGGGACTTATTGAACGATGTGTTATAAGAAAGCAGACACAGCGTGAGCGTCTTGAAGATATGCTTTCTAATCCTCAAAATATAGTAGGTGGGTTGCGCGAAATACCAAACAAATTTCGAACAACACTCACTGGTGAGCCATCCCCCCAAGTAACACAAGAAGTTCTAAGAATGTGCTTGCACATTCTAAGAATGGTCTAGCACCTTCTTAGAAGGTTCTAGTACATGCTTAGAACTTCTTGTGTTACTTGGGCCTATTATACGATACATTCGAAAATGAAGATTACAATTTAACTTGTGGGAGAATCCTCATATTTTCAACGCGTGAAAATTTGAGAAATCTCATAAAATGCATCAGCATTCGTTCCCACAGAGATGGTCCCTACTTATTTCGATAGGTAAAGTACGTTCGCGGCAAAACAGATCGAGGTAGGAAGAGAGCAGTACTTACATGTTATCTTCCGAGCTTTGGAACCAGTACAATGCTGTACGCCAGAAGCTGTCAAGACTAAATAATGTATCTGAGGGATGACACAATCGTTCTCATATCATTGTTGGGCGTTATCGTCCAAGTTGATATAATATTTTAACTGAATTGCAAAAAGAACAAGCAGATAGTGAAAGTATGTTGCGACAACTTGGCGTCGGCCAGAAAATAAAGGAGGCTCGTCACCCATTCGACATAAAACAGAGAAACGAATTTTCTACATAATTATGGAGAATATGTTTCTCATTAAGAAGAATATGTTGAAAAAGATGAGATCATTGTATATCCAAGAACGATTGAATATAATTTGCATTCCTGACTGCTATTTTTCTATACTGGGTCTAGTTTATTCTGAATTTTCTATCTTTCACCTTCATTACATTTAAGAGGATACGAGCGTTCACCATCCGAGCACGTTGGTTGGAAAAAGACAAACTTATACAATAGAAAAAGAGGTCCGAAGTGAACGCTCGTATCCACTTAAGCGGGAAGTCTCCCCCCAAGTAGCACAACAGGTTAGAAATGCTAAGAAGGTTCTTGAAAGTTCTGAGCATGTTTCATGAACATCCTTAGAATCTTCGAATGAGACTGTTTTGGATAAGTATATTCTGTGCACATTCTCAGAACATATTTTTCGAATTTATCCAAAACAGTCTCATCTGCATATTCTATGCATGATCACGGAATGAACGCAGAATATTTGGAATGTTCTTGTGCTACTTGGGCCAGTACCGGACACTTAAGGTTAATGGTTTATAAAAAAATAAAATACATAAGAACTTCAATATTTTTATTCTTATAATAAAGTTTTGACAGTTTTTAACAATACAATGAGTATTCGCATATTTCTTTTATTCGGAAATAACGAAAAAATATATTTGTATTTAATACTAAGAATTGACGAGTTTGGAAAGTGGCACCTAGTACAAAATTATCTAATCTTGCAGCAATCAAAAATATAATTGTCAGAGCATTCAGGAACATCCGCACGCGCCTCATGACCCATTCTTCACAATTTTGACACTGAATCCAGTCTTCATCATTATTTTCAAATATGTACATGTAAAAGTTAGAAGCAACACAAAAATATGTAAGACTCAAATATGAATTGATTTTTGGGAAGGCGCGCATGCACACAGCCGCCTAGCGGTACATTTCGTCACTTCGCTCGATGTACCAATTCAAACTATTCTCAGTGTCCGGTACTAAGTGCCGTCCGGCGTTACGGGACTTCCCCCTATACTTTCACAGAAATGTGTCAAGAATCTGTCAATTGAAATGTTACTTACTTGGCATGTTTCAAATATATTACGAGAGAAACATTACAATGAAATCTTTTATAAATATTCTTGAAACATCGCAGAAATATTGCATTAAAATGTAAGATTAGCAGACATTGCAATATTTCTGAAGGGACCCCAAAACCTCAGTGTGACATACAGCAATGTCATAGAAATATTTCAATGTTTCAAATGTTAGATTTCTGCAATGCAAATGAAATATTCGGTGCTCTATGAGTATCTACTCTTGGAAGAATATATCATTGGAATTTTTATATTATATATTATTGAAACTTTTTCCTTGGGAGTATGGAGTTAAAACAACTATTCCAGAACTTTTGTACCCCAATCTTTGCTATTCTGTATATAATACCTCGATTCACTGCGCCAGCAAATTTTTTCCTCCGTAAAATAAGTAAGGATATGGAAATATAAGAATCTTGGTTTCATTTTAAAAATCAGGTAATAAATTTCCTTTGACCTGATCGGAATGACATTCCCCGTTCGTGAGGGAGCAAATAGTTGAAGGGTAATCAGAATATGAAATCCGATAAAAGTTGATCCAGGGAATAGAAATATCTTGTAATACTTTAAAACGATTTATATGTACACTTTTGCTGGATTCATAAAACATCTACGAACCTTAGTTCAACTTTTCGTTTAGATTGTAAAGAATTGTAGACAAGGTTTCTCGGTATCTATTTATATATATATATTTATATATATGATTTGAACAGGAGTGAAGTTGAATGAAAACCTTTTCAAAGTACGGGGGAAGTGATTAACGACGGATCGAGCCCCAGAGAGTTTTACAACTTGACCTAAGGCTAACGTCGGGCCTGTCTTTGTGCGTAATATAAGATTTTGAGAAATCCAAAGAATTTTGTAAGAATAGTACAGGTTCCTTTAGGCTCGGTTACAAAGAGGAGGATATGAAGTCAATCTCCTTCTGTTGATGACGATGATAATAAATCTTAATAAAAGCTGTGTCTCCAGGTATCAATCCGCTCGACATACAGGTAAAAAATCATATAACCTAGCATGGTGACAAATATACAATCAAATACGACACTAACAATTGACTTCTCTAATTTGAATTTGTTGACAGGGATTCATAGCTCTATTACTTTCAGTTGCTATATCATCGATTGTATCGATTATATCAATCGGTCATTGAGAATGGAGCATCCTGCATTAATGATGTCAAGAAGGATCGATCTTTTTACATCGGAAATATATCTAGTTTTTATACATTTTCTATAAACACGGATCAATTCTGTGTATAAAGATCATTCTTTCTTGTTATCAATATCAAAAGTCTCGTATGAAAATGTCTTCCCACACAGCACCCAATGTCTCAGTAATATTTTTAGAATATTACAATGTCTCGCTCAGAACATTCTTTGTGAAATATTCATACAAGATCCTATAAGAATTGCAGATACAATATTCCGTTGAGAATGTTCTGAGAATCTTCCAATTGAAACATTCGACATACAATGACTGAAGCAAAATGAATTTTCATACACTTGACCTATGACTTGGTAAAATTTACAATTCAAGATCGAGAAAAACGCCTCCCCTACACTGAGAGAAAAAAACAATAATTTTCATTCAAAATATGGATGGAAAATTATTATTTTTGTTCCCAAAACAGAGACATAGCGGATCAAGTCTGAAAATTACAGTCATAATAGTAGCAATCTGAATTTCTGACCGCAGAATTTATAATACAGGATTTCTATTGGAAAAAGATTAACATTTTGCAATTGTAGATAGTAATTTTTATTCAATTGAGTCAACTTCAGAGGGTTGAGATTTTGAAATCGAATATTGTAATTTATATTTCATCATAGGGATTCAAAAAATCAATATACAAAAGTGAACTTGTTGTAGTTATTCTTACTGGACTCTAATTAATCGGAAATTTACATCAGCTTACAGACAGCGCCTCAACACCTACTTAGTATACCATATTCACGGATTCAAAGTCTTACAAACTATACTTTTTTCAATTATACTATTGAATTAACCTCCCATGTGTGTGTGTGGACCAATGGCCCAATGATGGACCAAGCCTGGCACAAGATCTACCAAGACTTGTCTTGAATAGTTTACCAAACTTGGCCCAGACTTGGGAATGATAAGATCAGGACAAGCTTGGGCCAGAGGTTTTGCCAGGCCCGGTCCAATTCATGTAGCAAGCATCAACCAATACTTCTTTGATCGCAGATATGGACGAAAAGAGTAATTGATTCATATTTCAGTTCATCTTCTTCCTCACATGAATTATCTTGAAACGATAGAAAAAATGTGGATCGGGCCAGTCCTGGCCCGATGGTTATCCCCAAGTCTTCAGCCAAGGTAAATTCAAAATTCAGTCAATATTTATAATCATTGTGCCACTCATGTGCCAAGCTTGTACCAAATGTAATGACCATTTCAAGAATATTAACAAATGTCCCATAACTGACTATCCATTGGGAACAATGGGACAATCATGGAACAATATTGGGCCAATTGTTCTTCACGGAGGTTTGTTTCTGACACATGTGCCCACCTTGGGACAAGCTTGGGTTTTTCTCAGTCTTGGCAATACCTGCATGGGCTGTATTATTGACAGAATTTGAACACCAACATTTCGTGGAAAATTTTGCTTCGCAGGGAGACACGAACTCTGATTTCACGCAAGTGATTAAAAGATAACACGCGAAACGCTGAGCCAATTCACCGCTGTGAGATTGGGGAGTTTTGGACGACACTTGAAGGCATTCAAGCATCAGAAGAAGCGAGTCAAATGTTCGCCATTTTTTTCCATAAGTTATGCATTTACGGGAACCCATACAGGAAACCCCGAGAATGTAAACACAGCCAATAATCGGCCCATGTATGGCTACCATTTAATGGCCAATAATGGATTCACATCATTGGCACAACTGTGGCCCACCACTGGCTGATAAGAAAGGCCAGCAATGAGAACAGCCGATAATCAGCCGATGTACGGCTACGGTAAACGGTCAACAATTGATTCCCCGTTACTGGCTGGAATATGGCCTATTACTGAGTGAAATGGATTCCAAAGTTGAATGTATTGTATTCGTAATCACCCCTGAAAAAAAGTTTGTTTTGGCCTTATTTCTATTACGTTGAATAAATAATTCATATCCATCAAATACGTTTTACATGATTCAAATGAATTCTTATTCATATAGATAATCAATTACTTTCTCATGTAAATAACAAAAACATTTGAAGGAATAAGCAACTGAATTCAACTGATTTATCGAGAATACTTTTGACTCGTATAATTTTACATTTGAGATTGTCGAAATATCAGGCATGCAGATCTATTTGGAAAAAACATCCATTTCTGATCTTGTGAAAACTGGAATGACAAACATCCCAAAAACAAAAAAGTATTTTGGGTCACGCTTAACCACTCATTTGAACTAATACTGAACCGATTATTCTGGAACGCAGTCATATTACCATTGGATATCATTATTATTATCCCCTCGTAATCTGCCATTGATGGCTAACATTCGAACATTATCCCGAAATTTCTGGCCATAAATCGGGATTATTTAGCCCCATTACTGGGCCAATCAATAATTTTATACATGGCCCATTATTTATTGCCATTACTGGACCCACGTTATCATCCAGCAATTAACCATTGATGAGCCATTAATGGGCGCCATTAACGGGCAAAGAACGCCGTTTGTGGTCCAGTAACGTGCCATTATTGGGCCAATTGTTCAACCCTGTATGGGAAATTTCAACTGCATAACAATGAAACCCACGATGAAGATCAGTTTCTAAATATAAGTTTTAGTCTTTCGCTGATTCCTGGCGAGTATAAGAGGGGTTGAAAAGTAATGACCTACAAATATCAAAATGTTTATAACTTTGTTTTCTAATACCTGCGAACCAAGAGGAAACTTAATCTTGTATTTGAAGTTCAATGTTAGGTGTGCGAGTTCCTGAAATAACCATCTACTTCAAATTCGGATTTATCAAGTAACTGATGAAACAAATCAACGCAAATTTTACCCGCTTCTTCTGATAAAGTGCCCTCAACTATTTTTCAGAACAGAATATTTCTAATAACCTGAGATGTAACATTTAGCGATTACAATATGTTATTATCACATGAAAAATCTTTAATTTAATCAATCCTAAAAAGTATTTTGTCGCTCTATCCCAGACAAAAATTCCCGGGTGGGTGGGATTCCCAATTTCGCATGTGGACTCAGGTTCCTGGCCGGGACCCGCCAGGTCCTGCCTGGAACCCCTCTGGTTCCCACTCGGGGCCGGTCAGGTTCCCACCCGGGACCAGCCAGGTGGTGACTCGAGCGGGAACTTGACCCGGCTGCCGGATCCCGAGCAAGAACCAGAGGGTTTCCAGGCAGGACCTGGCTGATTTCGGGCAAGACCTGGCGAGTCCCGGCCAGGAACCTGAGTCCACATGCGAATTTGGGAATCCCGCCCACCCGGGAATTTTTGTCTGGGATCTAAGTTTAAAAATTGTCCAATGAGGATATGATAATGAGTTTTGAGAGAGGATTGATTTATTACGTGTCCAATGTTTTCTAACTCTTCCATTCTTGTCATATGTAGATCTCGCCGGTAAGAAGTCGAAAACAACAAACTACTATTGAGCAACACGTGACGCATTAAACATTTTGTTGCACTCATTTTGAATGGAATCTGTGATTCGACCAATCACACACGAGTTACTGAAAATCACAATCTATGATAATGAATTGTGTTGAAAATACTGTTAATAATGACACATCAGAAATTTGATACAAAATTACAGTCTAAAAGTTCAAATTCCAAATATCCTCTATTTAAAGAATGGTTGGGATCAATACAATATTTTGATTGGAACTAGTGATTTATTCGATTCATTTATATATTTTTCAATAAATATGAATATTCTAATCATAGATTGTAATTTATATAAACGATGTTCACCATCTTCAAAAATTGTATTTTAATTTCGTAAATTTTTGTTGGTGATTGTCTACTCTTTACAGCGATATCCTCGTTATGTGAATAAAGATTGTAATTTTTGTTCTTTTTTTCTTTCTCTCAGTGTACGACCTATCCACTTTTCGTTTCGGAAGATTCTGAATCGATTGGTTTATATATCACGGAAACGAATTCTTCAAACTCCCATCACGATGATCACAATCAATAGCACTTCGAGGGTGGTGTCGTCATCTCGGAGATTGGCTGACGTGATAAAAGCCTTGACTCTTACTCGCAGAACCCGGGTTCAATCCCCACTGGGGGAACCTTCTAATAATCCACTTCGAAGCAGGTTTTCTTCCACTCAAAGTGTTTCTGGCCAAGCTCATTCAACATTTGTGGCAGTAGACTCTGAAGAAATTTTTTTTCAACCCAAAATATGATACAAAAGATGGAATTTGCAGGGAATATTCTTGATAGTTCCCTGTACTATAATCCATGCATAAAACAGTTGCCCCTGTCAGGGGCAATTCTGTGTGATTTTTCAAATTTCCAAAATTATGTTTTCTCGATATCCCAAGGCTCATAACTTCCAAGCCAAGGAGGTATAAAAAATGGAACTTGCAGGAAATATTTTCAAGATGTCCATGGACTATGATTGATACATAGAAAAATTCTCCAATCAGGGGCAATTTTTAATGATTTTTCAGATTTCCAAAATTATGTTTTCCTCTTCATTTCGGGAGCTAACTTCATACAGGTGAGGAATCCCCAGAATTCCGATTCAATATGGACAATTTATGGAAAATTCATTGTAATGCGTTGGATCTGAACATGTCAAATGAATGAGTCCTTGCTGTCAACTTTTCAACTGTAAGAAAAATTATTTCCTTCTTGACTTGAAATTTGAGAACAGGTTTGACGCAGAACCGTATACTTTCATTGAACGTGGTGTCACCATCATGGTATAAATTTTAATACGGTTGAACAAGTTTGTATAAGTGAACATAAAACCAAGCAAGCAAGCAGTAGGATTGTGCAGTTGGGTACGGTACGTATACGTAAGTGTACATCATTGCTCATTCGAATCGAACTGGTGGAGATGGTATTGAACGGAGGCGGTCATCCGTGAAACGCATTTAGCTTGTTGGCACACAAAACTCAACGGGACAGCGAAAGCCCTTTTTCTTTATTTACTCCTTCCTTCTCCAACTCTCCGACAAACTTTGCTGCTCCTTTTTCCTCATCTATCTATCCGTCTCCCCCGTTCTTTAGATTTTTCATGTGAATTATCTATTGAAACAAAGTTTCAAATTCATCATTATCCTCCAGTATTCCGTTTCTACAAAACAGGATTTAAAATTTACTCTTCTCGTTTCCCGCCACGAAATCTCAATACACTCGTCGATTGTTGAACACTCCTCTCAAAACTAGATCGTATTCCTGTCTCTTATCCCTCCCCTATGATCTACCTATTCTTCTTCTTCTCCTTTTAACGATCTTTCGAAATCCGACGATGAGTCCAAGAATCGTGAGTTAAGGGAAAACATAGTTGAGCAGATGTCATGCTCTTTCGCTCTCGACTTACTCTGTCAAAACACGTGCTAAGTATACACGAGGATATACGTTTATATTCATTCACCTATAGTCGTACACACAGAAAAAATAATATTGAAGCGTGCTCTTTTTGTGCCCCCTACGTGTATACTCGTGGAACAAAGTTGTCAACGATGGAAAAAGAGAAGAATTCCAATTGCCAGAGGATGTCCGAACGAAGAGGATAAATCGTCATATTATATCATTCGCATCACAGAATTCTACCGCTTTTTTGGTACACCTATTTCGAATCAATAAAAGAAAAACAGAAAGCGATTCTTTTTATAACAATTATAGAACTTTGTCCCGCGGGGAGGTGCAATTATAGTTGGAATGAAATCGATAGGTATGGTTTTACATGAAGAGGATTTCGAGGATGAAAATCATGTTCTTGTCACTTTACAAGCGGAACATTAAGTTGTTTTGATTTCATCTCCCTTCAGCTTATATCAATTCACTCTTTTGACTTCCGTTTCACGTGTCCACTTACGGGGAGCAAAGGGCCCCGAAAAGGTCCCGAGGGCAAGAGTCATCAATTATAAGATTGAAAATGAATCGAAGGCAGATGCGACGAGTGCCTACAGGCTTCTTTCCTTTTCTCTCGGCGGGTGACCGATTGCACCCCTCACCCCTGCTGACTGAATGACTGTTTTTACAAATACACAACTATACGTACAATGGTATCGTACCCCCCACGGTGAAATTCTCAAATCATTTGAAATTTCTTACTACACGAAAAATGTGACATTATTGCTTTTGCAAATTCTCTTTCGTTTGAAATTGAATGATATTGAGTGTAACATATTTATCGGCCTAAATTAGGAATCCTCCCGAGGGTGATAGAGGGTGTTAGGTGTGAAAAACCCCCTGAAGTTCGGGCTTACATCGAGAAAATCGTTCGTTTATCAGAGATTCTGAAGGGTATAACGTAATCACGGATCATTCATTACAGCATTTATATTCCCTTTATAATATTTCATTCGTCGTACACTGAGAACCCAATTTTTTAGATTGAAAGAAAATTTTCTTTGCCCTCGTTCTAATAAATATTTTTTCCAATGGACAAATTCTTCATCGGATTGAAACAAAAAATGTTTGAATTGAGACAGAAATATATTCCTTCTCGAATTCAAAGAATATAATTTCAATTCAATGAAAAATTCTCTCATTGGAATGAACTATCTTTTCCATTGAAAACAAGATTCAACAGAATAAGGGCAAATAAATTCTCTTTAAATCTAAGAAATCGGGTTATCAGTGTAAATGATTGATCATTATTTTTTGTAATATTATCATTAACTGATGCTGTTGCATTTGATCCTATTACACTGAGAGAACAAATTTTCCGGGAACAATAAAATATTTAGTTGAATAGTCGCCATAAAATACTCAATTGATTTGAATAAACTTTCATTGATTCAATTGAATAACTGTTTCCATTGATAAAATATTTCATAGCATATTAAATATTTGTTTGATTGAATAAATATTTTATCGAATCAATGAAAGTTTATTCAAAATCAATTAAGTATTTTATGGCGACTGTTCAATTAAATATTTTATTGTTCCCGGAGATTTTGCTCTCAGTGTACCGACCAAGGATATTTAATTTTATCATCCTTCGGGTCAGGAAAACGATTGTTGGCATGACCATCTCCTGACTCGAAGTCATCCAAAGGTTCCCAGCAAATACAACTGCAGACGGTCTTCGCCGGCATTGCAGGGCCATCAGCAGCCCATCGAACCGCCAGTAATCATCGTTCATAGGATTCTCCGATATTTCATGAGAACTTGACTACATTATTCAAAAACTATAGAAATTTCACACTAAATTATCAATGCCATTTATGGAATGACGGAAAATTTCAACTGTGACAGTTGAATTTTTTCATTGGAGTAAGTAGGTACTCATCGTCATGGCTAAGAGATTGCTGTCGCAAAAATAAATTTTCTATCTCAGCGAAAGGTATCAACGAAATCAGGTTTCGCTGTTATAATGAAACCTTCCATCTGTGTACAGGCATTGTTGCACAAGATATGAATTTATAAATATATAACTTCGTAAACATACAGCATCGACCACAGATCATCGATGGTTCTATTACATCGCATTAATATGTTTTAACCGGTTAAACCTTCTTCATATTCAACTAGGAGTTCCGACAAGGGTAAGGATAAGAAATAATCGGACGCCTGAAAATTTTTATTCACAATGAATAAAAATCAATAAAAATCAATATGATGCACATTTTAAATCTCATAGCGCTCTCAGGAAAGCTTTTATGTCAAATGTAGGTTCATTGTACTTACGTAATTTACGTTCATAGAATTTTTATTGAAGAACTGTCGAATGTCTAAACGCTCAATACACCTCCATTAAACATTCTTCGAATTTTGCTGTTCTTTAGGGAGAAAGGTAGGTATTTTGTATCCAGGCGAAATGTTTGCTTGCGAAAAGTTTGTCATAAATGAACTTTTTCGCCTACTTATGAATTAATTTTTGAAGAGGAAGATTGAAAATGATCCATATTTTTTATTAATTTGACATTTCGTTACATATTTTCGTGATGCAGTAATAATTCCAGGTAGAAATACCCAGGATTGAAGATTGGGCTACCCAAAGCCGTGTCCGGACCCAGATCACTCCAACTTGGGCCTGAGCGGAGCCTGAAATGTGCCACTTTTCAATTCCATCCGGAATGCACTAGACACGAATGAGCGCTCTAGACCTTTACGGTTTATGAGTGCCTCAAAAACCCAAACCGACACAAAAATATCTTTCAGAATTCTAAAAGATATCTTCCAAAAATACAAGAAATCTTGAATAATTTTCTAAAAGATGTGTTTTCGTATTCGAAAAGATGTCTCATGCAACATGAATAGATATCTAAAAGATCTCTCTTAGACTTCCCAAAGATATCTTTGAGAAAGAATCAAGACATCTAAAAGAGTTTTTCAAGATTTCTCAAAGTTATCTTGAAGATTTCTAAAAGATTTCCAAAAAATGTCTTCAAAACATATTTAAAATTTCTTAGAATGTCTTGAAAAATTCATAAGAATTTCTATGAATTTCATTGCATCTCGATCCTTGAGGTTACGGGATTCGAACCCGGGGATTTCACGACGTACCTACGCTTTAGTGATCTCAGCTCTACACGGACCATTTGATTCTGATCCATATAATTGTCGATATGAGATGGGAGATCGAATGGGAGTGATGTATATTCTCAAATTAACAGTTATCCTTTGAACAAACTGTTATTACATTGAAAAATATCAGATGAGTTAGGTGTACTGGCAAATAAAAAAGTTGAGTAAATTTGGTGAAACATATTTGGGAATGACTTCCGTGTTTCAATGATCGTGAAAGTATCTTGCGAATACCATAGACACTGGAATTATTGCGTTACCCTGCTGTGAAATCCTAATCAAGACAGATGAAACCTCATCGATCGTGTTTCGAATATACATATCAAATCTCACGGAACTTTGAATCAAAACCCATGAAATCAACCTATGCGGTTTTATGGGAATTTTACAACAGGGTATCGTTATTAATTCATTGTTGAGTACAAATGAGGAGTTTAGGAATTGACTTGAAGGCATAAAATTCTGCGGAAGAAGGTTGGTAATTTGCAAAATATTGTGACTCGGAGATTCGTTCATTTTAATACGGGAAAAAACAGTTACAAATTTCCACAAAGTTATAAAATTGTACTTTTTCGAATACAAAAAGATATCTTTTAGAAAATTCTTCACGACTTGTCGTACTTTTGGAAGATATTTTTTAGAATTCTGAAAGATATCTTCGTGTCTATTTGGGATGTTATTGAAGTTTTCCAAAAAGATATCTTCCATACACTTCTAAAAGATATCTTCAAGGTATCTTGCATGGTCGTCCTGGAAATGTCTTGAATCAAGAGATCTTTCAGAAATCTTTCACACGGTTTCTTTCCAACACTTCTGAAATATATCTTAAAGAACTTTTCAAGATCGTTCTTGAAGATCTCTTAATTGAGTATTCTTTTGGATATCTATAAGAACTGTGTGCTGTGTGGGAATCTTCACGGTTTGTATAAGGGCCAAATTGCGAGTGAAGTGAGCGCTATCTGCACTGAGAGAACGGGTGAAAATAACATTCAACAAATATGAGAAAAATAACTACCGAAGGACCCTGCTTAAAGTGTCATATAGAATCGTATAGAATATCATAGATTACGATTCAAAAACATGATAAGATTCACAGTTTCTATCATGTTTTTGAATCATATTTTATGATATTCTATACGATTCTATATGACATTTGAAGCAGGGGAAGAACGACATCCAAACAGCGTGATCAGCGTTCACAAAATGATCAAGCAAACTTTAATTCTCACGCTTTGTGATCGTTTTAGAAACTTAATCCGCTTACAGCACACCTCCGTGGCCTCAATGGAGAAGAAAAGTGAATCCTCCACGTCAGCAACGTGGAATCTCCATTAACGTTATGTAGAAACCCCGTAGAATCTCCATAGAGACACCGTTATTAAGACGTGAAGCGAAAGTAGGAGAAACAGAGTGGCGTGGTGGGACAAAGGTGGACGCAATACAAAAACGACATGAAGGCGATGTAAAATTCGAGAAAAATAATGTATTTTTCCATCCTATTTTTCTTCAAATTCATTTTTCTGTTATTTTGCCATGCAAATATTCAAATTTTTGCACCAACAAACGTATCTACAAAAATTTACTGCACGTGGATACATCGTGACCGCACGTTTCCGTCAACGACGTTTCTCTGTGGTGGTGGGATGGAGATAACCCGGCACGATATATCAATACCAAACAGAATTCACCAGTGTGGACATTTTTCCGGACGTACTGTATTGAATATAGGCCCCGTATGGTCTTATATTGGGTATCCAAACTTAGGATGTCCTAACCTTAGCCACTAAGGGACCCAGTCGGGTTACTGATATTCAGTCTGATTCCTCTAACTTAGGGCCGCGCGGTATTACTCATTTTTCCCCGGTTTCAAAAATCTACATGGGAAAAAGAAAACAGCATTGGTTACTGTGAATCACAGGATTTCATTGGACCTCAAATCCATTCCGTGCAGTACTGCGTTTCCCACACGGAAGAAATATTTCATTAAATATTACTGTGTATTACCACCGGATCAGGGTGCCACATCGGTTTCTTCGAGAAAAATTACTGTGTTGTTGCATAGAATCACACAGTAATTTTTCTCGAAGAAACCGATGTGGCGCCCTAATCCGGTGGTACACTGTAATATTGAATGGAATATTTTCTCCGTGCAGTACTCGTTACTGTCCAGCCAGCTTTGACAAATTTCATTACAGTACTCATCACTGTGATCGCGCTAACCTTCGTTATCTAAGCGTGCCCTTGTGAAAATATTTCTACGCCAAATTACGCCAAAAACTACGAAATATTACGTCAATCTACTACGTCCCACAGCTTAGCATAGTTTTACGTAATCAGGCAAAGACAAAAATATGAATATTTGTGCCGAGAATACGCGAAATTGAAGCAGGGGAGTAGAAATATGTAAATTTGGCGTACAAACTCCAAGAGTTAATGCCATTCTACGTATTTCTACACCTTTTTACGCCACAGTATACACTGAGAAAAATTATCTACTATAAATCACTAGACTCGCTAGTATATTGAGGATATACTTGCATTTTAAGGTTATATACCAAACATTCTCATCAAAAGCATCAGACTTTCTATTATAAAATGTCATTATCCTACCATTAACGCCCAGAAAGTCTGGTACTTTTGAAGAGAATGTTTGGTATATACCTTCAGAATGAAAGTATATCCGCAATATACTAGCGAGTCCAGTAATTTGTAATAGACAATTTTTCTCCGTGTACGGGTAAAACTCTTGATCATAGATTGGCGTATTTTGACGTAGAAGTGCGCAGAATTTTCTACGTTTTTTGACGGAAGTGTTCGAAATGCAGTATTTGGGCGTAGTTTTTGGCGTCATTTGGCGTAGAAATCTTTTCACAAGGGTGTTTTCATTTGTTTTTCAATCGATTGCTGTCATTCACAGTAACCAGTGCTGTTTTCTTTCTTCCGTGTAGGCACACCAACTATAGCCTCAATACCCGTACAGCACACCTCCGTGGCCTCCACGGAGAACAAAGGTGGATCCTCCACGTAAGCAACGTGGAGACAACGCAGCCGTTAGGTGGAAAACACGTAGAGTCTGCATAGAGGTGCCGGAGAAATGTCCGCCCTATGCAACGTTGCCACAGCGTGGAACGAAGGTGGTAGGAACGTGGTGGCGAGGTGGAACGAAAGTGGAGGCAACGGAGAAGCGAGGTGGAACAAAGGTGGACGCAACGGAGAGGCAACGTGGACGCATTGTAATATTCGGAAAGGTGGCGCTGCATGCGTCTATTCGGATAGGTGGCATCAACGTTGCTCCTGCGTGGTATTGATACATCGTACCACCTCGCCTCCACGTCGCCACCACGGAGATACGACGTAGAAACACCCGCACTGCAACGTGGTGTACACGTGGAGTGAATTTTTACAGCTAGGTTTTGGTACGCAGAATTTGAATGTTTGCAAGCATTTGAAAAATTCAAGACTATGCGAATGAATGATTTATTTTCAGTTTGGGAAAGAATGAAAACACACTGGATCTCAAGGAAGGTAAGTTGACAACAATATATATTATTTTTGTAAATCAAATGAGAATGTTCTTCACATTGTGCTGCGAAGAGGCAGATTGAATGAAAAAATGCACAATTCGTCCGAATTTTTATTATATATATATATAAAATACACTGGCAACAGTTTTTGGATTGGTCTTACATTATCTAATGATTCATTATAAAAATTCAACGTCACGGAAGATACCTGAATTTCCAAAAAGAAAACTAACCAATGACAATGATTGTTTCATTGGAAGCAAAAAGAAAAATTGAATCAATAATCGAAATTCCAACCTTCATAATTGAACCAAAACCTAGCTGTAAAAATTCACTCCACGTGTACACCACGTTGCAGTGCGTGTGTTTCTACGTCGTATCTTCGTGGTGGCGACGTGGAGGCGAGGTGGTACGATGTATCAATACCACGCAGGAGCAACGTTGATGCCACCTATCCGAATAGACGCATGCAGCGCCACCTTTCCGAATATTACAATGCGTCCACGTCGCCTCTCCGTTGCATCCACCTTTGCTCCACCTCGCTTCTCCGTTGCCTCCACTTTCGTTCCACTTCGCCATCACGTTCCTACCACCTTCGTTCCACGCTGTGGCAACGTTGCATAGGGCGGACATTTCTCCGGCGACTCTACGTGTTTTCCACCTAACGGCTACGTAGCATCCACGTTGCTTACGTGGAGGATCCACCTTTGTTCTCCGTGGAGGCCACGGAGGTATGCTGTACGGGTAGGGCCTTGCAAGGCTTCCCGTATTCTCCCGAAGATCTTGATTTAAGCATAACTATATACACCCCATGTAGGGCCAAGCTGTATTTCCAACGTTTTCCTCGTTTTGAACATCTGAATGCACCCAGCTACAGCCTGCATCAGGCCTTGTCCTTATATTGATTCCGTTTTTGAATATGAACCTACTTCGAAAAGCGAATTTACTGAAATCGTATTGGTAATTTCGACTTTTCGTGGTGTATGCCCTCAAAAAAATATTTCATTCAAGATTACTGTGTTCACCCCAACGGTGAACAATGTCAAAAAATCGAAAAATTTATATTGAGCAAACATCATTGTATGGTTAATTCCAAGACTGAATGAGACTTTTCTGTTTTTTGATAGAGTCCGATAATGTATGAACAAAGTAATGGTGGATGGAATACCCGAATAAACATTGGAATCAGCTCATTCCAGGCCCTTTTTGGACTCAAGTCGAAGTGGTCTGGGTACAAATAGGGCCTTGGATAACCCAATTTTCAATCGAGGAAATTTCCTCCTCGCAATATTTATTCAATTTCATGATATTCGCGACAATTTATTATCCTTTTGAAGGTCCTAGTTTCATCGCCTACTCTCTAAAATATTTGGAGTGAGATTTCACTCTTTAGCCAGCCAGAAGTGAGCCTGTCGAATTTTCGAGTGGCATTTCCACTCTTTTAGAGTGATATTCTAAGGTTTGAGGTTAGAAACTCACAACCACTCTGACGCTAGAGTGAATTTTTCACTCCAAAAGAGTGAGAAATCACTCGAAACGAGTGAAACTTCCACTCGAAGCGAACAGGCTCACTTCTGACACTTAGTGGAGTGAAACGTGCGATTTCTCACTCTTTCAGATTTAGAAAGTACATTAACTTCATCATGGGTGTCCTACATAGGCCCAAGTTTGGGATACTATGCAGGCCCTGGAGATGAATGCGTGACAATCCTGTCTAGGCCCTATAAGGGTAACCTATACATGGCCCTAAATCAAACGAGGAAGCCTAGTTTGGCCCATTAATTTCCACACGGGTAGCGTATACCTTTGTTCCACGTCATCCCTCCGTTGCGGCCACCTTTTTTCCACTCCGTTTCTTCCACCTTCGCTCCATGTCGAAGCAACGTTGCGTGGGACGGACATTTCTTCGGCGCCTCTATGGAAACTCCAAGTGTTTTCAACCTAACAGCTACGGAGTCGACACGTTGCTTTTGTGGAGGATCTACATTTTCCCACCGTGGAGGTCGAGTTTTATGGGTTGGAATCATATTTTTGTAAAAACATCTTATGCAAAGTTGGACAACTCCTATATCTTCTCGTAAGTAATTCAGAATCACAAATCATTCATTCACCGAACGCGAACATATTATAACTGTAGGGGGGCATTTTACCCTCCGCATTCTTCAATGCTCTGTGAGAGTTATTTTTTACTGAGCGCGAGCATGCATGTTGTGGTCAGTAACGTTTAAACGCCACGTCCCCAGATAGCGATTCGACCTTGTTGAAATGTTGACAGGCAAGCTCGTGACAAGCTTGACACTAACAAGGATAGGTGATATTTTGACATTATCGATATTTTTATAGAATTTGTATAAAATTTTAATCTATATTTCATAAAATTCAATATAAAGATATAGAATAATAAAATTGTAGAATTACGTCGAATTATGTACACTGAGAACCCAATTTCTTGGATTCGAAAAAAATTTCTTTGTCCTCATTCTGATAAATCTTGCTTCCGATGAAAAAGAATGATTCATTCCAATGAAAAAAATTTTCATTGAATCGAAACCACATTCTTCGAATTCAAGGAGGAATATATTTCTGTTTCAATTCAAAAATTTTTCATTTCAATCTGATGAAAACTTTTTCCATCTGACTGAATTGTTTTCCATTGAAAAAAAGATTTATTAGAATGAGGGCAAAGAAAATTGTCTTTCAGTCTAAGGAACTGGGTTCTCAGTGTACGTTTCCCTTAGATAAATTCACGTCATTCTGACCAAAACGACCAATTTTTCCCTCAAACAATTGTGGGAAAAATTACATGTATTGATTAAAATAGGGTGAACTACATCCTACATCCTATTAAATCCAACCAGATCTGCTGGAATCAAATATCGGATGCATTGGCATCTGACCAGGTCTGACCACATTTAGTAACGTCTATTTATCACAGCAGATGAATATTTGTGGAGCTGAGTCGGCCCTTAGAAAAGTTTTCCTCGTCCCTGTCAAATTTCCTTATTCTTTTCCCCACTTTTTCCTCAAAACATGGGAAATAAGTTGAAAATTTGGCAGGATTATGGAAATAGGCAGGGAAAACTTTTTTACGGGAATGTCCTATCAGATCTGCTCAGATCTTGTTGGATGGCGAGGTGGACCTAATCGGATCTGAGCAAATCCAATTGGATTAATTTGGAACCCATGTAATCCAAACATTTTTTTCTCGTCCATAGTCGAAGGTTTCAGGAGAATTTAGAGCACTTCGGAAGAATTCAGATAAAGGCAATTCAGAAACAATTGTAAATCAAAATTTCCAGAAAAATTCAGAAAGATTGAAGAAAATTAAGAAAAATTCATGTTGCTGAAGTTGGAATCGTTTATTGGAACCAATTAGCAATCAAACAATTGTCAAATATCAGAAATCTTGCAGTACTTTCTCAAAGTGATATTTTCAGTTCCAAATAGTTAATTTGAAAAGTGAAATAACGATCATGCATCAGATTTTGTGGGTTTGAATTTTCGTTTTGTTTCTATAAACGATTCAAGTTTGAATTAGTAGACCATTGAATTGCCAAGAATTATGACTTGAACTTCCGAAAAGGATTATGAGAGATTCAGAAACATCAATTGATAATTATTCATTTAGTTGGATTTTCAAGAACCCTTAGTGAAAGACTTCAGCGATTTGTACACTGTTAAAAATTTGTGAATTGAATACACAAAATTCGGGAGCAGTTAACACATATATTTGTATTTCAAATCGACTACAGATTTTATGAGAATTCAAATAAAATTTGGTATGAAAATGATTTCAAGAAAATATTGTATTTGAATTTCAATAACAGTGTAGAACGTCTGATACAACACTGTAGAAAAACTGACTGAAAGTGGCTACATCTTACTTGAAAACTTGATTGAAATTCAGTCTTTTGCATTATGTCGGCATTTGTTTTGAATGCTCACTTTCAGCTGAAATAGGGCTAGTTTTGGCTGCATCTTGAAATAAGCCGATACACGGAAAAAAAGAAATAGTTGCAGCAACTACTTGAATAGTCAATTTTCGACCATCTACTTAAGTAGTTGCTGCAGCTACTTAGTAGTCAGGACAAGTAACTCGATAGTTGCACTGACTAACGTAAATACCTGAAGTATTTTGAATTACTTGAGACAACTAACGTGTTACTTGTCCTGACTACTAAGTAGCCGGGTTGTCAGATTGGGCGATATATCGCCAATTGGGCGAGTTGACAACTCAATTTGCGACCAAATTTTCAGATCTGCGATTGTTCAAAAATTGGGCGATATTCGCTATTCTGAACAGCGACTTTTAAGCGATATTTCCAAGGCCCAAAAATTCTAAGAAAAGAAACAGAATCCGAAAATCGGATTGGTTCGCTAAGATTATCCAACTGAAATACACTAAAAATCCCCTAGAAATCCCATTTGATGGAAGAAAAGTTGAATTGATGCCACGATCTACGAACCCACTTCCTACTTGTGCAAAACCACCACACTTGTTCCTTTCATTCTAATATATCGATGCTCCGAACAATCCCTGCTTAAAAAATCTTATTGAAACCGATTTACAAAATTTAATCGGAATCTATCCGAATTTCGCGTAAAAATTTTCTTACCGACCCAATTCTTATTCAACACTACCCGATTTCTTATTCCAGGGGCATGTTTATTCAGATATTTCCGAACCAATCTGATTCAAAATGCACAACTGATTGATTCCCAGTGAACACAGTTACGTAAAATTTACATAAAAACCACATAACGTTAAGTAGCCGGTTACATAACTTGGGAGTCCCATGTGAGTCACATGTGACTCACAATTTCCTACTCACTTACATAACTACGTGAGGAACAATGTTACATTACAGTCACCTGAATACAAAGCAGAACCTTCACGTAACCGGTACACAAACGGTACATGTACTGGAAAATTATTGCTGAAAATATTCGTAAAAATTGAAAAAAATTCTATCACGCGAAGTGATTTCGCATATTCCTTGTGTTTCAAGATGACTGAGGAACTTGATCACTTATCTAGATGGAGAGAAAATCATATCTACTAAACGGGATTCGAACCTATATTCCTACCTGCCTACCGTCTGAAACTTATGACCTAACTGCTCAACTATGGCGCGACTTACTGGATAGCCACCTTGGAAGTCCACATATGCTCCACATTGAGAATACACAAAAAGATAGACTTTGAGAACCTTATGCATGAATTGTATCCGCTACAATTACGATCATTATTCGAAATCTCAATCAAGAAAACTCACGGAATCGAAATCATGCATTTTAATTATAAGGACTGGAATATCCATATTTCAGTACTAGCACTGAAAATTTCCAGTTCTTTCTCACAGTGCAGCTGCAATGTAATGGCGATGTCACTTCAATGCTAAAGAATTATGTAATTATTACAAAAAAATTCAATTTCTTTTATGTTCACATTCCAGCGCCCACTGAATGGAACATTGACATAACCGTTACGTACCCAAGTAGCAGAGCAGCGCCCTGGAGCACTTTGAATGCGCGTTTTTACCTGGATGAGCTGCGTAACATACAGTAATAGTTCAATCAATGTTACTTTCGGTGGTCACTGCGTATGTAGCTGAAAAAAAAATACTTTCTTGATTTTATACTCATATTTCGAACAGAGATTGAACCAACATTGTGCCAATATTCACGGACTCAATGTTCTTTTGGTTTTCTTGTTTTCTTCAGATCACTTGCATATATAACTACAGCGTAACATAGAAATAACAAATTGTAACGTATTATGAGCGTAGAATGTTATATCATCGCTACATTCCGAATGCATAAAAAAAATATGTAACTTCTGATTTCTGTTCTGTAATATTTACATACGGTACTACGTAACTGATATATAACAAAAATTCCAAGTCATATTTTCTGAAGGTAAATTGCCTATGTAATTAATACAGAACACAGAAGTAACAAATTGTTACGTAAAATGAGCGTAAAATATTATATAATTATTACATCACATATATATAACAGAGTTTAGTAACTTGTGATTACTGTGTTATGTAAAATTCACATATCATGTTCACTGGGTTCTTATTGGTTCTTATTCATCGTGAATAAGATAGGATCGTGGATTTGCATCGGAATTGAATCGATTCATATAGGTTTTAATAAGAATTTGGAAGCAAGGATAATACACTGAATAATCTGTGTGACCGTGCGTCGATCTTTGAATGAGATATTGCTTCGTAAACTCTATTCATAAACGGTCGCCACTCAATTTTTCTCAAAATTGAGAAAATGTTACGTTTTCTTTCAAGTTAGATAATTTTTACGGTCAATCTTATGGATGCCAATACTTGATTCGAAATTTCAAACTTGAATACGATTCCACAAGTTATATGCATGGATGACCACCTTTCATTTGAGAAATGAATACCAAATGTAACTTTAACCGTTATATTCATAATTGTCACTAGGTTATTTGTATCGTAAATGAACCGATTTTTTCAAGGTGAATTATGAATCGAGATTTTAATAATCAGCTTCTCAACTGATAGTATTTTACATTGAAGTAAATGACGTGGATTTTCACAGTCAGATTCCCCACTGACAATATTTTACATTAAAGTAAAAAGTATTGGGATTTTCACAGTCAGATCCTGAGCTGACAATATTTTACATTAAAGTAAAGTATAATTAGATTTTCACAGTCAGATCCTGAGCTGACAATATTTTACATCAAAGTAAAATATAATTAGATTTTCACAGTCAGATCCTGAACTGACAATATTTTACATTAAAGTAAAAAGTATTTGGATTTCCACAGTCAGATCCTGAACTGACAATATTTTACATTAAAGTAAAATATAATTGAGTTTTTACAGTCAGATCCTGAACTGACAATATTTTACATTGAAGTAAAATATAATTGGATTTTCACAGTCAGATCCTGAACTGACAATATTTTACATCAAAGTAAAATATAATTGGATTTTCACAGTCAGATCCTGAACTGACAATATTTTACATTAAAGCCAAATATAATTGGATTTTCACAGTCAGATCCTGAACTGACAATGGGAAATTAAATACGAATCCCTTCATAAATAATTTAAGAACTTTATTTCAGGCCTGCGCATTACAAGTATAACGTTTGAGCGCTGGAACGGCAGTCCCGTCCCCGGCTTCGTGCCTCTATTTATACCGGCTTGCCCTTCGACGCTCATACCATGTCATGTTTATTACAAAATATTTCCTTCATTAAATTAATAAAATAAACCTGATCATCTTCCTCATGACAACCTTCTGAGGAAGATTATTAACAAACAAATATAAAACATTATTTATTTGATTTTTTCTTCTTCAAATTCTTTCACATACATTTTTTCCTTTTCCCGCTATACCGATGGTACGGTTACATCTGAATACAGGAAGGGTCAAGCTATAATTTCATACGAGCATCTAGCGTCGGGCGTCGAGCGATTTTTACAAGTTCTAGATTTCAGCGTCAAAACTAAACAATGTTTCTCTGTGAAGTTAGAGCAATTCAAGACGCGCAGGAGGAAATACGTCCTTGATTCAAATGTGTTATTTGATCAAATATTTCAAAAAGAAATTTTCGAAAGTGGGTACCGCAATCCAAAAAGTTCATAGTTCTGCGACTGGGTTCAAAACTTAAACCTTGGTTAAACTTTGAATTTAGTTGGTAGGATTGATCTTTGAGAGCACTCGAGCGCACCATAATCTTTCTCTTTTTTAGCTGATTTGTTAGACAAAAACAAAATGATATATCCAGCAAAGATAAATGATATAATACTTGACCACCTTTGAAAAAGAAATTTTTATAATTTTCTGCAACTTTAGGCGACTTGCACGTTAAAAATCATTTCTGCGACTTTGAACGACTTGCGCGTCAGAAATCGGCGATTTATTGTGGATGGGACCTGATAACCCTGCTAAGTAGCAGCAGCAACAGCAGTAGATGGTCCAAAATCAACTATTTGAGTAGTTTCTGCAATTATCCATTTTTTTCCGTGTATTGAGGTTAAAAGCCAGTTTTACTTTTTACTGTGGTGTGAAGTACTTCCCTGGCGGAAATGTTACACCGTGTAAACACCCAATTTACCCCAAGAAACAACCTCCAGCATTCTATGTTTGTGTACCGATACACCGAGTTCCCACCGAATTGACACTCTATTTTCACGGAGAATACACCGAAAGCTTTGCCACTCTGGGCACACCAGAAAACTACCCAACCAATCCCCAGTTGGAATACGGATATACCGAATTTCTACCGAATACACACCAAATTTACACTCATGGTACACCAAGAGCAGTCTCACCCAATTTACACCAAGAAACAACCTCCAGCATTCTATGGTTGAGTACCGATACACCGAGTTTCCACCGAATTGACACTCTATTTTCACTGAGAATACACCGAAAGCTTTGCCACTCTGGGTACACCAAAGGACCACCCAACCAATTCCCATCCGAAATACGTATACGTGTACTGTGGGTGTAAATTTGGTGTGAATCCGGTAGAAATTCGGTGCAACCGAATGCTGACTGGGGATTCGTTGGGTGGTTTCTCGACGTACTCCGCGTTAGACGGGTTCAGCCGTTTTTCTTTCAGTAAAAATTGAGTATTATTTGATAGAAAGCCGGTGTATCGGTTCCAATCCAGTGGACACTCGATGTTCCGGTATCCGACCACAAAATACTGGAGGTTGTTTCTTGGTGTGAATCAGGTGAGATAGCTCTCGGTATACTGTGAGTGTAAATTCGGTGTGAATTCGGTGACCTATGTTTCGATTCACATCAAGTACAGATGTTTTCCGGTGTAAGCAAAGTGGAATTATGGTGTATACTCCCTATTTTTCCGATTTCTTGTTGATGTACGATGAGTTGATATTGAGTGTGGATTGGGTGTTGATTCAGTGGGATTTCGGTGTACCTGTGTTTTGATTAAAATCATCTGCAGAGATCTTTTGTCGCGAACCAGGTGAAATTGGATGGATATTTCCTATTTTCCGAATCTTCTGTTTGGTGTTTGCTCAGTGGAGATTCAGTGTAAAATGGGTGTGAATTCGGTGTACCTATGTTCCGATTGACATCAAGTACGGATGTTTCTCGGTGTAAACAAGGTGAAATTATGGTGTATACTCTCCATTTCTTGGATTTCTTGTTGGTGTACGATTGGTAAAAATTGAGTGTGGATTTGGTGTAACTGTTGGGTGTGAAAAATCCACAAGTACACCGTGTTTTCAGGGTGTAAATCCGCCAAAATACCAAAATACCACCGACTTTACACTCAATTTATACTTACACCCAAAAAAAACGGTGTAACGTTTTCGCCAGGGTTCTCCGATCAAAAAAAACCTCAAGGGATCCCTCATAGGAACCCTCGATGGTTCCCATAAGGGTTCCCGGATAGAATCCCATAAGGGCTCCCCTGGGAATTTGGCACAAAAATCATGACCAAAGCTCATATGGGAACCCTTATGGGATCCCACGTGAGAGCTCATGTAAGATCCTACATGAAGTGTTTTTGAACCGTTTCATTCTAAATATCAAATCTCCCCCAATGAGAACTAAGAAGACTGCAAAGATGATTTTGATCAGTGTAAACAATGGTGGATGAATGCTGTTTGCAACAGTGGCCCAGTGATCTCTTTTGATACTGAAATATTCTCCAAAAATGTGTTACATTAGTTTACCAATAATTGATATCTTTTTGATAGCTCTGGTAACTATTTTTTGAGTGGATCTGACAGCAATTTTCAGTGGTGCAGAATAATTCATGTTCATGTTTAAATCTGTCTAATTTTTCTGAAGTTGATGCGAATAAAATTTCAAATGTGTGAAATTCAATGGTACAGCTTAACATACATTTTCATCTAACGTACTTTTGTATTGTGAAAACAAATACTTGAAATTGATCATGTTGATAAATATAAAATATATATTTGTAATTTTAATTGGAAAAAATACAATTTGATTATAAGGATTTAATAAAAATTGCAGTGACCTGATATTATCGATATTGATTTCACCTGGTGTAAACTCTAATATCATAACGCTGCCCTGAATTTTGAAGTTGGAAATATTTAATACCTTTTTCTGTGAAAATAGAGAAACTAGAGATAGCCCTCACGTTTGAATGGAATTATAATTTCAAAGATGAATAATTGCACGTACCTTCTCATAATTTGTTCATTTTAACATTTTAGAAATCCCAAGTTCAATTATATATCAATTAATTTCATTCACAGTTGGGTAAATTGAAAATTTATTCCACAAGTATGTACGGGAAGCATGAAATTTCAAGGAATTTTGACCAATTATAAGATTCCATGTTGAATACAATGTCTTATATGAAGTCCCACAAGGGTTCCCAGATGGGTCCCAGGCAAAAAATTTGTGTGCCAAATTCCCAGGGGAACTCTCATGGGATCCCATCTGGGAACCCCCGAGGGTTCCTATGAGGGATCCCTTGAGGTTTTTTTTGATCAGGTCCATACTCTTGTATTAAAATTACCACTCATACTGTAAAATTGGCGGCGGAAATTTTCAAGTGCAGAGGAATCCAGATTACGTTTCGAAATGTAAATAATTAAAATATTGGGAACTTCAGAGTGGTGCAGAGAGAATTCAGAAAGATTTGGACAGATTTCAGAAAATTCAGAAAGATTCGTGCACTGTAAAAAGTCCGATTGAAAGTGACCGCATCTTACTTTAAATCTTGACTGAAATTCAGTCTTTTCCATTGTGTCGGCATTTATTTCCGGTGCTTACTTTCAACTGAAACAGGGATAGTTTTGACTGCATCTTAAAATAAACCGATATTCAGATTGAAAGTCAGTTTTACGTTCTACTATGTGGATAATTAGAGAAGGTTTTTAATTCAAATAACTTGAATTCTGAGGGATTCAAAAATTGCCGAACGAGATTACAAAAGATTGATCTGAATCTTTATCAAAGATAAATGAATTCTTGTTCCTATGCTAATTTCATCAATTTTCGAACATAGTTAAGGGAAGTAACATAGTTAGCACTGATGAGGTATGAAACGAACAAAAGTTTCTAACGGAACTCGAAAAGGATGGAATCGAGTTAGCACAGGGTCATCGTAAACTCGTTATATCGTTATACGAAACAAAGTGAGAAGCACCTGCGATGGAGACGACATAATTTATGAAGGTATAATATAAAGCGAAGCTGAGGCAATTAGGTAATAAATGGTAGGAGAGGACCACCCACCCTTTATCCTTTCCTTTCTCTTTCACTCCTATTTTGTTACGTCGAGATCGCCGTAACACGCACTACTCGTTCGATCGAGATGGGGTGAGTGAATTAATAAAACGACCCTCAAACACTGTATACCCCGTGAATCGTTGGCCCGAATCCGGAGAAAGAAAAAAGAAAAAGAGAGAAAGAGAGGTGAATCGAGGCCGAGTCGACGCCGCACAGATGTGTGTGACCCTCATAGAAAACGGAGGGGTATTTCTTTTATTTTATTACCGGGGGTTAATGGAATAGTTTGCATGCCGTTTATACAATCGCGCCAAAGGAATACATTACATTCCTTTCTCTCGTATTCTTCCCCAATTCTTCTTTCAAAGACGGAAGAAAGAATTTTTGTTATCCGGCGAAGATATTTCGATATTTCTAATTACTCCGTACATCCCAGGCTAGTCTCATTGTCAATGCCAATTTTAGACATCATGTCATTCGGAATGAAGTTATTTTATTACTCTAGGAATTCACCAGGTCGTAAACAAAAACTACAATGCCACGCAAGTATCTGGTGAGACCCTTGCATGGGTCTAGTTTTTTCATCTAGTGCAGAGTTATAAAACCCTTGAATGTCCACATTCATTTCTACCAAGGTACTCCTCAGAATTTGTGAGGTATTTTAACGAAATTCGTATCGACGAATCACGTATTTATGTGAAACAAAATGACCGTTGAGACCGGAAAAGAAATCTCAAATTATACGAACCCTGATTTTTCCTCGATCTATCACAAGAGAAGAAGGGGATGAAAGACACCCTTTTCACAAAAAATTTACCGTTCTCCGAAAGTTAGCCTTGGCTTTTTCGTACTGTCAATCCCCATGCCAATACACATCAGAATTCAACCAAAAATCGGGAATTTCCGAAACTAAGAATAAAGTCAACTTAGTCGAGTATTCATGTACCCACGGTGCGATTTCAATATTCATGATACTAAATAAGAATAATCGAACGAAGAAAGTCAATTGTACACACCTGTGTCCTCATGCTCCGCACACGCGTTGCACTTGTCGACATAGATTAATAATTGGATGATTTTGAACGTTTCCGACACGTTGCACGGATTCGCATATTTAAATTCGCGTTGCCGCCCCCCATTAAATGCAAAACAACGTTCAGAATTGAATATCTGGCGAACGAGTACGAGAGAAGAATGAAAAAAAAGAATCATAAATCACGATAAAAGGCGCGCACGTGTTCCCTCCAATCCTCTCTATCGCGTTACGATCAAACGAAAACTATTAACACACTTTTACACGAGGAACAAGAGCGCATAAATGACCATATATATGTAACCTTACGATGTAGATCTCATAAATATACACAAGGGAGGTGTGTTGGAAACCAACGAAATTTTGCATACGCTCTTTAGTTAGTTGTACCCTTTCGGATTGGAAACATGATAATTAATTTCCATGTAGAAGCGATTGATAGTTGAAATTTCGATACTCTCAAATTGGTTCCGTTGTCTTGTTATTTGTTCTTCAAACTATTCAAAAGTTCAGAACATGCGTAGTGCGAGGAAGAAAACCAAGTCACGCCACGTTTTTTGATTCTCCTTGAGAACTTTTCCTCTTCGTAAACTCGTAGCATTAGAACGAATTCAGGTGAAAAGGGTTGAATAGAGGAACAAGGGGGTAAATTTCACAGTCCTTTCACGATCTTCCAATCGAGTGATCAGTCCTTTGACGGTGATAAAAAGTAAATCTTGGACCAGGTGGTGGTAGTTACAACGTTACATGGATTTTAACCGAAGTGACTTTTTAGTTGATTACACTTTGAGTGCGTGTCAAACGTATCCGATGATCGTACAAGGCTTCTCGGAAACATCGTGCTACGGAGGGTAGATTCATGTTCTTGTTTTTGAAAGTTCCAAAGTGCGAAACCATTATTCATTCCGATGTATAGGAAAAACCAATAATGCGAAGGCAACGACTGGATCGTGATTAGCATGTCACCTAATTTAGCGTGACTTGCTCCGGGTTGTGTCTCTTGCGGACATTTATTCAAATTTTACGCTCTTCCCTTTTACAGATGCATACTACAACAATAAGGCCCAGGACAAGGGGTGGTAGGGTGCTTATGAGATGTTGGGTGGAATCACGTGTGCCTCTCTATCATCCCCATACTACATGCCTTTTCCTTTTCCTTCTTCCATCATCAACTGTGGCAAGGATTGAAATCTTAGAACCTAATTGGATCCCTCGACACTTTTTTGATTGAGTTATTTAAAATTTCTAAGCGTTTATAAAATCTATTTTCATCATAATGAATCAATAAATTTATTTGACATTTCTGTGTCGAGACGTTCGATGAATTCGAATCAATGATTTCTGGACCCTTCTCAAGTTTGTTGGAAAAAGAAACAAAAACGATGTAGAAATTCTGAAGATCCCCTTTAAATCCATGCGTTGGCTTATCCCAGCTTATTCCGGCTTATCCCAATCGTTTCTGCCCCGTTCGGTTTCTTCCTGGTGCCAATTACGTCAAATCAACGTCACGGAACAATACTCTGCCGTACGCGTGTGTACGCATATGACGATTGCAATTCGTAAATGCGTACGCATAAATGTACGTATGTGTAAATATACACTACTCTCTGACGTCAAAAGACATTTCCCAGTCTATTCGATCGAGGGGATTCTACCTTGATTGAGCTCTTCTGTTTTTTTTTTCATTTCCGATTTTAGGGGGATGAAGGTTTTTGAGAATGACAATTCTTAATTACACTGTAAAGAGGTAGTAGAATGCAGCTCTGGGTAACATACTATCTCCCATAGTGTATGATAAATACGTATTCATTCAAGGAAGGAGTGGAGTTAATTCGGTACACAAAAAGCAATATAATTACTATATAATGAAGTAAGATTTGCAGAATATCCTATGAAATTCTCATCAATTTTTATCAAGAAATGAGCCATTGACAATGACTCTCCACGGACGTCTCAAAAAAAGTTTCATTGCGGCAAAGCCAAATCACAGCTAACCCTACAGTGGAACAATTTACGAAATTATATATAATTCGTAAGTCATTCTATATAAGTTATCAATTGAATACGAGTTAAATTAAATACAATTGAATTATATACAAATTATATATAAATCTGCAAACTTTACCAATCATGTTGTCTTATCTAAGGGGGTACTCTGGGCTAGAAGCACGAATTTCAGGCGTTCTTCCAGTACGATAACAAGACAAGCAATATTTTTAGGATCCATTTCCCCCCCCCCCCCCCCAGATATTCATCCATGTTCTAACAATGAACACTGAAATTTCCAGGAAAAAACTCTGCTAATTAGCACATGGCTTCCTCGTTTAGGTTGGAAAAAAATTCAAGAAGAATCATTTCTCACCTTCAACTCATCTCTCGAGCAATGCATCTGAACCTCATATGAGATGATTATGATGATCATCACGAGACATGTACTTCTTCGGTAATCACATCTGGACGCAGTTACATGACAATTTCATCCAAACGTAACAAAACAAAGCCTCCAGAAAAGCACTCAAATCATCGATTTCGGGAAAACAAGATTTTCAACGCTTCTCGACCGATTTAGCTAAAACTCATTTAGGATAATTATAGGACCATCGCTGAGATATGGTATGAATTTAATCATGATCGGCTCAATAGAAGATAAGATACCCTGGTTAAAAAATCCGATAAGATCCGATAGAAACCGATTCAGAATTAATCGGACTGCATAGGATCAATCGGAACAGTTCAATCCCCGATTCAAAATCAATAAGAGTTTATCGGAATCTCTTTTCTATAGGTTTCAATCGGGGATTCACCAATTAAAAAGTCTGCATTTTATGGGAATTAATCAGACTTCATATAATCTATTGGTCTGTAAAAGAGATATCTGATTGGATGATTGAAATTTTCTCCATTCCATCAGGCAAACGGTTTTTATCGGAAGTTTCCACAATTTCAATCTATTGGAACTAATGGGAAAATTTGTGAAATTGAATGATGAATGGGTTCCTAATGGGAGATTTCTGACTGCATTTAAGGATGTATCGATTTCATTGATCAATGGGTTTTAATTGGATTATTCCAAAATTAAAATTTATTGGAAATAATAGGCAAGTTTACAGATTCTAAAGTCCTATAGGTATGTACCGGCAATAACCGATTCAGTTTTGAAATTTCTTTCATTGCATCAGATCATTGGTTTTTATCGGAATCCCTGGTGACCTCGATGTATCGGAACTAATAGGAAAGTTGCTGGAATAGGAAACTATGATCATAGAATACCAAGAGAATCCAATTAGAAAATATTTCATCGGTATCAATCGGAATTTTTATCAGTGATGGAATATCCATTGGATCCCATTGAAAAATATGTTACTGGTACCAATTATAATTGTAATGATTAATAAAATGCCGATTAAATCAAATTAAAAAATATTGTGTCCGTACGAATTGGAATTTTTATTATTGATAAAATACCTATTGGATGCCATTGAAAAATATTTGACTGGTATCAATTAGAATCTTCATGATTAATAACATACCGATTGAATCCAATTGGACAATATTGTATTGGCATCAACCGGAATTTTCAATGGTCATAAAATACCAAGTGAATGCAATTACACAATATTTCATTAATATCAATCGGAATAATTATTATTGATAAAATATCAATTGGATCCCATTGAAAAATATTTGACTGGTATCAATTACAATTTTTATGATTAATGAAATACCGATTCAATCCAATTAAAGAATATTTTATTGGTATCCATCGGAATTTTTTATCAACCATAAAATACCCATTGAATCTAATGAGAAAATATTTTCTTGGTATCAATTGGAATTTTTATGATTAATGAAATACCCATTGAATTCTATTGAAAAATATTTCACTGATATCAATTAGAATTTTAATGATCAATAAAATACCTATTTAATCAAATAAGAAACATTTTATTGTTATCAATTGGAATTTTTATCATTGATAAAATACCAATTGGATCCCATTGAAAAACGTTTTACTGGTATCAATTAGAATTTTCATGATTGTTAAAACTCCGAATGAATCAAATTGAAAAATATTGTATTGCTATAAACCGGAATTTTTACTATTGATAAAATACCAATTGGATCCCATTGAAAAATATTTGACTGGTATCAATTAAAATTTTCATGATTAATGAAATACTGATTAAATCCAATTAAAGAATATTTTATTGGTATTAATCGGAATTTTTTATCAACCATAAAATACCCATTGGATCCAATTAGAAAATATTTTCTCGGTATCATTTGGAATTTTTGTGATTAATGAAATACCCATTGAATTCCATTGAAAAATATTTCACTGATATCAATTAAAATTTCAATAATCAATAAAATCTCAATTTAATCAAATGAAAAATATTTTCTTGGTATCAATAGGAATTCTTATCATTGATAAAATACCTATTGGATGCCATTGAAAAATATTTGACTGGTATCAATTGGAATCTTCATAATTAATAACATACCAATTCAATCCAATTGGAAAATATTGTATTGGCGTCAATCGGAATTTTCATTGATCATAAAATACCAAGTGAATCCAATTACACAATATTTCATTGATATCAATCGGAATTCTTATTATTGATAAAATACCTATTGGATCCCATTGGAAAATATTTGACTCGTATCAATTAGAATTTTCATAATTGATAAAATACCGATTGAATCCAATTGAAAAATATTGTATTGATACCAATCGGAATTTTTCATCCATCATAAAATACCGATTGAATCCAATTGGAGAATATTTTCTTGGTCTTCATTGGGATTTTTATTATCAATGAAATCCCATGCTCTCATTAAGACCGATACAATCCCTCATATGTCCAATGGACTATTACCAATTGAATCTTATTACTATAGGACACCCATCCCTGACATAAGACAGTCATTTATTTCACATTGATAGGAAGCGAACCACGGCATCGAGCGAGCGGGTGTTCCAGCTCGATCTTCTAGGTTAAGCAACGACAACTGCGGTACAAGGTGGATGGGTGATCACCATGTTAATAGCACATAAATGATCGTTTGAATTTATTTCAGCAATAATTTGTCATACGTAATGATTGAATAAATGATATATGTGTTTGTTTAATTGATATAAAATGCGCGTATATAATGTATATAAACCGTTCGTTGGTTGGGTTAACAACCAATAAAATTCAATAAGAAAATCGCGATGCAGGAATCAATTCATTCCGATAAGTTTTTTTTATCGGATTTTTCCACCAGGGACAATGCCGATTAAATCCAGTTAAAAATTATTTTATTGGTATCAATGAGAAATTTCCAATGCAGAAACTCAATTCATTCCGATAAAATTTTTTTTTATCGGATCCAATCGGATTTTTTAACCAGGGTATACACGTTTGCGAAATGGATGTACGAAAGAAGCAGAAATATTGACCCTTTCTCCGAAACGATTCACTAGAAATTCTTGTGGAACATTCATTTCTTCGGTGGTCACATTCGAACGAAGTCACATATGATATTTGGACCAATACAATATAATGAAGGCATGCTCCGGAAAGAAATTCTAAAAGTATCAATTCCAAAAAAGAGATTTTTTTCCCTTTCAATTGATTCAGCTAAAACTCATACGGGACCATCATGGGATCATCACAGAAATATACTAAGAGTTTCATGGGAATCGGAACAACAAGAGATGAGATACCCGTAGAAAAGTTCTTCCTGTCCATTTCCACGAACTTGCCAAATTTCCATAGTTTCTTCCATGTTTTGAGGAATATATGGTGAAAAGAATAATTTTGCAAGGATAAGGAAAACTTTCCTAAGGGAACACACGTTCGCAAAAATCGCAATTCTGCATCGCATTTGTGCTCTCCCGCCTGAATGCTCTGGATCAATTGGGCTGAAACTTTTATGGGACCACTATCGCTCTACTCTACGACTCTGGTATAAATTTCATCGGAATCGAATGAGTGGAATGGAAGATATGGCCGTTAGCAGTTTATTGACAGACAGAACTCCTACACGCCAGACAGACAGACAAATACGGATTCAGAAATTCGGAAATTTTCCTTCGAGCTTGGAGAAATATTTTGGGGTGGGAAATTTTTTTTTAGTATATGGTCTTGAATAAGTACAAAAACGGCCGCAAGATGACATCTCAAATCACTGCCCACTTCCAGTTGACAGCATAATTCTAACACCAAATGTCAAAAATAAAAAATTCCAAAAAAAGATTGAATTTGAGTGGGATAGCTAGCGTAGCATCGTAGGGAATTTCAAAATTTTGATTAGAAAACGCAAATGGTGGCCATCTTGGAAACAATCAAATTTATCACTAAAATTTTGCACACTGAGCGAAGAGTATTGTTACGCCAAATAAATTTCTTTATTTGATAATTTTTAAATATATTTTCTAACTGTTAATATATTCCGTGATAATTGAGAAACATTAGCGTTGTCTATAGAAAACCTGGACATAAGTCACTTAACCATAAGCAAAGCATTGATCTATAATAGCATGATTCAAACCACCCATAAATAAATACATCTCCAATCAACTAAAATAATTTTGGATGAACTATTTCATTCTTTCATCGCAAAAAACAATAATCAGTATGTGAACATTATATCTCTTCACATGAAATATAGTTTCATTACTAGTTAATAAATGTTATTTGAGATAAATAGTTCCCCGTTGGATACATGTCTATCTACTTATTACGTTTGGTTATGTCAAATTTGAATTCATTAACAGTTAATAAATCTGATTTGAAACGAGTTACACGTTGTTCAACACAAATCCTCCCTTTTATTCACATCGGAATATTAGTATCGAGCTTGCGCAATACACGGGAAGCGTTACTTTACACTAGTTGGGCCGTTAGATCGCTACCAGTTTGAACAGACCCAAGTTCAACTTTCAAAGTTCTTATAATTACCGGTGATGGAAATACTTTTGAGTTCATGGGACATGCCAGATCTTTGGCCTTTGTTTCAAGGTAAGTGATATTTCCATCGTCAAATAACAATCAATTGAAGTTCGCATGTTCGTAAAGTTTATCGTTTGATTATCCACATCCACATCCATATTGAATAAATAAAGCAAAAACTGGTTGAACCATAATATGGATGCAGCTGAAATTCCAATACATTGGAATAACAGTTATTCTTTGCGTATAGCTGGAATCACTGATGAGAGATATATAAAGATTATCGATATTTATACTGATTGGCCAATTTTAAAAGAATCCTATGGATATACTCTAAACATTCTCTTCATTTCACACGAACATTCGTTTGAAATAAAGAATGGTTAATCTATAATCAATTAACAATGACTTATTGTGAAAGGATGATTCATTAAATATCAATCAAGATTTATTTGACATAGAATACCATTTATTAACTGTTAATGAATCTATGTTTGAAAACACAGAATATTTATTTGCGAACCACAAAAAAAGATTGATTGGCAGGAATGGTTCATTAATTCTTAATTAATATTTTGTCTGCACAAAATATGCCATATGGATAAATGGTTTGTTAACTGTGAATGAATATTTATTTCGCCGTATCCAACTCAAGGATTTATTAACAATGAATGAACTTTATCACATACAACAAAACTCTTCTCTCAGTGCAGGAAAATTGTTCATGAGAAAAATAGGAAATTCCAAAAAACCCTGTACGATACTGCTATAGCGATACGTTTTTTTTTGAGAGAATCCAATTTGAATCAAGTCAATCGGACAAAATTTGTTTGCGTTATGCTGTCAACCAGGTCGAGAAATATGATTGCGAGAAAAACAGGTTTAGAGTTTTAAAAGGGGAAAATCGGGTGATACTTCTGCATGCGTAGGAGCCCCCCGGGCGGTTAATATCAAGAAAATGGGCGATATCAGCTCGAGTGTGCACAGATATCTATTCGGTATCACACGGATATCTCGATGCCTAGGTGGCCGATATCAGCCCAAGTTTGCACAGATAACTGTCCGATATCGGATGGATATCCCGATAACGGTCAGATATGAATCGATATGGGTTCGATATTTGTACATATAACAAAATATTTGAACGCATCCAATTCATCCGTGATTTCGGATATATGTAGCGTGGACATTGCAGGTGTCATATCAGTCATTTTCAAGTAGTAATTTCCTGTGTATCAATTTTATGAGATGGATTGCGATAAGCAACATTTACGCCATTTTATTCTATTCTGTTTTCAAATGAATAAAAATGCTGCTCAAGCTGAGGAATTGATGGATACGACATTGGGTCAACATTCTGTGAGCCATTGAACAGTGAAAACGTGGTTTACAAGATTTCGTAATGGAAATTTCAGTCTTGAGGATGATCCACGTCCAGGTGCAATCAAAAGATTCGAGGATGAAGAAGTTGAAGTTTTACTGAATGACAATCCATGTCAAACTCAAGAAGAGCTTGCAGAACAGTTAGGAGTTACTCGTCTAGCAATTTCACTTCGATTGCATGCATTGGGAAAAATACAGAAGGGAGGAAAATGGATTCCTCATAAACTGACGAAAGAAAATAAAAGACAAAGAGTTGCCATTTGCATGGATTCGCTTTCTCGGTTCAAGAAGAAGAATTTTCTGCATAAAATGATTCCGAGTGATGAAAAATGGATTTTGTACGACAATCCTGAACGTAGAAAAGCATGAGTTGATCCGGGCCAGTCATCTACATCAGTTGAAAAACCGAATATTCATGCAAAGAAAGTTTCACTCTGTGTCTGGTGGGATTGGAAAGGAATCATTTACTACGAGTTTCTCGAACCTGGCCAAACTATTACAGCTGAGCGTTACCGGGCTCAGTTGATCAAAGTAAGTGATGTTCTGGAGGAGAATAGACCATTTACGGGGCAAGGAAGGCGAAAAGTGAGCTGCTGCATGATAATGCACGTCCACATACAGCAAAACCAACCCAGGAACTCATCTTCAATTAAACTTGGAAGTTTTACCTCATGCGGCATATTCACCAGACTCAGCTCCTTCTGATTATCATTTATTTAGACTTATTATGTCGTCATATTTGAAGGAGCAGCACTTCATGAATATCGAAGATGTCCGGAAATGGCTGGATAACTATTTTGTTTCAAAATCACCAAGTTTTTATCACGAAGGCATTTATCTACTACCCGATAAATGGCAAAAGACTGTAGATAATAACGGTGAATATTTCAATTGATAATTCTTGAAAGTATCTTTTTAATAAAATTGAATTTGACAAAAAAAGCCGAGTTTCAACTCACACACCTAGAATGTAAAAGTCATTAGTTATTCAAGGAGAGATTCTCATCAAGCAAACCTCGAAATAAGGGGATTTTCCCGAATTTGCTTTCTTCCATGAAAGGAAGTGAATGAAGACCTTCACTTCTTGAACACTCATCACATGAATTTTAAGGGGTTTTATCTGTTTGAAACTTCGCTTTCCCCATTTTTTTATTAGCTTAAATGATGTAAAAACATCTCAAGAATAATATCAAACAACATTCATTGATGAAAACATTTTTCAAAGACTCCCAAAATATAAATTTTTTAAGCAACTGTGGGCGCTTCAAAATGACAAATTCTGACTTTCTCAATCATATGAAGATTCTGAATTTTTCTAAAAATTGCTTAATCGTCCAAGAAGGAGTTGGAGAAGAGTAATTTGAACTTAGAACGGTAGTTATAAGGGGCTGGGATAGCAGACCAAAGCTAAAAAAATCAGCAAACCTCTATTTCAAGAATTTCTTACAGTAAATTCATTCTCAAACTTCCAACCCGTTTTTCTGGAAACCACGTTTTCAAAATCGGCAGGCGGTAGAACTCGAATAATTTTCATCCGATTGACTTGAAAATTGGACTGTAGCTTCTTAGATAGATTATCCACTGAATCACATAGGATTTTTACGACCGATAAGCCATTACGATTTGTATGAATAAATTAAGGTCGGTTTTTGCGTCGAAAATTCGATTTTTTTTCCATTCGATGCCAAAATTGCAAACATCAATATTTTTTCATAAACCTATAGACTACAGTATAGCAATATTCATGTAGATTATGAAAAAATTGTGTTTATGGCTCTAACTGCTTTAACTACGAGACTTCTGCTGCCAGCCGTGAAACGCATTCAAAAAATACGCTTGCAGTGTATGCACAACTGAACCGCCATTTTGTCTTCAACATTTAAAAGAAGTTTGTTTTCCATTACGATATGTGTAATAAATCCTCAAACCTTGTATTGATCGTTTCATTTTTAGAGTCACAAAAATTCACAAAAAACCCTCTCGTTTTTACGGTTCAAACAGATATAAACCCCCTTAAGGTACATTAAAAAGTTCTTTTGTTCAAAAAGTTTACATACCGAAACTTGAGAGGCCGATATCTGTCCGATATTGGACATATCATCCGGGTGATCATTTTGATAACGGTCGGATATGAAATCGACCTCGGTTCGGTATTTGTGCAGTGGCCAGCCTATAATTTCCACGATCTCTAAGACTTATGATAACGGTTCGGATGCCATTCGAGTTTGCAACACTAAAATCGTGTACATCAAGAAGAGGAATCCAGAATTGTCATGTGAAAAATAAGCACGCATCTGAAGTTATATGTGATTTCATTCATTCAATGAGAAATGACGATCAGTCCATCGACTGTCAAGTTTTTGATGACAAAAGAAAAGCAAGTCCAACAAACATGACGTCTACTATGTAGAGAATTTTTTGCATAAAAATAATAATAATACATTTTGTATATGTCCTAGATTCCTTTTAGATTGTCGTCTGGGAGTTTTCCAGATATGGAGAAGATGACTCATGCTACAAAATTCGGGAAATTTTAGACGCGATGTTTATTGTGCAAACAGATCATGCGGATGATGACACGTGTTATAATGTTGAAATTCCGCAGAGACACGTATATTTCTATGATTAGTGGATTCTGAATCCAAGATTTTTCATACTCTCAAAGTCCTGTGAATTTATCTAGATTCCTACATACGAAAACGACCTGCATATTTCATATAGTAGTCAACTGCGCAGTGGCGTACTGGAGAATTTGGGGGCCCTCCCGCAAGTGCTAGAGACGGAGCCCTTCTGATCCAAAAAAATGATGCATGTAATTCATGGCATTTTTGTTGATACTGCTTGGGGGCCCCTAACGACCGGGGGCTCCCCGCAATTCGGGGACTGCGGGGGCTTCCCCTACGCCACTGCAACTGCGTTGACCACTGCATACCATGGGGGATCCAGAGAGGCAACGCCAACCTGGCTAAGTGATTGGGCGAGCGAAACACGTACACATATACACATATACACATTATTTATATTTGTTTTTTTCAATTGATTTTTCGCACACTCTAATACCCCTGAAGAACCTGCAGAAATTTATCAACTGATCGAATCATTTCGGTTTTCTGATTTTGTATGTCGTATGATTCCATAACAATAATCAGAGGCACTGTGTGTTTTTCAGCAGAGAGTCGCTGTCAATGGCTCATTTCTTTATGAAAAATTGATGAAAATTTCATTGAATTTTGGGATTTTTTTCAATTTCAAGCTCCCCCTAAATAATTTTTTCGAGCTAATCTTTAGAGAGGACTCTTAAGATGATATTGGCGTTATCATTCGAGCAAAAATTAAAAATTCAAATTTTCACAATTTTTTGTCACATCTAAATAAAGTGTCAATATTCTTGTGTGAAAGTGATCATTTTTTTGACGAAATGTTCAAAAATTTGTGGAAGAAAAAATGGGCCAGGTGAGGCCCTATTTTTTATGATGCCCCAACACCGGGCCTTACCCATACAGGGTTCATCAGTTGGCCCAATAATGGCACGTTACTAGACGACAAACGGTGTTCTTTGCTCGTTGATGGCGCCCATTAATGGCTCATCAATGGTTAATTGCTGAATGATAAAGTGGGTCCAGTAATGGCAATAAATAATGGGCCATGTATGAAATCATTGATTGGCCCAGTAATGGGGCTAAATGATGCCGATTTATGGCCGGAAATTCCGGGATAATGTTCGATTGTCAGCCATCAATGGCAGATTACTGGGGCATAGTAATAATGATATTCAATGGTGATATGACTGCGTTCCAGAATAATCGGTAAAGTATTAGTTCAAATGAGTGGTTAAGTGTGACCCAAAACACTTTTTTGCTTTTGTTTTAGGGAAATTTGTCATTCCAGTTTTCATAAGATCAGAAATGGATGTGTTTTTTTCTAAATAGATTTGCATGCCCGATATTTCCACAATCTCAAATGTAAAATTATACGAGTCAAAAGCACTCTCGATAAATCAGTTGAATTCAGTTGCTCATTCCTTCAGATTTTTGTTATTTACATGAGAAAGTAATTGATTACCTATATAAATAAGAATTCATTTGAATCAAGTAAATCGTATTTGATGGATGTGAATTATTTATTCAGCGTAATAGGAATAAGGCCAAAAAAAATCTTTCTCACGGGTGATTACGAATACAATATATTCAACTCTGAAATCCATTTCACTTAGTAATAGACCATATTTCACCCAGTAACGGAGAATCAATTGTTAACCGTTTACCATAGCCGTACATCGGCTGTTTTCATTGCTGGTCTTTCTTATCAGCCAGTGTTGGGCTACACTTGTGCGGACGACATGAATCCATTGTTGGCCATTTAATGATAACCCATACATGGGCCGATTATTGGCTGTGTTTACATTATCGGGGTTTCCTGTATAGGTATCTGAACCATTTTTTACTTCAAGAGTTTCTGAACATTTTGTCAAAAGAATGATCACTTTGGCAGCAATGTTGACGTGACTTGGACTTATTAGGTATGTGAAGTGAACGTCAATATTTCATATCACATACAAGACCCATGCTATGTGACTGTCATGATATTATATGGAGGTAACTAAAGTTACATAACATAAATATCCGGTGTTCACTGGAAAGTCGTTACAATGATTATCAACTAGTATTAGGTATGTAAGTTGAAACTCGACTTTTTTGTGTCAAATTCATTTTTTTTTCAAAAAATATTTCTTTCAAGAATGATCCCTAGTAAAAATAAATCATATTAAAACATACAAAAATCATATGTGATCCATATAAAATTCATATATGTTCATATATGGCCATATATAATCCGTACATAATCCATATTGAATCCATGTATGGCCCATATACGACCCATATATAATTCATCGGTAATTCATACAAGACTCATTAATGAAAGATTTTTCACATATATAAACAAATTCTGCCATCCCTAGTAAAAAAGGATTTTATATGATCTATATATAATTATTGAAGTTTATATAAGTATTATTGGAATTTATATATGCACATATATAGTTATATAAAGTGGTATATATGGAATTTGAAATAATGATATATGAAAAGAATTATTCAGACTTTTTACTATATATAACAATTCAAGTTTTTATATATAGCTGCATATATAATTATATGTGTCCTTATATAAATCTTAATAATACTTATATAAACTTCAATAATTATATATATACCATATATAATCCCTTTTTACTAGGGATGTATGAAATATTCTCCAGACATGGATTAAATATGCATTATATATGGAGCATATATGGTCATATATGGATTGTATATGGATTATATATGATTCCACACATCTTCATGTATGGACCATATATGGATTATGTATGTATTATGTATGAATTATGTACGGGTCATATATGTTTACTTTTTACTAGGGATCAATTAAAATGTTCGCCGTCATTATCTACAGTCCTTTGCCATTTATCGGGTAGTAGATGAATGTCTTCACGATAGACACTTGGTGGTTTTGAAACAAAATAGTTATCCAGCCATTTCCGACATCTTCGATATTCATGAAGTGCTGCTCCTTCAAATATGACGACATTGATCTGAATAAGTGATAATCAGAAGGAGCTAAGTCTGGTGAATATGTCGCGAGAGGTACAACTCCCCAGCCTAAATTGAAGATGAGTCCCTGAGTTGGTTTTGCTGTATATGGACACGCGTTATCATGCAGCATCATCACTTTTCGCCTTCCTTGCCCCGTAAATGGTCTATTTTCCTCCAGAACATCACTTACTTTGATCAGCTGGGCCCGGTAACGCTCAGCTGTAATAGTTTGGCCAGGTTCGAGAAACTCGTAGTAAATGATTCCTTTCCAATCCCACCAGACACAGAGTGAAACTTTCTTTGCATGGATATTCGGTTTTTCAACCGATGTAGATGGCTGGCCCGGATCAACTCATGCTTTTCTACGTTCAGGATTGTCGCACAAAATCCATTTTTCATCACTCGTAATAATTTTATGCAAGAAATTCCTCTTCTTGAACCGAGAAAGCAAATCCATGCAAATGGCAACTCTTTTTCTTTTATTTTCTTTCGTCAGTTTATGAGGAATCCATTTTCCTTCCTTCTGTATTTTTCCCAATGCATGCAATCGAAGTGAAATTGCTTGACAAGTAACTCCTAACTGTTCTGCAAGCTCTTCTTGAGTTTGACATGAATTTTCATTCAGTAAAACTTCAAGTTCCTCATCCTCAAATTTTCGGATTGCACCTGGACGTAGATCGTCCTCAAGACTGAAATTTCCATTACGAAATCTTGTAAATCACGTTTTCACTGTTGAATGGCTCACAGAATGTTGACCCAATGTCGTATCAATCAATTCCTCAGCTTGAGCAGCAGTTTTATTCATTTGAAAACAGAATAGAATACAATGGCGTGAATGTTGCTTATCGCAATCCATCTCATAAAATTGATACACAGGAAATTACTACTTGAAAATGACTGATATGACAACTGCAATGTCCACGCTACATATATCCAAAATCGCGGACGAATTGAATGCGTTCAAGTACAGTAGACTCTCGATTTAAGCACCATCTTTGTCTTTTTCTCACATGAGATTGCATCCCAAGTAGAATAAGGACACGGATGGTGCTTAAATCGAGAGTCTACTGTATTTTGTTTCATGCAACCAACTTCAAGCCGAGTTTCAACCTAATATATTGAATTCAAAGAAAGACCCCATTGGAAATAAATCATATGTGTGGCATATGTGACCAAATATATGATTTCACAGATTCATATATGACCCTTATATAATTCATACATGGGCCATGTATGACCGTACACATCCCAAATATGGCGTTTTTAGCCCATATATGGGTTATGTTTGGTCCTTGTATGGATCGAATGATCACACGTGAATTTTATATCGTCATATATGTGCCATATATGAACTATATATGAATTACATATGATTTATATATGCCCATATATGGATCATTTTTATCACCCCTAGTGAACAAGAGGACTATATATGCCCTATATACAATCATTGGGTTTTATATAAGTATCATTGGAATTCATGTATAGCCATATATAATTATATATGTGACTATATATGAAAAGTTATTCTCACAATATATAGTCATTTCCAATTTTATATATAGTTCCATATGTAACTATCTACGACTATATATAAACTCCAATAATACTTATATAAAATCCGATAATTATGCATAGGGCACATATAACCCTCTTTCACCAGGAAGGGGATTAGATGTAATTGCAGAAAATTAATGAGTAATTGATTATAGCAAACCCACCCTCAGGAAAGTTTTCCACGTGCTTGCAGAATTTCCTTGTTGTTTCGCCTGTTTTCTCATCAAAACATGAAAAAGAATGTATTCTTGAAGTTCGAATCGTTCAAAGAAACAAAACAGGAATTCAAACACACAAAATCTAATGAATGATCCTTACGTATCTTCTCGAATGAATTATTTGGGATTTGTTGCAATTGAGAACATCGGTCAAAGAATGTACTGTAAGATTTTGGGTCTCTCACAGCTGATTATTTCGTCATTTGATTACTAATTCGTTTCAATAAGAGATTCAAACTTTGAGAACATGAAAAGAATGAGGAAATCTTGCAAACTTTCCCACGGGTGCCTGACACATCGCAACTAGGGTTCTTAATTTTCAGGAAAAATAAATTTTTGAAAAAAAACACACGGGAAAAAACGATTTTTTTCCGAAAAAAAAACGAAAAATACGTTTCAAATCAATTATTTTTACAAATATTTTGCTGTAGCAGATTTTGGAAATTTGTTCTCGATTATCCATTCATACTTTACGTGCATTATATCGCTGAATTTTGGATTGTTTATTGAAACGAAATTTAAATTGAGGATAGGAAAACATGTACCATGAACACTACTTCGTAGAATTCATGTTCCCAAATAAAACATGTTATGTAGAAACGGTATTGAAAAATCATAATTGTTCATATTTTCAGGTTTTTAAACATTCGATTATTAATTTGTTTCAATAAACGATTCAAATCTCAATGACATACGTGAACTTCGATTTAGTGTAATACTTTGGCATATATCAGGGGCTATAAACTCAATACGCGATCAAGCAGAATTTACGCTACTCATATAATGCTATTATTACAAAAAATTCTGGAATGCAAAAAACAAATGGTACTGAAGATGAAGCCATTAAGGATGTCAATAATTCATATTCAGATTATGATTCAGCTTCCTCAGATTTCGACTAAGATTAATTTAAAAACGAATGCTTCTCACTTTGAGAAGCAACTTTGATCTACTCAAATGGATTCTAAAAGTATTATGATTGGAAGCAAATTCAAGTGATCCTGCCAAAGTTTTGAAATTTTCGAATTTATTTTTATTCTCAAGTCACAAATCGTATTCTAGTCTCTGATAATAAGAGTCACATTCTTGTTATGTGGAAAAATTTCATGTGAAGGAGCAAAGTCCTATTTTTTGTTTTACATTATGAACCCTTATACATGCTACATCCTTAGATACACGGTGTGATTGAAATATGATACTAGTTTATTTAATTTTACGAACCTGAATTTCATTGTATTACACTAATAATAAAAAAACACTCAAAATATTTTCCCATGTCCTGAAAATTGATGAACAATTTTCATTTTTCGATATTTTTCTTGAAGAAAAATATGTCGGGAAAATTCCCGAAAAAAACGTTGTTTTCATGTTTTTTCCGGTTACTTTGAACCCTAATCACAAATTTTGTTACAGGGATGTTGAATGTAATGAAATTTTAACCTGTAATTTCACCCTCAAAATGTAACAGGTGACATTATAGTTTATCCATGAATATAATATTACACCCATGTGTAAAAATTTTTATTGTAAACGCAACATTACACTCATGTAACATGATGTTCAATGTAACCGTTACATCTTTGAGTGTGAGATTACAAGTTATTATAGTTGCATTACATTCAACATCCGTGTAACAAAAATCGTGATGCGTTAGGTATAAATTTGCTAGAAAAATTCAACACCACAGTAGGACTCGAAGTATGAAATTGATATTCAGTGCATAGAATTCTAAATCCACGCATCTGCTTATAAGATTATTGCTCATCGATAAGAAAATAACTTCTAGTTTTTGATTTTTCGTTTTCTAAATTTTGCGTCTACCTTCCACCCCAAACGAACAACACATGAAAAAGTCAACCAGATGTCATAGAGTGAAAGAACCCGTAATCTATGGATTCACAAGTTTTTGTATCCCGTCAATTGAACGTTGACAGACCGAATAAGAATGTCAGTCAAAGTCACAATATCGAAAATAGGTCATGGGTATTGAAATGACGCATCCGACGGTAAGCTATACGAAAGCCATACACTGTCGACGATTTGAGTTAGGTCAAGTAAACGAGATGGATATCGCGTTACCACTGAGACAACCATTACGAATATTACGACGATGCATCGAATCGAATCGAATGTAAACATATTAACCTGATCACTGAGTTTGTAAATTATTTGATTTTTGCGAAAGTAACGTGCGAGGGAACGACGAGTCAAAATAAATGTGTATTTCTCGGTATACGTTTACAAACGAGAACAAAGCTGAACCGTTATTATACGGTGTATTAGTTCTCTAATGACCGGCTGTCAATGATTTCTGTCAGAGGTAGAATAGAAGGGTAGGAAGAGGTGCCTTGAACTATTCAACGTCCAAGCTCTCTGGCAATTGAACTTTGGTTATCGTGAGTTAGTTGCGGGGGTGGATTTCGTATTCCAATGTTATATGTGTACCATTCGTTCTTCTCAATTCTACGCTTTAACGTTAGGGTCAATATTGTTCGAGCGATCGAGCGTATCCCCGGCTTTAATGTTTGCGTTTGTGCTTCGAGCACAATCGAATCGTTGTTGTTGCCATTGCTGCTACTACCGCTGTAGGTCTCTCGCGAAATTAATACCAGTTAAATTTGTATGGAACTGCATTTTATGGATACGCTCCTTTGTAGGTTTCGTATCCCAATTAGTACCAATCTCTGTTCTCATTCTTTTCTGTCATGGAGAGGATATTGATGCCTTATTTATCAAATTTCAATAATATAAATATGTTTATATTTATTACAAATTAACGAATTTTTGTTTGCAACCCTTGAAAAAGTTTTCCTCGTCCCAGCGGAATTTCTTAATTTTTTTGGAATAAAAGATTGCAAGTTTGAGGAAATGGTCAAAGAAAACTTTTCTATAGGATTTTATTGAACCAAAAATTTATTGCTACGATTTTCTTTTATTGATTCAATAATTGTGCATAAAAATCAACAAATTCAATTCAACGAAATCAGCTCGAAGAAATTCTCATGAAATCTTTTAATCACGGAAATCTTGTTTACATTGAAAGAGAAGAAAAAAGGATTTGAATAAACAGCAAGTGAAAAAGATGGTGTTGAAAAAGACGATAGTATCTCCCTTGAATGGAATAGTATCAAAGGAACGTATGTCGTTTCACACCGACTGCCCCTGATCATCGATTGATTACACGATATATTGTCGGATCTTAATCCGATCAATCGCTCTCGCGCTATCCATTACCGTAATCCACTTTACGCTCTCTCGCTCTCTCTTTTTCCGCACATTCTTTACAATGTAGATCTGTGTATCTACGATCGAGCCTTCGTAGAAATACGACTGCCCGAGGGTGCGAGCCGTCGCGACGACACGATACGATATGCAAATGTCAGCGTTGTTCCCGTCGAGCAAGGATCAACTTGCCGTACGGATTTTCAATATGAGATTTCGAAACTCCCGAGGCGACCTGACTTTGACGCCTGATGACTTTATCGAAATACGCATCGTTAAAGTTTCCCGATAACAACGCTGTTGCTGCAAGTAGCAAAAGCAGAACATGTTTTACAAAAAATGTAACAAGAATAATTTCATTTTCCTGATAAAATTCTTGTTAACATTTGAATGAGTACACGATAACGTACCAGAAGATCTTTTAATCCTACGAATCTCATGCGTCCAAGGATTGGATCTCTCCATGTAAGTTTGGAACAAGTTCTTTCGCATGCTCAGGTGTTCGCTCCCACAGGGCTATCCCGGGCTTTTTGTTTGAATGTTTGATATTCGTATTACGTTGGAAACCACTACGTGTCTAAATACGTAACCGTGTCCTGAAATTAATCCTAGAACAATGGTCCTGTATTAGAGATATTTATTCTCTTTGAACTAGGGGTGTGCGAACCTTGAATTTTTCAAATCGAACCGAACCGAACTGCAAATATATTTTTCAAGTCCAACAAAACGCTGTAATTTCGAACCTACTTCTAACTTTCAAAACGTCTAATCGCAAGGCCAAAACTAAATTAGAAATACATTTATGAAAACAGAATCCATCACGAATTCATTTTTTAAAGTGACGATTCGTATGCAGCATGTTGCAGTATTGAAACAGTCTACCCTAGTAGCACCAAAAGTACGTAAAACATTTTGAGAATGTTTATTAAACGTTTGGGTAACTTAGAAACGTTCGGAGAATATTCTATACATATCCCAATAAACACACACACACACGTTATTTCAACGTCGAAAGAACGTTAGACTGTCAAACGGACGTTAGTCGTTGATTTCATAACGTTGATTTTTAGTTGAAATTTGATAGGGAAATAGACGACCAGGAATTACGTTTAGATGATGTCTAATTTACATTAATATTCAAAAGTAACCATCAAACGACGTCCTCAAAAAACGTGTTTTGAACGGGTTTGAATCACGCGTTTAAAATGTGTTTATAACACCTTGTGTTTGAACTTCAATTGAAGATATATTCTGCTGTAAATGTCGAACGAAACCGAACAATGGTTAAAATTTCAACAAAGAGCAAGATAATAGATAAATAGTGTGGCATACTTTCCAAATTCTGTCATACTCAGAAATACTATTGTTCTCGATATTGAATGAAAAGTTTTCAAAAAAAAATTTGTTGGATTCAATTCACGTTTTAGAACCATCATTAGGCCACGTCAATATTTGACGTCTTTCAAACGATGTTCAAACCGTTGATATGACGTTATTTTATGGTTGAGAAACACGTGATCTGCCGCGACATTTTTACGTTGAATCAACGCAAGAATATTACTAATTCACAACGTGTATTTATTGACTGTTTTGGACGTTTTTAAAACGTGCGTGTGTTTACTGGGATTGGGGTTATTTGAGTAATAATGGAGACCTCAATTATTATTTGTCATTGATTGCAATTGTTTTCTCCATTGCACAACACCCTTATGTTTCTATTTCTGATATATCAGTTCAACTCTCAGACAAATGAGAAAGATTTGCGCAGACAGAAATACTATATATACTAAAGAAATAAATCATTCACCACAGTAAAATATTTCAGCTTATGCAATTAATTATTTATTACAATAAAATTTTTAAATGACGAAATAATAAACAAAGATTCTTGAATATCAAAAAGATCAATGGTTCATAAGTTGACGGAGGAAATATTTCATTAAATATTACAGTGTACCACCGCATCAGAGCGCCACATCGGTTTCTTCGAGAAAAATTACTGTCTGGTTGCATAGAATTTTTTAGCTTTCGGTAAATCAGGATTCAGCAATTTCAAATCGCTATAGCTCCGGAACTATCAATTATAAAATAGTTTAATTTTTTCTCACAAATCCGCCGTTTTCCAACTTAGCGAATGGCGTTAAGCTCAGGTATGTAGCATACAGTGTTTTTGAATGATTTGGATTTGAAAAAAAATCTAACAATGCTCATATCTTCAAAACTAAGCGTCGAAAAAAATTTTTTCTAACGGGAAATTATTGCATTTTGGCTGCAGAATATACAGTTGATTATTCATTGTTTCGCAGTTTGTATAGTATAGGCACAAGCATAGGTTCACCCCATTAGGTTGGATATAATTTTCGCTTTGCTCACTTGAGTGGATAACATTTTTTGATAATTATCAATCATACAAATGATCAAATTACACAATTTTGTTGGAATATTTTAATTGTTCAATTCAATTTTTGGATGGGATGCATTATTTTTTCGCTTCTATTACAAGCCTAGTAAAGCAACTGGTCTTTGTAAAGTGCCAGATTTCTACCATAGTAGGTTCACCTGGAATACCAGCACCGACACGGTTGTAATTGTCTTACTGGCCCTTGTGTAAAATAATGTTATCATTTTTTACTCGTTCCCAGTACCTTCAATTCAACTGGCTCCATAATTGTAGCTTCGGATTTGCCAGTACTGGCAACTCTAGCAACAGTACTCAGCCAGCAGCAGTCCGTGTTTCCATTTCCACACGTAAATGCTGACAATAGAATATAGTTTAGCCAGGGTGATAGCCGAATCTTGGTGATCAATATTGATTAAAATGTGACAAAACGTTGTACTATTATTGGCATTGGGTAAATTGGTTTCGTCAATCTACAATCATCTCAGCATTCATTTATGCCTAGGACAAGCTCTCCTGGCAGAATCTCGATCAACCTAAAAAGGACCAAAAATCGCGGTGAAACTTTGGTGACAATCTAGTAAAAATGTTGGTTTTGGTAACTTCATGGTTATAGTTAAAAGTTTTTTGGACCAAAATTCATCAAAATTAAACTAATCTTAATTTGTTGATTTTCGAGTCGTTTTTTATACACTCCAGGTTTTCTCCTCAAGAATATCGAAAAGATTTCAAAAACACGGATCGTTATTTCCGGTCGAAAATCAGTTAACATATGTGGTAAAAACCATAAAGGAATCACTTTCTGATCAAGCTTTCAGGGCAGCAAAGCATACCTGAAAGTAGACCACAAAAAGTGTTCATTCTGGAATCGCCAGGATATCACCAACCCTCGGCCCAATATAGGCTCAATAAGATACCCAGTGAGCACAGTTACGTAAATGTTACATCAAAGTTACATAACGTTAACTAACCAGTGACGTAAGTTGGGAGTCACATGTGACTCACAATTTCCTACTCAATTACATAACTATGTGAGGAACAATGTTACATCACAGTTACGTAGATAAAAAGATTTTGTACGTGACCAGTGCACATAAGTGTAACATGATGGCGATGTCATGTCAATACTAAAGAATCATATAATCATCACATAAAAATTCCAATTCTTTCGTGATCACATCCCAGCAAATACTCAACGTAACATTGATGTAACTACCACGTACCCAGGTAACAACACAGCATGTTGAAGCGCTTTGAGGCGCGTTGCTACTTGGATTAGCTATGAAACATATGGTAATAGGTTACTTTCGATATTCACTACATATGTACCTGAAAAAAAAAGTCTTCTGAACACCCAACTATACAGAAATAGTTTGACATTTCCCAACTTATCCGACACTCCCCTAACTAATGCATAACATAAAAATTGCAAGTTATGTTTTCTTAAAGTCACTTGCTTATGTAACTGATACATAACATAGAAGTAACAAATTGCTACGAAATATGAGCATAAAATATTATATCATTGTCACATCACATATACGTAACAGAGTTACGTCACTTGTGATTTCTGTGTTACGTAACATTTACATTAGGGTGTTTCAAAAAAAAATTGTTCTCGAGTGAAGGGTCTTAAACTCTTGATTCCAACCCCAAACTGAACCTCCTGCAACCTGGGGTCCCTAGCTTTAGATTTAGAGGTCGCTCAATCGAGTTTTATATTGCGATTTTGATGCCAGTCTGAAAAACCACTTAAAGTGGGGAATTCAGGAATTTTGTGTTCATAATCTACTACAGGTCGTAATTCTTGACCGATTTTGATGATTTTTTTTTAAAATGCTCAGGATTAAATTCTTAAGAGAACTGTCGTTCCACATTTTTCAGTCCCTCCCTAATTTTTTCAATAAATAAACAAATAGTGTGGAAAAATCTTCAATTTCAGGTATTTGAGCTTGTATCTTCCGAAAAAGTCTTGGGATAAAGTTACTATACAGCAAGATTATTACAGGAGTGCTTATTAAACATGAATAATTCGAATAATTACGAATTCAATAATTATAAAGAATTTTATAAACAATTTAATTAAAAAATCAGTATTTGGAATAATTTTCGATTGAGAGATTTTTGAATGGCAGAGAAATTTTTTTTTCGTGGTATTTATTGGGAATCATCATGAATAGTCACAAGTAGTGAATAGTTTTCAAATGGAATTGATATTAATAATTGTTACAAACAATTTTATAAACAAATTTTGAACTGAGAAACTTTCTGATGGAAACCTATATCAAGAATTTCCTCTAGGAATCTCTTAAAATTAGAACATTCTTTCGAAATTTACTGAGCTTTTCTGTAAATATCTAATAAACTCTAAAAATTTGACACGTTCAGAAGGGGAAAACATTGTTGTTTTATGTATTTACTGCGTATCATCCCGTATAGAAATATTTCGCTGAAAAATGTCTGTAAAACTATGAAAAATCTCTGAAAAAAAATGAAAAAATTCTGAGAAACTCTGACAAACTCTGAGAATCTCTGAAATTTTGATGAGAAATCTGATATTTTTGGGACATTCTTTACAGACTTTTTTCAGAGTTTCTCAGAGTTTTTCATTCTTTTTCAGAGAAATAGTAACGAAATTGCACTCTGAAAAAACTCTGACAAAACTCTGATGGATTGCTAACATTTTTCTGACTTTTAGAAAAAAATTAAAAAATTTTCAAACACTTTTCCACACATGATATTTGAATACGGCATATGAATGTATTTATTGAATTTCAGGATTTTTCAATAATCAGAAAAATGTCAACAATTTATTAGAGTTTTGTCAGAGTTTTTTCAGAGTGCAATTTTGTTACTATTTCTCTGAAAAAGTATGAAAAAACTCTGAGAAACTCTGAAAAAAGTCTGAAAAAAGTCTGTAAAGAATGTCCCAAAAATATTAGATTTCTCATCAAAATTCCAGAGATTCTCAGAGTTTCTCAGAGTTTTTTCATTTTTTTTCAGAGATTTTCATCGTTTTGCAGACATTTTCCAGCGAAATAGTTCCATACGGGATACTAAGATTCACAGTTTGCATTAAAATTCCTGCAGGAATTAGAACCAAACTTTTCTTTGAGAGAATTTTTTGATGGAAGAAAAACATATTATTCCTGCGGTATCTATTGGAAATTATTGTCATGTGATGAGGGGAAGTCAATGGAAATCCACATTTTGCATTTACAACCCTAAACTTATTTCTTTTCCTATCCAAAAATTTTCCAAATGAGAATTTGTTTGTTTACGAAATTATTAACAACAATAGTTTCTGTTGAATTTCACTAAAATTTGATTGCAGATTGTAACTAATGGGAACAAAACAAAATATTTTTCCCGCTGAAAACACCTCTGAGTTGAGAATTTGTTTATAAAATTATTTACAACAATGATATGGATATCAGCTTTTATCTTTGTTCTTTCACTCACAATTTTTTCTAGGATAATTCTGAGAAACTAAAAATGAGAACTTCATATTTACATCGAAGATTATCCCAATTACTGATGTTTTAATGAGAATTGTTTATAAAATTGTTTACAATTATTGAATTCATAATTATTCGAATTATTCATGTTTAATGAGCGCACCTGTATTGATCTTGCTGTATAGTAACTTTATCCCAAGACTTTTTCGGAAGATACAAGCTCAAATACCTGAAATTGAAGATTTTTCCACACTATTTGTTTATTTATTGGAAAAATTAGGGAGGGACTGAAAAATGTGGAACGACAGTTCTCTTAAGAATTTAATTCTGAGCATTTTAAAAAAAAATCATCAAAATCGGTCAAGAATTACGACCTGTAGTAGATTATGAACACAAAATTCCTGAATTCCCCACTTTAAGTGGTTTTTCAGACTGGCATCAAAATCGCAATATAAAACTCGATTGAGCGACCTCTAAATCTAAAGCTAGGGACCCCAGATTGCAGGAGGTTCAGTTTGGGGTCGGAATCAAGAGTTTAAGACCCTTCACTCGAGAAAAATTTTTTTTTGAAACACCCTAATTTACATATGGTGTTTATTGGGTAGATAACCCGATTAGCACCCGAACCAGTGTTCTCAGATTGGACTCGCAAACATTACACACCCAAATGCGACTGTACGTCCATGTGAAAAAAAGAGAGGATACAGTTGCGCGCGCAACCTAGCATGCTTTCTCCATTGCTCATAGAATATTTGATGGGAGAGCGAAGGAGGAAGCATGCTAGGATGCGCGCGCAACCATACCCTCTCTTTTTTCACACGAATGTACAGTCGCATCTGTGTGTTTAACGTGTGCGAGTCAAATCTGGGGACACTGGAACTGAACTTGTATTGCACGCTATGAACATTCGTAGTATATCTAGATATAAAACATCAACATCGTCGGTGTAATGTAATTTCAAAATCATATGCAATGTAACCTGCGTGTTGCATGCAATGGATAGGTAACTTGTAATTTCGCAGTTAAAAAAAGTAGCCGCAACGTCACTTTAACATCACATTTTTTGTGTTGGTTACATGGCGGTTACATGCAATTGTTATGATCTTTTTATTTTGGAAAATATGCATCATAAACACTTTTTGACCTTATATTCGAGGTCACCCGCATATACATACACAGGTCATATTCTAAGGAAATTTAAAAACTAACCGCAACGATGGACACTTGATTTCTTAAAAATAAAAGCAAAAAGGAAAAATATTTGTGCGACAAGTATTTCTTGAATGATTTGATACTTCCTTAATTTGAGTTTTAGCATGAAACCTTATTTTTTCAGTATGAATATCACTACTGAACTCACCTTGATAACACACTATAAGAATTCTTCAAGAACTTTTTCAAAAAACTTCAAGTTTTCGAACTAATGAATTCATAAAGAGCTCGGGAGGACAATGTTTGGAACATTAGCGAGTTCTTTCAGAGTACTCAAACGATACTTTCACAGCATTCTCAAAGAACTCGTGTCCAGAGCTGTCGCTGAATTCATTAGTTCGGAAAAAGTTCTTGAAGAATTCTATTCTGGTTTTTGAAAAAGAATTCTTCGTGTGTTATCTGGGTCACTATACCCCTTGATATGAGGCGAAAGAAGGCTCATTCTGTAACAGGGCAATATCGGATACTCGATTCAAAAACAAAAAAAAGAAAGAGGAAAACATTCCACCAAAAATTAGGTAACTTTTTAAGAACTAACCGTTTTCGCGTCTCACAACTGATCGGTTTTTTTTAGGTGTGTGTTCAACCTCAAAACTGGCGTAAAGAAAATATGTCGGGTTTAATAGTATAACTTATAACAGATCGATGAAACCACGATGTAGCTGAAATGAAACATGTCATATTGGGGTTACATTGTAGCAACTTTTGATGAGTGTGAGATTACGAGTTACCAGCCCATTGCATCCCAGATAACATGTAGGCTTGTCATAACCCTGTCACACTTGTCATTCGATTGTTTTTGGCTTGTTATTGACAACCTTGTCAGTGTCAGGTTGCTACAGCCCTGCTGCAAGGGTTTTGTAACCTTATACCTTTGTCGTGTGTCAACTAGGAGGCTTATATCAACCTTGTCACAAGCTTGCCTGACAACATTGCAGCAAGCTTAAATTGCTATCTGGGATGTAACGAACAGGTGACATTGCGTGTGATCTTGAGTTACATTGTAGTTATGATACGGTAACAAATTGCGTTTGGTGGGTCAGTACCATATTAGAAAGCGGACTTGGGAGGGTTTCAGACAGGGACTGGAACGTTATTCACTTACGTTTCAAACACATTTTTATGTCCGCTTTCGTAACAGAAAGGTTTCTAAAACATTACTGAAGAATTCGGCCCTATATGGGATGTTTATAAATTTTGAATGACCTTGAAAAACAAATATTTTGACCTGTAACTCTGAGAAAGTTAACATCTCTCCAGGTATTAAATTTTACCGCAACGGAAAAAAAATTGAGAAATGGCAAAATCATGAAACCTAAAAATTAACATATTTTTATAAGAGACAAGAAAAACAATCGTCGGTTTTTTTACGCCACCCTAATGATCAATTTCAAATTTTGGTTGTATAGATTCCATCTCACGTGGGTGCATATAGCAACGCTGTTGCGGATGATTCAGTTAAGGGATTAGTACCGGTTTTAGGACTAAAAAACGACCCATATTTGAACTTTTCGTTTCTTGTTTCACTTATTACAAAACTTTATACAAGCTTTTGCCTTCAATTTGTACAACTTTTGGGAGTGCATACAAATTTTTGTCCTTGTTTTTTATCGATCATTATTTACTATAAGGCGCCAAAGTCGAGTCCGCGAAAATGAGACCCTCACACTGCGCTGAGATGATCTCAAAACTGGCATGTCTCCAACAGAAATTTCAAGAAGCATTTCAAAGAGGAAGATAGTTTACATCGTAATTCACCACCTATTTATGAAAAATTGAAAAAAAAAAACAAAATGACAAAGCTTTGTGAGAAAAGCGGTGTAAAAAACACGTATTTTTCTACCTTTTTTTCCCTTTGTCAAATTTTTTTTCACCAATTTTTCTACAATTTTCTGGTGAATTACGGTAGAGGAGATCAAAATAAACAAATGCACCAAGAATAAAACAAATCTATCTAGTGGTTGCGGAGAATAAATCAGCGCGGTTTGAGAAAATGCTATTTTGAGTGAAACGCGTTTGAAGTTTTTCTACGATAAATTTTATTAAGAACATTTGAATTACTAAAACTCTCCAAGGATGAGCATTTTTGTACTCCTGGAGTATTTTCAGTAAGAAATGCTTCTTGTTGACCCCATATGACAACATATTTTACACAAGACAAGAAAGTACCCCACTGAAAGTACTCCGGGAGTACGAAAATACTCCCGGCTGCCCATCCCTGCAACTCTCTTATTTTTTCGAATTTCATTATAAAATTTTAGGAGGTGATTTTTGAAGGTATAAAGTTACATGAAATGTTATAAAAAAAAATGAATTTTTTCAAAATTCTAACCGGTACTAGTCCCTTGAGAAAGCATCCAAGTTAAAATTAAAATTAATATATGTAAAAAGAATGAAATATTTATTGACAACCAAGTCAATGTCGAAGAGAGATATTATTTTTATCATTTCTATCCTCCCGATTCTCGAGTTTGACATATTTTAAATCATTGTTAACCAAAAATGAATCTCGCTCGGAATGATTAATTATATATTGATACAGAGGTTGTTTTTCATTGATTCTTAAATGGGAGCTATTCCAGCCACCCTTGTAAACGATCGGCTCGATGACTAAGCGAGTTATCGAAACGGTCAATAAGCCGTTAATGACTGGTATCCGCATTTCCCGTCATCGGCCATGTGGCTTAAAAATAAAATATGACTTGCAGGATGTTCTTGAATCCGCTTTTATGTACGTCGAGTTTTTTGTCGATACCTCAGTGTCAAATTTAAAAATGATTATTCATTGAATCTGTTTTTTGCCTTTTTATTTTATTTCGAATAGCTTTCATATAAATTTCGTTGATTATAAAATTTCTGAATACTCACCTCATCGAATAGAACAGACTCGAGATAAATTTTCCTATCACAATTACCCTAGAAGATATTGATCGATTGAAAAAAACGGTCGTGGAGTGAAAGGACAGGATCCTCGACTATGACAACGACGAACATGTAGGGGGTACTCTTTTACGTCGTCAACGAATTTTATTTCCCGGGACCTGTTCAATATACAGTAAGCTCTCGATAATTGCCCAGCATCGCGGGAGATCACGCCCGAGTACGTACACATAAGGAGAAAGATTTCGGGGTAGGAAGCTAGAAACGGTGGGGGAGCCACGCGACTTGACGATATGCGGTGCGAGTAGGTTTAATTACACGTCACGCGTGTATACACGGCACGGCACGACAAAACATCTCTATTGTATACTCCAAACCCGGCCATACACACATTTATATTCAGAGATGAAATCTGAGATAGCAAAATTCAAAAGGTGGAACGAATTGTCTAGAAAAAAGACAAAAATCGAGTATCGTGAATTGTAAATGAAAGTAATTGCTATCGCAAGTGATATTTAGAAAAAAATTATTCTAAAACGTTCACGTGACGTGCAGGGAACCAATTCTTTGGTGGAAGATGAAAATTTGTTAGATATAATACCAAAGCATATGTCATAACGTATTATTTCATAATATGGGAACGGAGTAAAATTCGTTGTGAAATTTGGATATTTATTCCAGAGAGTTTTACAAAATTCAGTCACGCAACGTAACTAAATAATAAGACTCGTTCTGAAAGAATAATAACATATGCAAGTACTAGTAAATATTGATGCGTTCTACGAATGAAAATCTGACGTTCTTCCTTCCATCGACCCTCCTTCGATTGTCTCTTGCGGTCTTTTCTTGGCCACAAAATATGGGTAAGACCCAAGACGTAACCGCAACATTCTAGCCACGCGATCGTGACGTTGTTCTTGTTCCTTTTTCCTTTTTGCTTCTGCAGACCATCTTTTTCTTACTCGAGGCTCGGTCGAGTGACTGCATCGTGTCGCGTTGCATCAAAAAACAACTTGGAAGACACTTTCTCCCCGACATTCATCAGGTCGAAGAAAAAGGTTCATCATTTGAGTTTAGTTTCGATTTTTGATTAAAAAATGTTTACCATTGTGGCAATAGATGGAAAAATATGCCCTTAGGAAAATTTACGTCATTTTGACCAAGACGCTTCATTTTGTCTCAAAAAATTAGCGGAAAAATCAAGCGTTTTCTTCAGAATGATGTGAATTTCCCTAGGGGTGTCTCCGATGTGACAAATCGTCCAATCGTTGAGAGATTCTTCACGCAATGATTCGAAGTAGAGTTGTGTGAATTTTGGAATCGCCAAGTCGAAAACATTGAACTGAACCTGAATTGAATCCAAACAGAGCCTTACACATTCCGACTGGAGTTTTGATGTATTTTTCAAGTCGAACGAGAATTGAACTGGATTCGAGTCGAACTTCGAAAATTTGAACTGCACGGGAAATAAGAATTTGCTAATTTTTGAATAGCTGAAAATTAGCTTAAACAAGAGCTATTTTTTTAGATATCACAGCTATTCTCTCAACTGTACCCTAGCGTGTATGTACCCACCTCATGGTGCCCACCTTGGCCCAGCACGGGCCCCATCCTGCCAATATGGGTCCAATACTGTGCCAAAGGGGGTCAAAGTTCGAAGATGTTGGTAACATCAAGAAATTTAGCTCTGAAACAGGAAAAATATCACAGCTAAATTGTTTCGCTATTCAAATATCAACCACTAAAATTGTATGGTTACAACTACGAATTCTTTCTGTAGCAACTAATAAATAGCTATAGCTACAATTATTTTAGCTGAAACAGTAAGAGAAAATGAGTAACTGGCACACACCGAGAGAAATTTATATTTGGATTTATTTGGATTGGCTAAACTTTTTTTTAATCAACTAAATTTCTATTTAAATATGAATCTACCAGAGTTTTAGTTGGATCGAATAAAAAATTTATCTCATTCGAACAAACTTTTATTCATTTGTAATAAAATTTACCTCAATCGAGTAAAACTTTATTGGTTTCAATGAAATGAATTCCAGTAGGTTCGCATTCAAGTCAACTATTTTTCTGGATGCAGTGAATTCACTTTTTCCCGGGTGAATATTCCCAAGCTTTGAAAACACGAAATGAAGTTGAACCGAATTTTCAAGATGTTCAAATTAAATGTCAAAATGATTTTGAGATCCACTTATGAGAACCAACATGAATTCAACCCTGAAAAATCAAACGGAACTTGAAAAATTATGCTCGAATTCACAAGGAAAAGAAATTAGCTGCAGCAGCCAAGTGACTCGTACGCACATGTACAGCGAATTAATAAAAAAAAATACTCATAACTAATCTATTTGCGGTAACAGCTAAAATCCAGCTGAAAGAACTGATATAATCGCTGTCCCTGGCGATGCAAGCCACTTAGCTGCTGCAGTTGGAATTTTTTTTGTGTGGGTATTGAAATGCTGAATCGATTTTCGAAAACTTTGCAGTAAAACCCAATTGAATTCGAAATGAGCTTTTAAGAATCGAAAAGAAAATTTTTATTCAAATGAGAAGCTGTTCAAGTTGAAGAAATAGAGACATAAAACAAATAATGATTTCAGTATTTTAATGTAATAATTTAGTCAACCCGATTCATAATATTAACATCACTGTCATGTAACATTCTCCTTTGTTATGTAACAGTTATGTAACTGTTACGTTATGCGTTCGCTGGGAAATAATCGAAGTGCTGCGTCGTTGACTGCAAAAATACCAGTCAATATAAATGCAACATGTCAATATAACACACAGGGTGTCCCATTTTAATCTTCAAATGCAAATATCTCAAAAACATGCATCTTGAACCAAAAGTACTTCATACTAAAGTTGTTATACAAAGAGGGGGCCACAAAACTACGATATCAGTTTCATCATAGATGGCGTTCTGATCGATTAAAATGGGGTCAACATCATGTTTTTAAACGTGAATCCCCCACTTTTCATTGCATATCTTGATTCTACGCAGAAAACTGAGTAACTTCCGCTTGAAACATTTTTCTAAATTTTTGAAGATGGCGCCACAATCGATGGAAAATAAATTCTATGAAACAATATGCGGATATCTTGAGGAATGCATCCAAGAGCCGAAGTATCCCATTCGAACAGTGTTGTGATATTCATCGAGCTGGGAAATCGCAGCGTGATTACGTTTTGTACTGACACATGTGAGCGCTCTCATGGGTGAACCGCTCACCGACAAGAAAACATACATTTGTTGGTGCAAAACGTAGTCACGTGACCAAGCTGCGATTTCCCAGCTCGACGAATATCACAACACTGCATTCGAATGTTGTTGTTAAGAGAGGGGACGACACAATGGCGATATCAGTTCCATAGTAGATGGCGCTGTGGTCGGTGAAAATGAGGTCAACTTCAATTTCTCAAATGGAAACTCCTACTTTTTATCGCATATCGTGATTCCACGCGAAAAAATGGGGAGTTTTCGTTTGAAACATTTTTCCTAAATTCTTGGAGATGGAAACGGTGGAAAATGAGTTTGATGAAAAAGTTCTACTGCATTATGCGTGAATCAACACTCAACAAACAAATCAAAACAATAATAATTTCAGAGAAGAAATCGAACACAAAACACAACAAATGTTATGTCCAAAACATTGTAAATGACTTTAATTCAATGGTTTGGAAACGACATTCATATTGTTTCATAGAATTTATTTTTCATCGATTGTGGCGCCATCTTCGAAAATTTAGAAAAACGTTTCAAGCAAAAGTTACTCAGTTTTTTGCGTAGAATCAAGATATGCAATAAAAAGTGGGGGTTCCCGTTTAAAAAAATGAGGTTGACCCCATTTTAATCGATCATAACGCCATGTATGATGAAACTGATATCGTAGTTTTGTGGCCCCCTCTTTGTATAACAACTTTGGTATGAAGTACTTTTGGTTTAAGATGCATGTTTTTGAGATATTTGCATTTTAAATAGCCAGGGCTTATATTTCCCAAAGTAATGGGGCTGGAAAAAAAATCCTCGGGAAAAAGTTGCAGGGTTCAGAGGGGGACATTTGATGATAACCTCGATTTCGACCTCAGACTCCATCTTCAAGGTCATTTTGAGGTCAACTCGTGTTTTTCAAACGGGACCCCCTATTCTTGACTACATCCTTGGAATGTACGTTGAAAACCAAGAAACTTTCGTCTGAACTAGTTTCCTGAAATTTGCGAGGATGGTGCTCTAATCGATAAAGAAAGAAAGGAGATTCAAGAAACACTGTTGTTGCTTTCTGTGCGGAACAATACTTACCTCTTCAGTTTTTCCTCCTCAACAGGGCCGTGTATGTATCGCAAATGAAGGTAACTCATTCAGTCCCTAACAGCACATCCACCGATTTCTACGTCGCATTTCCGTGGGCTCCACGTCGATCAATGGTGGACGTGGATAGAACGTGGATGAACGGAAGTCCCACGTGAAGGTAACATGGAGGCAACGTAGAAATGTCCGGTGTTGTACGGGTGAATTCACGAGATAATTGGATCAGGGAATTATCACTCAATTACGAAACCCGACTATTCCCAAAACTCACAGACACATACCTCTCTAGTCGAAATAATCGGCCCTTTTCAGGGCCACAGTGATGTGCAAAGTCCGATTGCGGGACCTCAACGTGGTGCACATTAGGTAACGCTAATACCGACGGCAGTTCCCCGAAGATTGGGAACCAGGGCAGGATTAAGGCAGGTGGGGGCCAATGGGGCCATTGGCCCTTACTCCGACCCTGTTGGGAAGAAATAACTGAAGAGGTAAGTGTCGTTTCGCACAGGAAGCGGTAAGAGTGTTTCTTGAATCTCCTTTCTTTCTTTATCGATTAGATCGCCACCTACGCAAATTTCAGGAAACTAGTTTAGACAAAAGTTTCTTGGTTTTCAATGCACATTCCAAGGATGTAGTCAAAAATAGGAGGTCTCATTCGAAAAATACCAGTTGACTTCAAAATGACCTTGAAGATGGAGTCTGAGGTCAAAGCCAAGGTTACCATCAAATGTCCCCCTCAGAACTCTGCAACTTCCTCCCGAAACCTTTTCTTCCAGCCCCATTACTTTGGGAGATATAAGCCCTGGCTATTTTAAATGCGACACCCTGTATATATATAACTATATGTCAATATAATAATTTCAAGTTCTTATCCAATTATTGATTGATTGGTTCATTTATTTAATGTGCGAGTAATGTATCCTTTCTACAGAAGTTCTACGAAATAGCACAGGAGGAAACTGGTTATACATGCGTGGGGAATCACATAAAATAAATAAGATATACAATCAATGCCGTCACAAAATCAGATTATTCTTCGAATACATATACATATCTGTAAAAATGTCTAAGAATAGAATCAATACTAATTAGAATGGCAAAAAATCAATAAAACGAGACAAACAAGCCTTCCTGAAAAAAAACGGTGAAAATCGAGGTCGAAAACTTACTAAAAATCAATAAGAATCAATAGACTTTGCACTGAAAAAAAATCGGCGACTATGATCCGGCTAGATATTTGGTTGAATGAATAAACAAAACAATTTGATAGATTATCAAAAATGTTATTGTTGCATAGAAATTATTTTATTGGAGGAACTATTCTTTGTAGGTGTTATATTCGTATTATTTACACACGTTAATAAAATATTTAGCCAGCTCATATTTATCAATAGAATTTGGCTGTATGAACCCCAAGTATTTCTCTAAGTGTGAATCGTTCTCTATGCGATTTGTAACTCTTCCAACTGTTTCTTTTCGTTTGCTTATAGCATTAACTATTCTGAATTCTGTAAATCCTTGAAACGAAGTGGAATAGCAAACAAAAAAAAGATATTTTCTCATCAATCTCTCCGTAATACAGGAATTGAATTTGATTATCAATTGATTGGAGGAATGGATCAATGATGAATAATCATTGGATTTTTTGTCATTTTTCATAAAAATCAACCTGCAGGTTTATTATGTTTTATTGAATTTTTTCCAATTCCTCAAATTTGTAATACACATCCCCTAACCATGAAGATCGATCAAATCATCAAGGGGAGGTTTTCATTAAGCGACTCAAAAATGAGGTTATCTCTTGATTTTTTGTTCTCATAGAATTAATGTTCACTTAAGCACTCATCGCCATAAACACTACACAATTTTTTATAAGCCTCCCTAGTAAAAATGATTCATATATGCTCCATATATAAACCGTATTTGATTCGTATATGGACTTTGTAAAAATCATATATGATAACATATAAATTATATATGACCCCTATATAATTCATATATAGGCCATATATGACCTCATAAAACTCATATATCACCATATAAAATTCATGTAGGGCCATTCGATTCATATAAGGACCAAAAATGATCCATATATAGGCTAAACAATGCCAAGTATGGGATGTATATGGCCATATATGGATTTTATATGGGTCATATATGAATCTGCGGAATCCTATATGTGGCCTGTTTGGTCATACATGCCGCATATATGATTCATTGTTACTAGGGCTCTAATGCATTTTCCTCTTTTTCGAAATTAAAAAACAAAATATGACAAAAGCCCGAATAGAAAATAATCTCCAAATTGTATGTGATTTATATATAAACTATGCTGAATGATATAAAAACCATATATCATTTTGGAAGTTTTTCAGTAGAGGTGTACGACATTTCACGGTATCGATATCTTTATAGAAACTTTGTCGAGTTGATATTGAATTTGATCCAGTATTTATTAGTAAAAACTTCATGAAAATTGTATACAAAATATCCTGTACCTCTATTTTTCACTCGAGAAATGACATTCTGGAATCTCCTTTTCCAAGCATAATAACTCTTGACTGAGTAAATGAATGATACTACTTTTACATCTAGAATGATGCTTGGATCTTTCGAACGCGCTATAGTATGGCTTCATTGAACGAGTATTACCAGGAATATGCCACTTCAAAGCCCATCTATTGGGGAAAAAAACTCAAACTACTTTTTCCTCACCCAAATATTGATCCAGAAATAACTTGTATCGAAAACTTAAAGATTTTGGAAAATTGTTTTAGTAACTAATTCCTTTCAAATCACCTCTGAGTTTTTAGCCCTCAACCACACACCTGGGTCCTTTGGACCCGAGCAATTTTTTCTTTTACTTCTCATTCTGTTGCAATGCACAGCCAAGGGCTGATATTGTAATGTCAGCAACTTCGAACCTTTCTGCTTCGAATGCTTTTTGGAAATCCGGAATCCGCCACTTAGTTTTCGAGTAGCATGTATTTGAAATTCAGCTCGGGTCCTTTGGACCCGATGTGCGTGGTTGTGTAACTTTTTTTGGCGGAAAACTAGAAAATGTTGCAAGACTGCATGAAAGATGTTCATTTATCCTTTTGAGGAAGGATGTGTTGTTTCGATATGATAAAAGTATATATATGTGTTCAGCCCCCCCCCCCCCCCCCCGAGGGGATTGAATCATAAACCATTCAACTACACTAAAAAATATATATTTACATCGAATACATTTATTTTTTGTCTGGCAAGTATTGAGTGGTATTGATTACCTACGCTGCACATGAGTTCAGAAAGAGTTCATGATGAATTCATTGGGAACTATGAAAGTTCAAAATGAGTACATTAAAGTTCTTTCAGAATTGTTGTGTAGTTTGGGCAAGCATTGAATTAAAGTAATTGGATTCTATTCCTACAAATCCTCTGGGAAAAATATAATGTACATTCGCGTGAGGAACTGTAACATGTTACATTCCAAAAGTGCAAAATGATTCTTAGGGTACATTCGCTTCTAACTTCACCCACACTCCATGGCATTTTTTACGGTTAATTTTCGCCAATGTAATCGTTTTGGTTACATTCCATCTACTGTAGTTCTGATAGCAATGAATATTTTTTGGATTGAGGACGAATCGATATTCAGTTTACATGATTTTTTCTTGATTGTATATGTACTTATATGCACTGAGGATATTCATAATCCACAAAGGATAGTCTTGAAGGATAAAAGTGTTTCGAACATTATTCTTATCGGTTTCTATATTTTTTCCCTCTAATATTCCGATCAATATCTTTAATCCACTAGTTGTGGATTCTATAAAATACCCCAACTTCACTCTTGTAAATAATTATGTTTTTTCCTAGCTATCATTAGGAACTATTTTTTTTCCTGGAAGTTGAACTTTTTCCGATTACAAAACGGTGGTTATTTTTGTCTTTAGGTCTTTGTGCGGGATAGATATGATTTTTTGAGAAAAATCGGTTTTCTCACTGTTTTTTTCAGATTTATGTTCCTTCTTTCCTACATAACTCACAGAAATCCCAAGAAAATCTTCTTTCACAATGCTGATTACTATTCTTGACATTACGACGAATCGATTGGAAAAAAAGTCATCTCAAAAGGATAATATTTGAAGAAAATACAGCCAAAATAAGATGAGCCGGGTCCAAAGGATTAGGGATTTTTTCGAAGGTGCGTGGTTGAGGGTTAGTGTTGTATACAAATTTAATGAAAAGCTGATATATTCAAGTTATATTCACGTGGAGGGAGATGATTTCCATCAACATCCACTAATATTTACGAATTCATCAAAAAATCAATACCAAATTTGTGTTCAGTGGCTTTCAAACTCCACAGGTAATAAAATTTTTCGGAATTCAACGTTTTTCAAAATTATGCCCGCCGTATTGGATCCGTTATATTTTTTTGTTGGATACTTTTGAAGACCGTTTCAAGACTATTCTACGACTATTTTCAGACTGTTGTGAAACTCAATCAAAACGACACGAAATTCATTTCAAGTTCAACAACAATATATCTAACAAATATCTTCGGAGGATTCGAGAACTACTTATAGGCTGTTGGGTGATTGTGTGGGGATGATTTGTACCATTCCTTAGGAAAGTGTTCCCTGTCCTTGCAAAATTTGCTGATTTCTCCCCCTATTTTTTCCTCAAAACATGGACAAAATATGGAAATTTTCCAAGTTTCTGAGAATGAACTTGAACCTGACACTATTGGGTAATTTGGAAAACGGCGGATCTCTGTAAAAAAAATTCTATCATTGTTCGTTCCAGAGCTATATCGATTTGAAATTTCTGGACCTCCAGCCAATCAGATTTCAGCAACTTTAAATCATTATAGCTCCGAAACGAACAATGATAGAATAGTTCAATTCTTTTTCCAGAAACCCGCTGTCTTCCAACTTAGCGAATAGGGTAACGCTCAAGTATGTAGCGCATAGTACTTTTGAATGATTTGGATTTGAAAAAAAATCTAAAAATGCTTGCATTTCAAAAACCGAGCTTCGAGAAAAATTTTTTCAAATAGGGAATTATTGCATTTTGGCTGCAGAATATGCCACAGAAATGCGAATGATGAATTCTGGGATAACCTGTATATACCCTATACATAATTATCGGATTTTATGAACCCTGGTAAAAAGGGATTATATATGGTGTATATATAATTATTGAAGTTCATATAAGTATTATCGAAATTTATATATGCACATATATAGTTATATATAGTGGTATATATGGAATTTGAAATAATTATATATGAAAAGAATTATTCAGATTTTTTACTATATACCGGGTGATTCTAAATTGCCGTACACTTTTCTGAGAGCAGATTCTCAATGAAATTCTGAAAAGATTTTGGTCCGGGATATCCAGACCTGATCCTTAGATCCGGAGATATGAGCATTTTTTAATTTTTTGAAAAATCCAAATACCTTGGAAGTACCATATGTCTGACTTTCGAATCTAACACCATTCTCAAAGTCAGATCACGGGGTGTCACTGGGATAAAATTAATCTAATTTAGCTTCCTTCGTTGTGGAGTTATAGCGATTTAAAGTTGTTGAATTCTGATTGGCTGGAATACAAAGGATTTCAAACCGCTATAACTCCACAACGAAGGAAGCTAAATGGAATTTATTTTTTTTCAGGGATACCCCGTGATCTGACTTAGAAAATGGTGTTGGATTCGAAAGTCAGAAATATGGTACTTCTGTGGTATTTGAATTTTTCAAAAAATACAAAAATACCCATATCTCCGGATCTGAGGATCAGATCTAAATATCCTGGAACAAAATCTTTTCAGAATTCCATCAAGAATCTGCTTTCAGAAAAGTGTACGGCAATTTTGAATCACCCAGTATAACAATTCAAGTTTTTATATATAGCTCCATATATAACTATACAGGGTGGGGCATTTAAAGTGTCGCGGGCGTTTTTTCCAAAAATAAAGTGAGATACAAGAAAATTTTTCGGACAAAAGTTGTAGGGTACCGAGGGGGACATCCGATGGTGGCCTTGGCTTTGACCTCAAATCTCATCTTCAAGGGCATTCTGAGATCAACTCTTGTTTTTCAAATAGCATTTCATATTTTTTACTGCAGATTTGGATTCTAGGTCAAAAACCAAGAAACTTTTGTCTGAACCATTTTTCTGAAATCCGCAAAAGTGGCGCTCTAATCGATATTGTTCCATTTCGAATCTGACATTCGAATAACTCGAAAACGAAGGGTCTTGCAAAAGAATGTTTCGTACAAAAGTTGTCAATACACAACACATTTCAATCGTCTACATTACCACCATTCAGAGCTCACGCGATGTAAACAAACGACGGGGTTCAGTGAAAATTCACGATTTTGAAAGTCAGTTTGTCAGTTACATTTGATTATTACTTGGTTTATGACAAATTGAAAATCATGGATATCCGATACACGGTTTCTGAAAAAATCGATATGATCTACATTTACGGTGAAGTGCAAAAGAACCCCAGACAAGCATATGACTTGTATGCAGAACGATTTCCTGAAAGAACAACGCCATCCATTAGGTATTTTCAACGCATTACACAATTATTCTCAGAAACGGGAAGTGTTACAAGGGAAAAACGACATCGAATGAGAGCTGTTAGCGGAGAAAATGCGGAAGTTAATGTACTAGCTGCAGTAGCCAATAATCCACACGTGAGCTCTCGTGAAATTGAACTCCATTCGGGAATTTCTCGAAGAAGTGTTCTTCGAATACTGAAACGTCACAAATTCCATCCGTATCACATTTGTTTGCATCAAGACCTTCACGGTGATGATTTCGAAAATCGTGTACAGTTTTGTCGATGGGGTCTAGCGCAAATGCACAATAACAACTTCATCAACATATTATTTTCTGATGAGTCGTCGTTCACCAATCATGGTCAAGTAAATCGACATAATATGCATTACTGGGCGACAGAAAATCCAAGATGGTTACGTCAAGTAGAGCATCAAAGACAATGGGCTGTGAATGTTTGGTGTGGTATTTTTCGATCTCGAGTAATTGGACCGTACTTCATTGCAGATACGCTAAATGGAGAGAAGTACAGACATTTCTTAGATCAAGTACTTCCAACATTACTTGAAGACATACCTATTGGGATACATAAAAGATACAGTTTATCAACAAGCACCGACTACACCTGAGAATATGCGTCAACGAATCATCAATGCATGCGCGAGCATCAATGAAGATATGTTAGCACGAGTTCAGCAATCTTTTGTAAAACGTTTTGAAATGTGTATTGAAGTCGAAGGCCATCATTTTGAGCATCTACTGCATTAAAATTATCCAAGTGATGTAGACGATTGAAATGTGTTGTGTTTTGTCTGTTATACCTCATCACCTCCGTTTCAGTTCAAGGGGTCCCCCTTGGAATCAGACAACTTTTGTCCGAAACATTCTCCTCCAAGACCCTTCGTTTTCGAGTTATTCTAATGTCAGATTCAGTATGGAACAATATCGATTAGAGCGCCATCTTTGCGGATTTCAGGAAAATGGTTCAGACAAAAGTTTCTTGGTTTTTGACCTAGAATCCAAATCTGCAGTAAAAAATATGAGATGCTATTTAAAAAACAAGAGTTGACCTCAGAATGCCCTTGAAGATGAGATTTGAGGTCAAAGCCAAGGCCACCATCGGATGTCCCCCTCGATACCCTACAATTTTTGTCCGAAAAATTTTCTCGTATCTCATTTTATTTTTGGAAAAAACGCCCGCGACATTTTAAATGCCCCACCCTGTATATGTCCTTATATAAATCTTAATAATACTTATATAAACTTCAATGATTATATATAGACCATATATAATCCCTTTTTACGAACTTGTAAGATTTATATAAGGACATATATAGTTATATATGGTGCTATATATAGAAACTTGAATTGTTATATATAGTAGGAAATCTGAATAACCCTTTTCATATATGATTATATCAAATTCCATATATACCACTATATATAACTATATATGTGCATATATGAATTTCAATAATACTTATATGAACTTCAATAATTATACATAGACCGTATCATATTTAATCCTTTTTTACCAGGAAAGTTCATATGCAGTCATATATATATATATATATATATATATATATGACTATATATGGAAAGTTATTTTTATTATTTATAGTCACTTTCAGTCTTATATATAGTTACATATATAACTATGTATGAGTATATATGGATTCCAATAATACTCATATAAAATCCGATAATTATATATAGAGCATATACAACCTTTTTTCACTAGGGTATATAAACTTGAATAATTATACATAATTATTCAGTACTGTCGCGGGTAGGAAAATGTTCAAAATTATATACAATCCATAAATACTTCAATATATTTTGTATATAAGTTAGATATAATTTTGAAAATTTCTCCGATCGAGAAGGATTGAATCGATCAGGAAAAATTCTGTATCCAATCTTTGATTATTCTTTGTGGTGACTATTTCATGATTGTTCAACGAATACCTGGTCAGAATGATTCATTTTTGGTGCATATATAAACCATATTTAATTCATATATGAACTTCGGGAAAATCATACATGGTCATCTATCAATCATGTATAATTTACATATGGAACATATATTAGCATACAAAATTCATATATGATCATTCAATCCATGTAAGGCAGGAACTGTAACGTTATTCACTTCCGTCACTCATTATATATAAAGAACATATACAACAATATGCATATTGTACACAAATTATATATTTTGTATTTAATAAGTAACAAAAGTGAACAACGTCACAGTTCAACGTTACAGGACCAAATGTGACCCAGTATGTGGGTATACAATGACATATACGTTGTATATATGGTCATATATGAAATTACAGGGGTCATATATGAAACTGTGTAATCATATATGTAGCATATTTGGTCATACAAGGTGTGAAATAATTCGCGGACCGGATTTCACAGATGTAACTTGTACCCAAAATGCAATGATTTCTCATTTGGAAAATTTTTTGGAAAAAAGTCAGTAAACCAAATTTTCGTTGACTAGTATGTCAGGTTTTGGACGAATCACAAATTCGAGAGAAATGGGTTGACTGGAGTGTGATAATTCGTTGATGTTGTCCATTGTTTTAACAATTGGAATCCCTTTTCATTTCGATAGTCAAAATAATGGAAAGATTCAAAGAATGATTAAATTCTGATATACGATCTCTTCTCAATTTTGTGCTTTGTGCAAAAGTGACACACTAGTCAACGAAAATTCGGAGTACTTATTTTTCCTATATGTACATCATATTCTCCAAATAATGTCAAACAACTTAACAATAGATTCATAATGTCCAGCACTGTGTCCAAATCAGGAATTTTTTGCTCAATCATAGAAAAAACAATTTCTACCCAGAGAAAAATCCCCTGGTTCATCATGATAAAAAGCGTGACCTCTGGCCAAAGCTGCAAATCACTTGAATAGTCACGTCAAAAATCACGTAATTTTCCACGTGATTTCGACATGTCACTATCCCACGTGAAAATTTCTTGCTTGCGCCAATACTGACGATGGAAAATAGATAGGTGCAATGCTGACATCCAAGGCTTGGAAATCTATATCGAGCCAACGTTGACTGACAAGTGGCACAATCTTACACCGATGTTGGGAATCATAATTTCCAATGATCAATCCATCATTGGCTCAAGATTGTGCCAATCATGGTTCATCGTTGTCCCAATTTCGTTTGGACAAAAGAAATTAACTTCATACGAACAATTTCATAGCACGGCTGAATATCAATCCAAACGTTGACAACGTTTAGAAGAAATGAGTACCCAATGCAGTGCCAAGCCTGGTCAAAGCTTGGCTCGGGCTAGCCACGATCCTCAATTATACGTCTCCATACAAAAATTCCCGCGTCCAATGTCAAAGCGCCACCCTTCGGTATTGTTTCCAACGCTCGGCTCGTTTCTCGCAAGCGCTCAACGAGCTATACGGCTGATATATAAGCATCATATAACCTTCTGATTTGAAAATTGTTGTCTTCATCATAGGTCCTTCATCGCAGGAGAGATTTTAGCTGTGCAGACCTATGGACTCGTGGACATCAGAATTTGAATTATACTTGATGTAATTGATTTGTAAGGTAACCAGTAATCATTGAGTTATATTAAACTTATAACACATCTTGTATTGGGTTGATCAAATAAGTTTCTTCGTTTCAATGTATACAGAGATTCTCTGGCCCTGGTTTTATAAAATATTTCAGGTTCGGGCTGTACTTCTTAACATGTGTGGAGGGGAAGCAGTCGATGTCGGGAATATATGACTCTGAATTCTTATTATATTTTTGCAATCGTTCAACATAGAGTTGAACATCGGCACAACATTGGCTCAACGTTGGCGCGGGATTGTCGCAACGTTGAATCAATTTTGGCCGATTATTGACTCAGTACTATTATAGTATTGACTCAAATTTAGCAGTCAACATCATTTATGTGTAATAAATGATGGTACCTCCTTTAAATGCATAAAACATCTGACCATTGGCAGACCATAAAAAAATTCGTCTAACAGTCTTGGTTCGTAATGAGTACAAGCATGATCCAATCTTGGATTTAGATCGAGCGACAAATTTTTTCAAGGGTTGCCAATGATGGCTGATTTGACTGCCATAATCGTACCAATGTTGGTCCGTGATTGGCAGAATACATCAATGGAGCTTGTAACGATGTTATCATTTCAAGCTTGCACCTTGCTAACCACCAAGGCTCGGCCAATCTTTGTCAGTGTTGCGCCATCCTAGTACCAATCGTCAATTTTCACCTGGGACTGTTGGTTAAACATTGATAGTACGAAACATGAAACTCATTTATCTAGGTGAAAGATGTATCGAATTCTCTGAACATTGTGAAAACATTTACAGTTCATATTGTTTCGTATTTCCGAAGTGGTGTTTATAATGTCCGATAGTTTTCAACTCAAATAAGGAAGTTCAATGTTTTGAACTATCGATGTTTAACAAAAACTACCCAAATAACACAAGAACTTCTTGAATATGCTATGATTATTCAGTGAATGTGAAAAGAATGTGCAAATAGGACTATTTTGGATAAATTCGCCAAGATATTTTATGAAGGTGCATAGCACATAATTATTCAAAACAGTCTCATTTGGAGGTTCTAAGCATGTTCGTCGGATTTTCCAAACACGTTCTTAGCATTTTTAACTTCTTGTGTTGCTTGGGGACGTATCACTGCAGTCGATTCCTAATAACTGCCCAACACTTCATTCATTTGAAATCCATTTGTCAGAAAATCCTCACAAAAATCGCGTAAAAAATCACGTCATTTTGTTTTCTCTGAGTAGTACCTGCATACAAAATATGTATACTCAGATTAATATAACAAACTGCTCAATTTATGTCATTTTTACGACAATTCGATAGTAAATTTTCAGAAAAGTACGGAAAATTCTTCACTCTTGTAAATTTCTCTCATAGCAATTTTTAATAACATACATATGAATTTTCAGAAAATATTTACAATTAACATTCTATGCAAAACTACTGAATAATCACAGTATGTCAAGATTAGATTATGTCGCTCGAGAATTTACAATTGTATTTGTAACTTGATGCTACAGTTTAAATCGTTTATTGAAACGAATTGGTGCGCGAACAAGACGATATTCAGCTGTGAGACACAACCTTTTACAATACATTCTTTCAACGATGCTTTCAGTTCCAAGGAGTTAATTTGAAGTGACAAATAACAATGGTTCATCAGCTGTTGGGAATTTAAAATTTCGGTTCGTTTCTATAGACAATTCAAACTTCAAGAACATGAAAATTGAAGGGAATTAGACCATTCGATTCGATGGTACGCAAATCTAAATGATTTATGCGAAGTCATACGTACTCGTCGTCGGTAAATCCTAGCATATGTACAGGGTGTTTGGAAAAAGGGATCAAAGGCGACGACAAGCTTGGAAAAAAAGTCCTTCATCGACGAGAGTAAAGCAGTATATAGGTATACGACTCAATTCAACTCGAGTCATTTTACGTGGCTCGAAATAAATCCCAGTGTGCAGAGGCATTCATCGAAAACGACACCAAGGATGAAATGAATGAGAGAAAAAAAAGAAAGAAAAGAAAAAGAGAGACTACCGGTATAATCCTATATGTATACCCTGATATAGTATGTTTGCTCATGTTTTACATTGACGCCCCGTCTGTTTGCAGACAGTAAATTATGTCACACAATGAGGGTTTGAGAGAAATTGAAACCCTTTTTTTTCACCATTCACTTTCTTCCTTTTTCTCAAGGTTTAAGGAAACGGTAACACGATGTGTCAGTTCATCTTCCTCGGTCACTCTTCGTTCCGTTTCTGGGTTCTTTATATTGTGTATTACAATATACAATCTGAAATAAACGAAGAATATCTTGATGCTTGAAAAATGGTCTTGAATCATCTCCATCAAATCACTCTAAAAGGTATTTGAAATCTTTGATCTTTGAAACATTTTAGTATCCCGATCGATACCAACGAATGTAAAGTACATGGCGGTCTCTTCTCGTTCTCCTTAACGGTATCCATAGAGACGTAGCGCAATGGCCGCTCCGAGGACGTCGCGGCGCTTGCGTCCACGTGTAATTGGCTTTCCAGGGATGAGAGGAGTACTCACCACGCATCTCTTGAACCATCAATCATCCCGATGAAAAAGACAATATTTTATATCTTTGAGATGTCTACGTGATAAACATATCGTTGTGCATATGACAAAATGTAACAACTCACGTTTGTAAATAATTGCTATTCTCATGCCCATCTCACGACAGAAATTCTGCTTCGTTTAAAACATTTCTACTGGATGTCTAAAAGATTTCTCATGCACCGTTTTGACCATAGTGCCTCAGTTTTTTTCTAAAGAATTGTAGAAAAATTAATGGTTTATCAAATTTTGTGAGTTTGAATTTTTGTTTCGTTCCTATGAACGATTCGAACTCCAAGAAGACGGAAAAATAAGGCTTTTCATTAAAAGTGGGGTAAATTTTCTCAAAGGAAGTACACCCATGTGGAAAAAATATTCCCAACCCATTCATATCCTATTTTTCTTATTGAACAAATTTAGATCCTTCTCAAAATGGAGAAGGAATTCTTGAGAATCCATATTGAATTCTTCACGCACTCTTTATGATCTGATGGACTGTATGGACTGAAATTCTATTGTAATCTGGTACCAATGAACGATTAGAACCTGAACAATATCAATGAAGTTCTTTCTCTGCCGAAAACCCCCTTAAATTCTATGATAACAAACAAGCAATAATGAATAATTGGAAATAAGTGATGCTTTCGTCAATGCACCCTTAGATCCTATCACTTTTCATCATTTCTCATTGCCTTTTTGTTTCAGAATAGGATTTAAGGGATGCTTTTCGACTGGTTTGTGACGAAATATAATTTTATGGGGGCTCCTTTGAATAGTTACCCAAGTGATATGAAAAATATATATATATATATATACATATGTATGTACTGCGATGATTATGTGATCACGTGCAAAACATTTATCGAAACATTATGCGCTGAAATAATTTTGTTGTAAATATTACCGTGAAATTTCAGTAGTTGAAGGACAAGTGAAAATTCTTCAAGAAATTACTGGGTGCGTTTTGAAACAGTTGAAAGTGATATTTTCTATAAGTTTTACAAAATACATAGTAATATTTTGAAACATTCCTACTGGTCTCCCGATCACTGAAATTTGACAGTAATTTTTCAAATAAAATTCTTTCAGCGTAGAAACGTGCTCATCGCTTGATTATCTAGAAACAATTTTATTGCGTGGGTGACTCTCGGCACCAAACATGTAAAATTCCTTACAATCGATGATCGACAAAATCGAACATATCATTAAAAATGTATTATGAAAAGCTATACCGTTGGAACTACCGACAAAATTTGAAACGTAATTACATTTTTGTGCGTGTTGCTCGTCATGTTGTAATTTACTCACATATATTGTAACTCTTACGCTCATTGTAGAGATACATTTGAAAGAGGGGATTGTTTAGAAAGAAAAGGAACGACGGGCACGACCCACTGAACGTCAAAGCGAGTTAACGTCGAATAAATCAAAATAAAAAGGGCGCGTTGAAACGAGCCACGCAGAGACGCGACGGTCCAGAAAGATCGAAGGGGAACTCACAGGGAATGGGTTTCAAAGAGTTACCTGTATTCACCTTTACTTGCGTTTGCACACATATTCACAAACACACACGGAGTAGATTATTAATATATCGAAGAGATGATGTATGGTACCTTGTTTGAAGTTATCCGAAAGAAATGTGTTTTTGTCTTGCGTTTTTCATATAATAACTGACAAAATTAGTTGTTATGTCGAGATCCACACAAACATGTTAGAAACATTTGGTTCGAGACATTTCCGTTTCTGTGCGGAAATCGACAAATAAAAATACACCGCGTTTGGATGTTGTTGAAGTTTGAATCGTTTATTGAAACGAATTGGCGATCAAGTAACGAAATACTCAGCTATTGAAGATCTAGAATTTTGCAAATCCCTCAAACGATGTTTCTACTTCCAAGAAGTTAATTTGTGGAATTGAACACCCAATAAACATCTCGATTCTTCAGATACCTTTACGAAAAGTCCACCCTTAGGAAAGTTTCACACGTTCATGCAAAATTTCCTTATTCTCTTTCCCATTTTGCCGTCAAAACATGGAAGATAATATGGAAATATTGTAAGTTTATAGAAATGGGTAGGGAAACTTTTCTACACCCACATGCACTTTTGGGAATTGCATTTTCTGGACGTTCTAAAGCGTTTGGCGAAGGCGAAATATTCCCTTCTGCACAATGCACGGAAAAAAATAATTCACCACGTTAGCTAGGAATCAGCTGTGGTAGCTATTCTGCGTATTTGATAATTGGATAGCGAGAAAAATTGCTACAAAAGTTAGATTTTAGTTTCTATAGCAATAACGTTTGTTGCCACAGGTAAAAATGTCCGCATGAATTTTAATGTAAATCTACTGAAAGTTTTTTTCAAGTACGTAACTGAAAATTCATGTACAGGTTCCACGAATTTCAAGTCTACATACATTAAATTTAATGTACATGGATTTGAAATTTAATGTATGAATACATGAAATTTGTATATGAATTTTCATTCGCGTTCCAGAGAAAAACTTCCAGTAAATTTTCTTTGAAACTCATTAAAGACCTTCAAGCGACAGACGAAACATATGATATTTTTCGCACCCTTCTTTTATAAAATATGTAAGAATTACAAATTTCGAATATGTGACAATAAAATACATGCATGGGATTGCGCACTGTGAATGCAAATTCTCATTCCATATTGGTTCTGAAATATAGGAAGCCAAATTTTCTGAATTATAACTTTCAATCGTAAGAATTTTTCATCGATCCCATAATGTTTCAGGACCACTATGAAATTAAAATCCTCAATCCCAAGTATGTATTTTATCATCGTATTCATAAAATTTTTATTTCTCACGCAAAATTTCGTACCCTTCCCCAACAGAACCTAAAATTTGTGTACGTCCAGGAAACATCCAAATACTTTTCTCAGACGTCCTTCGGAGGTTTCCTGGACGTACGCAAATTTCAGGTTCTGTTGGGGTTCAGTGTCGTTCAAGCACTCTCAACGACAAGACTCGTAGAGTGTAACCTAATGCGATTGAGAATAATAATTCCAAAATTTATAATCACAAAAAGATTATAATTATTCAATTTATTCACTCAATTTCAAACATTATCGATGGTTATGTTGTTTTCTCAAATCTCTATCGATTTAGTCTAAGTTAATTTTTAATGTACTGATACTTGAAATTGTAATTCAATTCCACATGATTTGAAAATTAATGTAATAATACTTGAATATCATTTCATGTACCTTCAAGTTCAAATTTCATGTACATTGGTACATTGAGAGTGCATTAAAATTCAAGAAATTTTTAACAGTGCAGCTAATTTTGAGCTATCCAAATACCAACCACATCATTTTTCTTCCGTGTGAATTTTGATCCTAATACAATCCTTTCATTCCCTTATATGTAAAGAACATGGAAATAAAAATATGGAAATTTTGCATGCTTGAGAAAATGAATAGGAAAAACTTCTCTACGTGCATGCCATCCAGAGTTTTTATAATTATTTTTATCTCATTAAGAAATTTTCCACATCGTTTCAGATATTCTAAAGAAGTGATTGCAATTCTATCTGTAAAGGAGTCTTCACAAACCCAATCCGGCGCTGAGAACCGTAGAAAAGGTTTTCCTGTCATGTTTTGAGGAAAAAATGGGAAAAAGAATGAGGAAATTTTGCATGGACGAGGAACATTTTCCTGAGGGGGTTTATATAGAATATCAATCATTAAGAAAATGTATCAGATTGCACGGAAAAAAATGTACTGTTCCTGCAACAAGAGGCAGTCACGTCGCAAGAACAGGAAAAAATCCTGTTGCAGCAACAGGATTACTACTGTTGTTGCGACTTAATAGTAAATTTAAACTTTAAATCGCACCTTCTGACTCATTACGACGAACTCATGCTCCAAAATGAACCTTTAGTTCACTTTTGGTGCATGAGATGTGAGTCAAAAAATAAAGATATAAGAATGCCTGCAGTGACGACATCTTCTACCAAAAATTCATTAGTCACTATAGCTATTCGAGACCAATTAAAAATGATTTATGTATCGATTTCCAAAAACTTGAAAAATAATATTATCAAAGAAAAATGCGAAGAATGTTCAAAGTGTAATGTTTCGAAATCAAATGCATAGAATTCTCTGTTGACATAAATAAGATAAATCAAGAAATGAGAGTAGGAATTGATGTGTTTGTTTTCATGATCTGTTCGGTAAGAAGGTGCTATAATTCTTCATATCAATGGGAGTATAAAGGTATGAGAATGGAGAAAGAGAGTCATAGAACATCTCTAAGTGGGAATGTAACGTCCCCGTAAAACTGAGATCATTCAAAGAATTAATTGATCATTAAAGAATCAATTGATTCTTATCAAAATTAAATCTTTCCAATGAGAAATGTACAAATTTCGAATTAGTACATTCCTCATTTCAGACTCAAATTTCCCGTTTCAGGCTCAAATGATTCTAAATAAGTTCGAATCATTTTTCATCAGAGATTTGCACTATCAATCGTTCTGAATGATTTCGTTTCTGCAGGGAGAGCTAAGGTCGTTGCAGCACTGAAATCCCATATAGGTATACGGCACAGGAGTAGAAAAAGAATTCTTAAGAATTCATATTGAATTCAAATTGAATTCAAATTGAATTCTCTTTGCACTCTTTCTGACCTGATTTGCTGTGTGGGATTTATCTCTCTTTTTATCAGTATTACAAGTTTGCAATCCACTCCCCTCCTTTACACTGAGAGAAGTTTTTATTACATGCATAATACAAATAGGAATAGCTATAATAAATAGTAAGAAATATCATGTATGTAGTTGAACTTATTATGCCTTCAAACAAATTCATTACATTATATACACAGAAAAAAGCATTTTTTTGAATCTAAGAAATTGTTATTTGAATACGTCCGAATGAATATTTCTTTGATACAAACAAATTTGTTACTTGGGAGAAAAATCAAATAATACATTTTTTTGATGAAAAAAATATTCATTTCCGTCAAAGAAATATTTTTTGAACCTATTCAAATAACAATTTCTTAGATCCAAAGAAATACTTTTTTCTGTGTAGTAATCTAAGTGTGTAATCTATACAATAATCTTCAGTATACATATCTCATAGGTTTTATTATATGAATCTATTGCTATTTCTATTTTTTTATTATGTATTTCCCTCTGCGTATTCTTACACTCAGAGAAAAAAAGTTGCTGAAACAGCAAACCTCGAAGATTTGCTTTGCTGATATGGCAAAACTTGTTGCTGAATTTGCTGTCACAGCAAAAATCTTGCTCTTTTAACAAGCGCTTGCCATTCAGCAATCCGAGATTGTAGATATACAGACAACTAGGAAATTTTGCTGAATTAGCAAATATCTTGCTAAAATAGCAGAATTTTTGCTGTAACAGCAACCGTTTTGCTGATTTAGCAAAGCAGATTTTTCGGAATCGCTTTTTCAACAAGAAGTTTTCTCTGCGTGTATATTCCTACGGATGAAACCCTAGCCTAGTTCTGCTTGTGAACTGTGCACCAATACCGCCCATTTAATTTCTGTAACTGAATTCAAATGGATTGATTGAGTTAGTCAGTACTTCCAACTTTGACGCGAAAACCATACTCACACAAATCCAAAAGCAAACTCTACCAAATCAGGAAGTCAAGTTCCCTATTCATAGTGGAATATTTTTGGTTGAATATTCCACATTTATTTTTCACAGTGAATAATGAAAACATTCAGAAACAAAATATTTTTCATTTATTGATTCTTGTGTTTATTATATTTTGAAATAATCAAGAAACGTGCTTTTTCATCCACCCTGTTGGTTCCAATTGTTCAATAAGCTGCTGCATATAAAAACATACAAATTTATGTACCGCGTCAGATCAACGGTTCATAAATGAAAGTTTTAGAGGAAATTGTTTGTCGAAAGTTGTTGACGAAGTTTTTTCCTAACATTTGGAATATTTATATCTGTCGAACAACGTTGATGAGAGAAATAATTCATGCATACAATTTTGTAATAGAACATTAAAATTAGTTACGACTTGGAAGTCTGTTAATTGTTTGCATTTTAGCCTCGACATATTTAGCGAATCGAACTTGAATAATATATCAATAAATAAAATATTTAAACACAGGTCGAAAAACCTCGATAACGAATAATGTCTATCTTATGTCCAAGTTTGGTTCTTTCGTAATTTTTATTCATTGGAATAAACACTAGAGCCGGAGTCGGAGCCGGAGTCGGAGTCGGATTCGGAAATTTTAAGTGGTCCGGAGTCGGAGTCGGCTGTGTGAAAGCTTCGACTCCGCAGCCCTGGTTCAAGAGGCATCGAATAATTTAAAAATCTCGTATCACGACGACGGACAACTTTGTGCCAACTACGGACGAAGAAGAATTATCAGGGACATTTTTAGAAATGCCACATCATGGCTACAGACAACTTTCCGCGAACTAAAAATGAGGAACAATCATTTCTGTTGTGAACACATGAAGACATTTCCAGGACACACTGTCCTGGAAAATTCCGCACACTGAGAGAAATTTATAGTTAAATTTACTATGTAATTATAGAAATGGGGGAACATACTGACTTATAATGAAATTTACTATAAACCATTGTAAATTTGTTCGGGTTTCTATCGTTATGCCATAGTAAATTCCATTATATTATAGTAAAGTTTGTGACGGGAAAAGGGTATAAAGGAGATGGAAGGGGAAAACGGACCACCATCGCAGAACTCCTAATCGATGAGAGACACACGTTATCGAACCTTGATAGATACGAGACGAATCAATATATATTGTACCGATCGTCATCGAAAACCCAAAGAAAGAACAATATATGGAAGGACGAAATATCTCGATATCCGCATTGGACGGTGGACCGAAGGATTTAGGGGACGCACTATATTTAAATCCGTATCGTATTAAAAAACACATTGATAATATTAAAGTGGAATACAACGATGTTATCTGTATAATGAAGCAGCCGATGAGATTGATAATGTCGTCCAACTCTTCCATCTCCATTCGTAGGTTATTTTCGATAACTTCTTTTAATAATCTCCATTCAAATCAAGCTACTGGGTCCGGCTTGTGGGCCATCTGACTTTGCAAACATTAATTGTTCTCCCATTCTTATAATTCCATAGTAAATTTAACTATAAATTTTTCTCAGTGCATCATGACTGTGCACTAATTTGGACAACTTTGGACAGAGTATGAACAACAACAAAAAAATCAATTCTGTTGTGGAGAAATCTGGACAACCCCAGGACATAGTGGAAAATGTGGCATATCTTAGGGATATTTCAAAGATGTATGAAGTGAGAGTTTGTACGATAATCCTAATTCCATCTTCCAAAAGATGCTTAAAAGATATCCCAAAAGATATCTTCAAGTTATCCGATAACTTTACGGAAACAATTTCAAAATGCCTCCACTCATTTTTCTGGTGAATTCCACTTTGAATATGAGAATGTATTATATTTCGATTCACTGAATGCTCCTACTTGTTTTTGTGACAAAATCTCTAAGAAAGTACTGTTTTTACCAGCCCCTTCCCCCCCGCCCCTCTCAAATTAGGTGTAAAACAGAGGAATGGAACAAAATCGACTAATTCCCTCAAATATCTTGTGAACAGTGCGAAATTTTCGTATACAATATTCCTGCAGCAATGCTTATAGCTCAATCTTCAAGTTATTAATTCCACAGATAAAATATCTCATCACTATCAGAATTGGAATTCATTTCTTTCTTTTCAACTAAATTTCAAATTTCTATACGCATTTATTTTCCCACACCAAGATCTTTTTTCTAATCGACAATGAAATTGACTCACCCTCAAACGCTAATAGCATCACTTTCCCATCTTGATGACTAAATCTCAATAGAAGTTGAACAGGTTGTGTCGTACGCGCCTTTCTCCTCGCTCCAGCACCTAAAAGAACGATAAGTGGTAATTGATTTTACGCCCCTTGATTTATGACCCCGCCGTGTTACACGAAATGCCGATTTTGGGGTAAAAATCCGGAGAATCCTATACCCCGGCATCGATGATACCCTTTGTCACCCTTAGAAAATATACGCTCATCAACATGTGTTACCCCGTTCTCGCTTTTGTGTCCCAAGGGTACAAAAAAATTTCCATCTTTATCGCTGAAATATCTTTTTTCCAACGATCTACGATACGGAAAAAATAAATCTTCGTGAAATCGATATGTCGAAGCAATAAAATCACGACGTATATTCTCAATCCAACTTTTTCGATATTGGAAAATATTGATCATATTTCAGAAGGAGGTTTTGAAAATGACAAAGCCTCCGAAATTGAGAAAAATAGAAGGAGAAAAAGAAGAAGAAGAAGAGGAAGACTCGTCCTTTAAACGGAGTAGCATTACAAATTTCTTGAAAGCGCTTGTGTATTCGAATTGAATGGTGTTCAAGAAGAAAAAAAAGAAACTGAGTCGAACTGAATAGGCTTTATTACGTTATTGTAAGAGAGGGTGCATGCGCGTATACCGTATGTTTTCGTGTTGTCAGCTATGGAATCAGCGGATTAAAAGTCCTGAATGGATGCCTTCCGCCTTAGGTGCATTTTTTATTCATTTTCGATCTTCTCTTTCAAAAAGTGAAGCTGATCCTAAAGAATATGTACACGCGTATGTTCGATTTATGTATATGTTTATTATATTTTGAACGGCATGAGGTTCCACGGAATGTTCTTTAACGTACTTTTCAATTCCGGGTGTAGAAAATCAAGCACTGTAAGTATTTTCGATAGTTCATTCGCGGAAGGAATTCACAATAAAATTCTTGTATTGTTAGTAAGAAAAATATCTTAACGGTGAGATCATTTGCCAATTAGAAAAATAAATACCGTACCTTGCGCTAACAGCCAAATAACGTGTTGATCGTTCTTTTCTTCATTTCAGACCAACAATTTTACATGGATTTAGGAAAAATGAAAGTTACTAATTTTCACGCTTCGTCATGACATTTATCGATTGAGATACTCGATGTTGCGCTCCAAAGCGTAAATCAGAGCACTAGCACAACGATTATCTAGTTCAAATGAGAATAAAGTAGAATAGTGGTTGGTTGCAAAATTTGTACCAAGTCTGATGTAAAAATGCCACTGAACCGATTCCCATACAGCCCCTCGAGATCTTTTGAACGTTCAGACAACGTGCTTGGTTACACAGAGAACGTGCAAATAACGTCTCAAGATGTTTTAAGAACGTCACATGTATGTCTCGGTTAGTTCTACTCATATGCACCATACGACGTTCTGGGAAAGTGTTCAATAAAGGTTTTCATAACGTTGCGCGAAGCTGTATACCCAAGTAGCACAACAGGTTAGAAATGCTAAGAAGGTTCTTGGAAGTTCTGAGCATGTTTAATGAACATTCTTAAAATCTTCGAATGAGACTGTGTTGGATAAGTATATTCTGTGCACATTCTCAGAACATGTTTTTCGAATTTATCCAAAACAGCCTCATCTGCATATTCTATGCATGATCACGGAATGAACGCAGAATATTTGAAATATTCTTGTGCTACTTGGGTACATGTTTTTGAAGGTTAGTTTTTATGGAAGTACGTTGGGGAAACATTCTGAGAACGGCGCGTAGTAGATGAGAAGAATGGGTTGAAAACGTATTCAGGGGCATTCAAAATGCAGGTCCTCTGAACGTTTGGAGAATCTACTTCCCGGAGATCACCCAGACAGCACAGGAAGTTCTCTGTATGTTTCGGAAACGTACTCTTGGTTCTGCGTGCCTTGGTCTCCATGGAATAGGTTTTCCAAACGTTTGAAGTATCTTCCCTTTTGATGCTTCTGATTGAGTTCTGAGGACGTTCTTTTTATCTCCTACGGGATGTTCCCGCCATGTCTTCCAAACGTCCTTTCATGAAAACTACCCTTCAAAAACACAGAATCACACGGTGGACATGAATGGAACTAAACGGGACATACATGTGACGTTCTTAGAGCATCCTGAGACGTTATTTGCACGTTCCCTTTGAAAACCAAGTACGTTTTCGGAACCTTGAAAAAACCTCCCGGTGCTGTATGGGCAAAACACGCAGACCCAAGTGCGTGTTTTCAAAACGTTCAGAAAACTTTCTATGCTGTCTGGGTTAATTCTTATAGAGTCCGATGCGGGAACACTATTCAAACCCATTGATGTCGATTTTTTATGGCTTCGAATTGTGTTTCCGCATCGGAATCAATATAAATCAATCAGTTCAATAAAATTTTTTACGAAATGTAAACTCACATGATATATTTTTTCAAAGCCTACACATGCAAATCGAATATAATTGTTACTGGCAGTAACATTTCTTTTGTAGAATTTTCTAGACTATTATAAGGCCTTACCAGGGCTTGCAAATCCCTCGCGATAGCCTGGGAGGAGGGGAGAGCTATGGAAGACCTAGAAAATCACTAGAAAGATTTCTGCTGGAGTGTTGAATGAAATTATTTATGAACATAAATCAAAATTGAATGATAGGAAGTCGTTAAAAACTCCCGCCCGACAAATCTTGCTATTTAGATCCATAAATTATTCACTTTGAAGACTATTCGAGTAACAAGCATAAAGAAATCAAGACATCTTGAAACGTTCAAAGCGTGCCGTTTAAGTAGATTGACGTATCTTTACCATCTTGACGAAAGGATCGTGGATAGTATCGATGATCGAGCACCCGATACTTTCTACTTGTTCTCTCTCATTGTGTACCGCTACACGACTACTTCGGGTAACATTGAGAAAAGAAAATGTATCCATTATTCGAAAGACAGCAATCGAACCGTGTCGACCATCTCAAAATAATGTCCGATCGCTCAAGATGATTTCTTCGCGCCGTAAAACATGAATTTTCTCGCTGGGCGTTTTTATGCTCTCATCGAGAGGTATCTTTTCGAAGAAGAAACTCGTATTCTTTTGTACAATGACATAACTCGATACTTACTTGAAAAAAGAAGAGAAAATCAAGAAATATATATTGTACTATGAGAGCGTATAAGATCGCAACGATCTAATCTACTTTCATCTTAATGACCCGATAATCTTTGATTCCCTCGATGCATAAAAATGTTTACGTTTCCCATATACCAGCACACATCCGAATGGATATAATCTGTACTTTGGTGAGAATTTTATTTGATGACGAGTGTTAAAGGGGTGGGAGTATTGTTGTTATGGAAGCACACAAAGTCCTGCGGAATCGGCTTAAATGCCGGTTTTTGGCCATTTATTGAATGCGACGTTTTGACGTGAACTTAGATCGGCGAGTGGTACGGAAAGGGTGGAAAATGTTGATATTATCCCCATGTGTACAGTGACTCGTACACTCTTTTGCCATGAGAACGTTCTTCGGATTTGCTGGAAGGTAATAACAACGTAATGCTCATGATTGTTTGGACAATGCAGAACATAGGGAAAACATTATATCTAAAAATTCCTATAGTGATCGACAAAATAAATCATACACTGCTTACGAAATGGAAATTATTCGTATAACCAGGGCAACCGAAAACATGCAACAGCATATTTTTTATTCTGCATCCGACGGACAAATAGCTTTAATATTTATCCATTTCAGATCAAAATGACCCTTTTAAGCCACATTTGTTAGAGCATATTTTTACATATTTGTATTTTTGTCAATGGAAATATATTTCACGGAGCATATTATTCACATTTCCAATCAACATTATCACGAGTAGAATATTTTCACAAAATGTTTTTTGTAATATAAGTTTATTTTATTACGTCCCAATAAACATTTTTATCGGAGTCTTCCGGAACACTCTAAAAGATATCTAAAAGAGATCTAAAAGATGTCTTACGCAACGAATTTAGATATGTTTAAGATGTCTTCCTTCAAGATGTCTTTTAGATATCTTAAAGATATCTTTCTACAAGATGTCTTAAACTTATCTAAATTTGTTGCGTAAGACATCTTTTAGATCTCTTTGAGATATCTTTTAGACTGATCCAAAAATGTTTATTGGGGCATATTATTTACATATTAATTAATTGATTCATTTATTTATTGGTTTATTCACTCATCTTCATGGAAAGAAGAAAACAGCAATGGTTACTGTGAATCCCAGTAATTCATTGAAAAAAAATGAAAAATCAAATTCACGCCGTTCATTACTGCGTCTCCCAGTAACCGTTAATGTCCAAGCAGCATTGACGAATTTCACTGCAGTACACATCACTGTAATCGCGCTAACCTCTATCATCCAAGCGTGTTTTCATTTGTTTTTCAACTGATTGCTGTTATGGACAGTAACCAGTGCTGTTTTCTTCTTTCCGTGTACTTATTCACAAGCTGGAATCACTGGTATATCAAAAATCCAAAACATATTGCTCTGAAAGATGATTGATTCACCTTGATTTTGATATATTAAAATATAATTTTCAATCAACATCTCAATAAAACATGAGTATTGAACTTTTCAAACACATACAAGTAATGAAAGATGGGAACCTGGTTTCCTAATTGTGATGTACATTTTTGCATTTAGCTTTCGATCGAAATCTATAAATCGAATCAATTAACAATTGCAATAAAATGTCAACATTATCCTGTCTCAGAAAATATGAAATATCTATTCAGATTCAGAATGATTCAGAGCAATTCAGAGCAATTCATCGTGATTCAGGAAAATCCAAAAGAATTCAGAGACTGTTGGATTTGGAAAAATTATGTGTCGAACTTTTTAGAAGGATTCAGGGAAATTAAGAAGAAAATAAATTGAATGAAATTTTTCGTTCAAGATTTCAGAGGCATTTAGGGGATTCCATAGAGATTTGGAGACAGGTGAGTTGGGAAAAATTGTGCGTTGAACTTTTCAGGGGGATTCAGAGAGATTCGGAGGAGCTCAGGAGAATTCAGAGATAAGTAAATTGAGTAAAAGTTTTGTTCCAAGATTCAGAGGGATTCCGGGAGTTTTGGAGAGATTCAGAGAAAGGTAAAGTATGAAAAATTGGACGATGGATTTTTCAGAGGGATTCAAAGAAATTTAGGAAGATTCAGAGAGAAATATGGGTCCAATTTTTGGTTGAAAATTTCAAAGGCAGCAAGTTTCAGAGACATTCAGAGACAGGTGAATATAAGAAAGAATCGTGCATTGAACTTTTCAGAAAGATTCAAAGAAATTCAGGGGAGAGTAAATTCAGTGAAATTTTGGGTTCAAGATTTCACACTGTAAAAAATTTATCGTCCTTGTGTGAAGTGTTTTTACTGTGCAGGGGCTTTCAGGTAGTTTAGGAGAGATACAGATACACACAGAGAAAAATATATGGGAATGATTACCATTCGTTCCAGTTCTCATCGCGACTTTAGAATAGGAGTTGAGAGATGACTCGCGGTTTGGTGATCGTTCTTATGTTAACCTACCGTTTCCATGATGATGTAAACAGTTTATCACATTCAATCTGATCTCGAATGGTCTTATCGCGATTCTGAAATATCTGTCACCGAATTACTATTCTTTCTAGTAACCATTACTGTATACTTTCCTCAGTGCAGGTGACTCGTTCCTACCTGTTTCTGTACAGATTTTGTCATTTTAGCCTGTTTCTGTCTGGCATTTTCGACAGGAGCGAATTAGAAAAAATTGTGCGGTGTATTTTTCAGAGGGATTCAGAGGAATTCAGAAAAATCCACTCAAATTCAGAGGAAGCTTTGAATTCTAAATCAATGAATGAATTAAAAACAATTCAGAAAGATTTAGGAAAATTTCTAAATCTCTATTTGAAAAATTCCGAGAGAATCACAGAAGATTGGAGATATGCAAGATGTATCGCTCTGAAATTACTCTGAATCTCTCTGAAAAATGTCCCGAAATATAGAGATTCAGAGAGATTTTTTTTACCAAAGAAATCGTACTGATGAAAAATTTTGTTCCGATCTTTTTTCTCTCAAACAACACAGTAAATCAAAGATTTTCCATATTAAGGGCATGATTTCATTTTTAAAGTATAGTCAACTCGAATTGGTTTGAGTATGCCAGCGAAATTCCTAAAATATTCAAAAATTATCCTTCTAAATATATTTTATCCAACAGTTTTCGTTTTTTAAAAGCTAGCTTGAAGAAGATTTTTCAAAAGTGTCGAACATATTCCTTTTGAATGTTTTTCAGCAATCTTCCTTAAAATGTCTTCCAGAAGATGGAAACCATCGTAAAAGATTTCTTTCAGGAATCTCCCTAAAGATCTTTTTTTTGAAATTTCAAAATTTCACTTGTCTAAATCTTGACTTGTGAATGGAGAAAAATAATGTTCTAAATATTACTACATTTTGTACTTAAGTAACAGTATAAGTGAAATAGGGTAATTTTTACAATACAGTGTAGTAAAAATTCATACTCAATGATTTGAAAAATCGTTCAATTTGGCGCAACATCACATCATAAAGCATGAATTTTCACCACACTGTGTTGTAAATATCATATAATTTCATTTATACTGCCACCTTAGTACAAAATGTAGTAATATGTATTGAAAGCCACATTTCCCTCCGTGTAAAAGACGTCAGTCAGGACAATATTTTACAATACTGAAGAATCGCATATTTTTGTGTCATTTTACGAAAGATATCTAAAATTTTGTTCGAAGAAGAAGTGGATTATTATAGATGATCCACCAGTAAATCTTCTCAGATGATTCTTTTGAACTAATTTTTCATATGTTCTGCGTACATTCCGAGAATGTAAATTTCCCATATGGCACACCCACTCGAACTATATTTTGAATCATCCATATATTTACTCAATAAAATGTAAATTTTACAACTTTTTTTCCTCAATGTAAGAATTTGTGTTAAAAACCATAAAGTTTGAAATTTTCAGTTAAATTCATGATGAATTTTATACACATGTGCTGGAAATTAATTTTCTATCCGGTGATCGGAATTTCCTGGTTGCCGCATACAAAATAACGACAATTATTTTTTACAGTGGAATATATCTACATATCTGGAAAGCATATGATTTCATGTTGAAACTATGAAAACTGGGTTTTATCACACATTTTTAGTACAAAAGACAATTTTTTAAGAGCATATTTTCTGAGCATAGAAACCAATTTTTGGAGCATATTTTTAGCGCTTAAACAACCTTTTTAGAGCATATTTTTGACCATATGACCATCACTTATAACCACAGTAAATGATAACAAGACTTCTGGCATTCGCAGAATTCTATCGATGTTTGAATAACAATTCAAGATACCCATATGAATTCCCACCACTCCTATCAATTGTGTCATAATTAAAATTTTATAACCCAATAGAAATTCATATTTGAAGAAGTGACAGTCGCGAGATTTGGTTATGGTGAAACTGCGTGAATAATTGACATTTCGGTAAAAAATGAAAATATTTCGCCTCCCTTAAGATTCCAATGAATGAAGAAGAAAAAGAAGAGCCCGAGATGAATTTTTCAAATTATATATCAATTATATATAAATCAAAATAATTCATATATGATTTATATATAATTTTATATAAATTACAGATGTATTCAAAAATTTTTTCGCATGAAGGAAGGAAAACAGTCCTATAAAAAACATTCCGGAAAATGATGGTGATCCTATGATAATGATAAATTTTGATAGAATAGTGTTCGCATTTTATTGGTTTAATCAAACCAAAATCAATGCAAGAATTCAACCATAGGAACATTTTCCTTGTTCTTCCCAAAGTTCCTGATGTTTTTCATACCTGATCTCCATTTTTCCTTGCCTTTTTTCTTAGAAAAATCTAGAACTAACCGAAACTTCTGATACTCAATTTTTGAAGACGAAGAAAAAACCTAAGTGGGAAAATTTTCAAAGTTATATACAGGGTGTCCCAGAATTCGCGAATTGAATTTCCCAGGTGTATTCTGCAGCCGAAATGCAATAATTTCTCGTTTGAAAAAAATTTTGTTGACGCTCAGTTTTGGCGATATGGGCGTTGTTAGATTTTTTTTCAAATCCAAATCATTCAAAAACACTGTGTGCTACATACTTGAACTTGACACCATCCGGTAAGTTGGAAAACGGCAGATCTGTGGCAAAGAAATAAAATTATTTTATCATTGATAGCGCCGGAGCTATGGCGATTTGAAATTTTTTAGCTTTCAGCCAATCAGGATTCAGCAACTTCAAATCGCTATAGCTCCGGAACTATCAATGATAAAATAGTTTGATTTTTGACCACAAATCCGCCGTTTTCCAACGTAGCGAATGGTGTTGAGCTCAAGTATGTAGCATACAGTGCCTTTGAATGATTTAGATTTGAAAAAAAATCTAAAAATGCTGATACCTCCAAAACTACCCAGGTGAAAATTGACGATTGGCACTAGGATGGCGCAACACTGACAAAGATTGGCCGAGCCTTGGCGGTTAGCAAGGTGCAAGCTTGAAATGATAACATCGTTACAGGCTCCATTGATGTATTCTGCCAATCACGGACCAACATTGGTACGATTATGGCAGTCAAATCAGCCATAATTGGCAACCCTTGAAAAAATTTGTCGCTCGATCTAAATCCAAGATTGGATCATGCTTGTACTCATTACGAACCAAGACTGTTAGACGAATTTTTTTATGGTCTGCCAATGGTCAGATGTTTTATGCATTTAAAGGAGGTACCATCATTTATGACACATAAATGATGTTGACTGCTAAATTTGAGTCAATACTATAACAGTACTGAGTCAATATTCGGCCAAAATTGATTCAACGTTGCGACAATCCCGCGCCAACGTTGAGCCAATGTTGTGCCGATGTTCAACTCTATGTTGAACGATTGCAAAAATATAATAAGAATTCAGAGTCATATATTCCCGACATCGACTGCTTCCCCTCCACACATGTTAAGAAGTATAGCCCGAACCTGAAATATTTTATAAAACCAGGGCCAGAGAATCTCTGTATACATTGAAACGAAGAAACTCATTTGATCAACCCAATACAAGATGTGTTTATAAGTTTAATATAACTCAATGATTACTGGTTACCTTACAAATCAATTACATCAAGTATAATTCAAATTCTGATGTCCACGAGTCCATAGGTCTGCACAGCTAAAATCTCTCCTGCGATGAAGGACCTATGATGAAGACAACAATTTTCAAATCAGAAGGTTATATGATGCTTATATATCAGCCGTATAGCTCGTTGAGCGCTTGCGAGAAACGAGCCGAGCGTTGGAAACAATACCGAAGGGTGGCGCTTTGACATTGGACGCGGGAATTTTTGTATGGAGACGTATAATTGAGGATCGTGGCTAGCCCGAGCCAAGCTTTGACCAGGCTTGGCACTGCATTGGGTACTCATTTCTTCTGAACGTTGTCAACGTTTGGATTAATATTCAGCCGTGCTATGAAATTGTTCGTATGAAGTTAATTTCTTTTGTCCAAACGATATTGGGACAACGATGAACCATGATTGGCACAATCTTGAGCCAATGATGGATTGATCATTGGAAATTATGATTCCCAACATTGGTGCAACATTGTGCCACTTGTCAGTCAACGTTGACTCGATATAGATTTCCAAGCCTTGGATATCAGCATTGCGCCTATCTATTTTCCATCGTCAGTATTGGCGCAAACAAGAAATTTTCACGTGGGTAAGCGTCGAAAAAATTTTTTTCAAACGGCAAATTATTGCATTTTGGCTGCAGAATATACCTGTGAAATCCGGTTCGCGAATTCTGGGACACCCTGTATAAGTCATATTCGGAACGTGCCATTATACTAACCCTTTTCACGGGCTAGAACCAACCGTTTTCGTGTAGAACTTACTTTTTAGTTAGAACTGACCCGTACATTATGTCCTGCTTACAAACATGGAAAAGAATACAAAAATTCTGCAAATCTGAAGATATGAAGAGCGAAAAAAACTTTGCAACAGAGCTATTAGGACCTGAGTTACACATAAATGAAGACGCGTACGATGAATGCTAAATCAGATCTTAAGAATGAATCAGCATTCTTCCAATAGTAATCGATCTATTCAATGCACAAAATTGAGACATAAGATGATCAATACTCGAACACCTCGTCCTGACAATAACTGAATCGGATTTAATTACAACATTGTACGAACGGATGAACAATTCAATCTGATGGGATAGGAAAGTTTTTTTTTCGAAATCAAAAATTCCGGTTCTGTACACCCACACGGAACATATGTTCGAAAACAGATCGAAAAGAGTTCTTAAAAAGTAATCTAAATGAACTATTTTTTTCGAATCTTTTCCAACCTCATTATGAACACATGGAATGCGTAAAGAATTCATAAAATGTTCAGAAAGAAATACGAATGAATATCATAAACGTATTGATAGTACTCTCAAATGTCTGACATTTTGAATTCCTGCAGTATTCGTTTGTGCATTATTTCGAGCTTTTTATGAACTCATGTAGAAATGGATTGTGAATACAGTTTTTCTCATTTGCACAACAGAATATCGATGGAACACGATCGATGAAGAATTTTTGACATCGGAAGGTTATGATTTTTTGAAATTCTTTTATACTTACCAGGAATTAATAAAAAACTGTAACTCACGTTTGGAGTTTAAACCTACTTGGGGACTTCATTATTATGCATCCCTGGTTGGAAGAATCCATTGAATCTGACAAATGAAATTCAATGAGATTTGGTCAGAACATTGTTCAAATTTAATCGTAATTTAGTGAGATTTGGCCAGATTCAACGAGATTCACATGAAAGTTCTGACCCAATCTCATTGAAAAATCGCTAGTGAGTTTTCGTCAGAACATTGTTCACGTTTAATTGTAATTTAATGAGAATTGGTCAGAATCAATCGGTTCTTTTAACCAGGGATAAAAAATTTCTCGTAAACGCATAATTCATGAAAAAAGTTGACGCAACGTTTGGATTGCTTCTTATGATGCTTGAGTACCCTCAATACTATCACCCAACACTGAAGATTTTTTTCCATTATTATCTTATTGAAAAAAATTGAATGTTGGAAATGAAATACAAAGTTTGAAATATTTCCAAGGTGCAGCCTTTTGGTAACAAACTGAAAAAATGTAATGTAGGATCTTTTTTGAGCGAGCAATTTAATTATTTCTACATAACACAGTCTTATGTTTTAATGTAGTTTTTTCTTCATCATTTGAATATAACTCAAGATCTATTTTATTAATTTCGTTGATCTTTCAAAATTCATTATGAGTTATTTTTTGAACTTTTCGGCTGCTTAGGATAAGGATTCCGATGGTATTTTTGCAGCTCTTTTCGTAGTATTAGAAAGCTCTTCAAAAATTCTGCGATGATTTGCAAAAGTATTACATTCGATCGAAAAAATAATTCTAAAAGAGTCATATTCTTCAGACATTTGCGAGCTCTCTAAGTACTCTGCGAGTATTCATTTGATTACTTTCGATATCCTTGAAGAATTCTTTTCGAGGATCCGTATTTCTTTTCGAATTCTTATGGACCTTCTTGTGCTGTCTGCGCAGACCTAGATAAACCTTCGAAGACCCATCCCTGAAAATTTCAGACTTTTTCATGAGTTAAGTTTCAAGTGTTTTGGTAAGAAAAAAATAGCACCAAATGGAGCCATCTATGCACTCGTATCCACTTAATGATACATTCCATCTGGAAACATGAGTTCTGTGAACTGCTCTTCAGGCCTCAAAACAGTTTCCATGTATTTTCAATCTACTTCCGCACGAATATACTTAGGGGTAGTTACGTTTACTGATCGTCTAGATGACTTCCAACTACTTAGGTACGTCTTAGGTTCACTTATGAAAAATCTGAAATAAAATTTCAACAAATGTTTAACGTGGCATGTGATCTAATTTGCTTCCGCGGACTTCCGTTCAGGATTGAAAACACAGTTTCCATGTACTTCCGATCTATTTCCCCATTTAGTGTCCGAGAAGATGATTTCCAATTAATTACCCATGTGTGTATGGACCAATGGCCCAATGGTGGACCAAGCCTGGCACAAGACCTGCCGAGACTTGTCTTGAACACTTTACCAAACTTGGCCCAGGCTTGGGAATGATAAGATCAGGACAAGCTTGGGCCAGTGGTTTTGCCAGGCTTGGGTCAATTCATTTACCAAGCATGAACCAATGCTTCTTTGATCGCAGATATGGATGAACAAAGTAATTGATTCATATTGCAGTTCATGACTTTCTCCCTCAGATTACCGTACATGAATTATTTTAAAACGATAGAAAAAATGTGACAAGACTGGGACAAGCTTGTATGATCATTGAAAAATTTCCGTTCTTCGATATTTCAATCAAGTTTGATTCTATTGTTGAATTATACTCAAACTCAACTATAGCGTGTAGGATTAATTATGGCAGGAAGATCGGGCCAGCCCTGGCCCGATGGTTATCCCCAAGTCTTCAGCCATTGTAAATTCAAAATTCAGGCAATATTTATAAACATTGTGCCACTCATGTGGGCAATATTGACCCAATTGTTTCCAACGAATGCTCGATTTTCAGACTTGTGCCAAGCTTGTACCAAATGTAGTGACCATTTCAAAAATATTAACGAATGTACCATGACTGACTATCAATCGGGAACAACGGGACAATCATGGAACAATATTAGACAATTTGTTCTTCACGGAGGTTTGTTTCTGACACATGTGCCAACCTTAGGACAAGCTTGGGTTTTTCTCAGTCTTGACAATACCTGCATGGGTATATAGGGACATCTTTGTTTTCAATCTACTCAAGTTCACTTATGTAAAATTTGAAATGGAATTTCCACAAAAAATTATGCATCATGACATCCGATCAGCTTCCGTGAGTTTCTGTCGGACTCTAATGCGAATAATTCCATGCATTTCTAAGGAAAAGAAATTTGGTTCATAATTAAATGTACTTATATTCAGACGCAAGATATGTTCACGTAATCATATAAGCGAACACTAAACATCATTACTCCCAAGTATATTCGTGCGGAAATAGAGCGGATATGCATGGAAACTGTGTTCTTAAGAGGTAACACCACAGTGGAATTTAAAAAAAATCAAAACATTTGTTTTTGGCTCAAAGTACTCTTTGAGGACCCGAAAATGATATACCGTAAACTACAAACATAGGTCCGACTAAACACGCACGACTCAACTGTTACAAAAACTTTAAACGCGTTTATTTCAAAACAGTATGTCGAAAATCGGTGGGAGCTCTAGCTCCGCCAATTTTCAATCAATCGCCTCGGGGGTTTTTTTATTGTATTCGTGATATGATTATCTAGTGAAATATGTACGGGTTTTTCGGAATATTGATATTCGCGTTTTTTATTCAACATTAAGTCACGAAATTTAGGGTGAAAATTCTACTTTTTTCTTCAAACCGATGCCATTTCGTGGAAAATGCACATTTTTCAAAACGGATACGTATTTCACTAGCTTTTGGATTACAGAAAATAATTATTTTTGGTTCTGTATTCTACGTCAATTCTGGACTGAGTTATTTATCCCACCGCACGACCATGAATTTTCACAGTGTTACAGTCATTCACCTGTCAAGTCGCCATTTTTCACAATAAAATTCCACAAAAAAATTATTTTGTACTTTAATAGTAGCGGAACACCGTCATCTAGTTCAATTTGAATAGGAACTTTCTAATTTTTGGGGAAAAAATCTGAAAAAGCGTTATTTTTGGAGAGGTCACTGTGGTGTTACCCCTTAAGCCTGAACAGAAGTACGCGGAAGTTGGTCAGGTCACATGACGCTGTAAACATTTGTCAAAATTCCATTTCCGATTTTTCCTAAGTAAACCTAAACAGATTGGAACCTCAGATGTGTCTAAGTAATTGGACGCAGGAATTTTTATAACTTTGATTCGCGCCTACTGTACGTGTGAAAGGAAGGGAAGTGTCGAAAACAATCGAATACGTAACCAGCTTGATTATATCAACTATACTTTCTTGGTTGAACCAATTAAATTTTCAATAGCTGTCATTAAAAATATTTAGTTGATACGTTTTATTTACTGTCACCGTAGGAATTTCTCTGGGTACTTTTATTGAAAATAATTAATAATCGAATGACGAAATACTCAGCTTTTGAAAACCCAGAATCTGAAATTATATGTTTTCAACGATATTTCGAGTTCCATGGAATTACTTAATTCAAAAATATACATGACAATGATTTATCAGATTTTTAGAGCTTAAATTTCCGTTCCATTTCTATATACACACTGAGAAAACACTCCCGACTAGAAATTTACCCCATGGACCAGATCAGGTAAACCTTGATCCAGATCAGGTCCTGATAAGGCAACCTCATCAGGACCTAACAAGTCATGTCACGCTGCACTATTATGAGGACCCCATCAGGAAAGACTAATTAGGATTTTGTGAGGAATTCCTTACTAAAACCTCAAAAATAAATCAAAACTAATCTATGAGCCTGTGCGAAAATTGCAGTTCGGTTGACAGATGTGAGGTTAAATTTATCAACAATGGATGAATTATTTTTGTGAAATGTGTGGTGGTTATTTCTTGAATAATGTGTATCAAAAAGTCTGTTAGTAAGTGCAAAATGATTAAGTAAATCAGTCATAGCTGTTGTAGCGTGTCAAAAAATCGCAATTTGTTGATGCAGTGAAAATGAATTTTCTTCAAATACTTACATCAGCACTTCTAGGCAAAAACTCAGAGATCATATTGATTTTGTAAGAAATATGAGTAAGAAAAATGAATAACAAAAAACTTGAATTATTCACTTGCAGCTCGTCGGATGGTTTTATTTTTCAAATTGAAGAGCACTCTTGGAGTTGAAATTTTCAAATTTGAGAAAAAAGCCTTATCTTCTGAGTTGAATTTGTTGTTAGGGTGATAATAAACTTGTAGGAAGAGTTTTAAAAGTTGAGTGGAATCTATATTGATCAGGAAAGTCCAAATCGTGTGGCAAAAGTTAGAAAATCTGTCAACTTAGCTGACAGCGCATGGGTATTCTATCAGCTTTTCTCTACTAAACCAAATGCTGGCAGGAGAAATTCATCAAAATATAGTGAATTCAAAGTGATGTGAAGTAAAAGAGGACAGATACATGCATTGAATTTTATTAGTTATTATAAAAATGTTGATAAATATGGTAAGGCTATGTATGACTCAATGTATCGTTTCTCAATATTTTTGTTTCAATGATTTGCATTTTTGAGTGTGCATTTTCGTATCTTTTCACCAGTAACTAGTGTTAGGTTGAGAAAACATGTGTATTGAACCTGTTTCATAAATATAATAACATTTATTTGTAGAAACATGACACAACATTATTGGAACAAAAATATGGGAAGACGACACTTTGGATCTTCTATAGTCTTTTCTTATTTTTTAGAACGTTTATAAGAACGAATAAAATCTAATGAATATTTCGGTCCTCTCTCACTTCACATCACTTTGAATCCACTATATTTTGATGAATTTCTCCTGCCAGCATTTGGTTTAGTGAAGAAAAGCCCATGCGCCGTGAGCTAAGTTGACAGATTTTCTAACTTTTGCCACACGATTTGGACTTTCCTGATCAATATAGATTCCACTCAACTTTCAAACTCTTCTTACAAGTTTATCATCACCCTAACAACAAATTCAACTCAGAAAATGAGGCTTTTTTCTGAAATTAACAAATTTCAACTTCAAGAGTACTCTTTAATTTGAAAAGTAAAACCATCCGTCGAGCTGAAAGTGAATAATTCAAGTTTTTTGCATTTCATTTCGAACATTCGCTTGAAATATTTTTGATCGAATGAGTTCTTCATGACCTTTATTATTACAAAATGATTGGGATTTCTGAGTTTTTTCCGACAAATACTGATGTAAATTAATATTGATATAGATATTGTCGTTGTTGATATTATCGTATATTTGAATAGAATTAATTGTCACCACATCAGCAACTTATGATTTTTTACATATTACAGCAGTGATAACTGATTCAATAATTCATTTTGCACTCAATAACAGATTTTTTTATGCGTATTAATCAAGAAATAACGAAAGAAGAGTACTTGTTCGAAACTTATATTTGATTATGACGAAACACATATTCATTCAGTTCATATATACTCTTTGAATAATACTCAGATGATGTGATGTGTAGGAAAGAAAAATGATGCTGAATAGTCAATAAATCAACCTTATGAGAATTGTGATAAGTTAAATGAAATACTTATTTCGCTGGTGATGGTTGAACGTTTGCTAAGTTTTTTTCGTTGTTGCATAACGTGGAAAATCTTGTGAAATTTTCATAAGTTCCGCCTAATTAAAACCCAAATAGTTAGTTTTCAATTCACATTGAGAATAGATTGAACAAATTGTTCAACAGTTTTCAGAAGTAGGTAATGTGTTCGGAATGAAGGGATTGAATTTAAAAACAGGCACAGTTGAAAATCGTTCAAACATGTTCTTCTTATTGAAGGAAAATTTGTTTAATCAAAGAGTGTACAATCTGAAATCAAGTCTGTACATTCTTGTATTCAGTTTATCAAACTATGTCCATGATCTTAGGATGACCGAACGAGGGCCTGATGCGGATACAGCGAGGAAAACCTACTTCGACCTTTTCAGGATAATTTGAGGAAATCCTGACTAGGACCAAATGAGGTCATCCATACGTGAGTCATCCACACCTAATCCCGATCAGGACCGTAACGGGTATTCCTTATTTCGGATGACCTTGTCAGGTCCTCATCATATGTTGGGTCAACCTGATGACAATTTCCAGTCGGGCTGTAGCTGAAAACGAGCCCAAGTATATTTTTGTAGTCACAGTACAGTGAGAAAAATTATTTGTTATAAATTACTAAACTCGCTAGTATATTGAAGATATACTTGCATTTTAAGGTTATATATACCAAACATTCTTATCAAAAGCATCAGACTTTCTATTATAAAATGTCATTATCCCACCATTAACTCCCAGAAAGTCTGGTACTTTTGAAGAGAATGTTTGGTATATAACTTAAAAATGCAAGTATATCCGCAATATACTGGCGAGTCTAGTAATTTATAATAGACAATTTTTCTCCGTGTAGCCATATTTTCCATAGAAGTAGTATGAGAATCGTTGTAATAGTGAGAATATAGCTACTGTGACTAAAAACCAGGGCTGCGGAGTCGAAGCTTTCACGTAGCCGACTCCGACTCCGGCTCTAGTGTTTATTCTCATGAATAAAAATTCCAAAAGAACCAAACTTGGACATAAGATAGACATTATTCGTTATCGAGGTTTTTCGACCTGTGTTTCAATATTTTATTTATTGATATATTATTGAAGTTTGATTTCCAATGTGTAGAGCATTTTCACTTTTAATGCAGCTAAACAGGTTCTGAAATCGTTCTTTTCATATACTACAAGATGTTCTCGTAATGTTTTTCTAACGAACTTTCATGAAAACTAACTTTCTTTTTAAGGAGACGAAACAGGAGTCGGAGTCGATGAAATAACATTCGACTCCGACTCCCCTTTCGACTCCATCCATCATCATTCCACGACTCCTCGACTCCGACTCCACAACCCTGCTAAAAACTGTACTCGAGCTCATTCTCAGCCTGTTTTTTCTCTCGGGGCACTGTAAAAAATTTGACGGTTTTTCAAACAAACATTTAGTGGATTTTCAAACAAAATGCGGTGAAAATCAAACATTTTTGTTAGTCGGCCAGAATTTTTGATTTCCTCTAAGATTTGTTTCGAAAATCCACTACAGGATATGTTTATAGGGGAGATTGGGGCGAGTTTTCTATAAGGGCACGTTTTCCAACATTTCGTAATTTTTCATTCAAAGTACACCGAAAAAAAATTTTTCAATCAAATAAATCATTTTGGTTCCAAGCAATATTCTGTTGATTCTACTAAATATTTCTTCGGTACAGGAGAAATAAGCATTTAACTGGAAGAAATTTTGTTCAGTGCACCATTCCTTTGAATATAATCCCTCTTTGTTTCAATTTGTCACATTTAGTGACGGCAAACTCCAAATAACAATCATGAAGGCACTAAATTAGCACAAAAGTTCATGATGAGTTCAGAGCCTGTGATGAATTCTTCAATAACTTCATTGGAATTCTAAATTCCTTATAAAATTATTCAAAAATCCATTGTGGATAACGTACCGTTTTTTTCCGTGTAAAAACATTTATGCAACATAACAATGTCTTGCAAAAATCTATACACATTCGTGAGCATTGATCCATATGATTTAGATATACATGTATATTCTTGTTCATTGTCCGAAGAAGACGTTGTTGACGGATGCAGACGGACAATTTCCTTGCCCATGGTCAACGGAGAGGAAAAACAAGCGAGGCATCTTACCTGCGATTTGACGTTTTCGCCACCCCCTCCCCTTTTGTACAGATATACATATACAACCAATGCATCATCGGTCGTGAATGAAATAGGTAACAGAGGCGCGTGGAACGATGTTTTAACTTGACGCAACGTCGGTTCCGTTTCCGTTATGCATTTTAAGAAGGAAAATACGACTTTTGTGCCAGCCTTTTCTCGATTCGACGACGGTCGAAATCTCATTCATCCGTTTACGCGATGACAGACGTTACCGTTAAAAGTGAATCGGACAGCAGAAAATCGACAGTTTTTTCTTCTCTATTTACGATCTTTGAATAGAGATCTCTTGGGAATTCGTTCCGACGAGATTGTTCCAATTTTTCCAAATTCGTCTCTTGTGAAATTAAATATCGTATATTTATTGTTTCTTCACCTTTGCTTCCGATGAGAAAAACGTGAGTTCTCCCAAAAGGAAATTGTATTTAAAAAAAAATCATAAACAAAGGTTGCGGATTTTATGATCTCTATTTTTACTCTATTGTCACAGAATCCCTTGAGTTGAAGCTACTAAATAAATTTTATTGCATTACTCATATAAATTCTCAGTGCGTATTCTTGATTTTATATTTGTGAGCCTTGAAGGTCACGGTAAAAAGAATTTGGAAGCTAAAAGGCAAGGTAAGGGAAAGAAAGAAACGAGGAATGAAATCTGAAAGGTTTGACGTGACTGAAAGTCCTTTCATCGATGACTACTGCCACCCCATGAACGAACAATTTCTTTTTAGGTAGAACGTGTATTGGAAAGTTACAGGAATCACTGTCAGAACCTTTTCATACCAAGAACTTAGAATGTAAATGGCACAAAATAGCGTTAAAAGAGAGAAGACGGGGGCCAATTTCCAAGCTGTTTACCTGTAGTCCCGTAGTCACGATCCCCAGTCTTCCTTTCGATCATTCAATCAAATGGAATGTTGTTGTAACGGTAGGTAAAAATGCATGGATTCATTATGGAATTGTAACTAACGAAGAGAACTCAAAACTATTTTACAATTCATACTCGAAATTTTATATTCTTGATACGGTTAATGTTTGTTATCTATGAATATGAAAGTACCCATACGGAAAAAAGTGCCATGTAAATTCTACATTGATTGTTGTTAATTTAACATAACTACTCACATAAATGCAATTGGAGTAAAACTTACATTGGAATCAATGCTATATTTACATTGTTACCGAAGTAAATGAGAGAAGCGTTCCTTTGAAGTATGATAACAAATAACAATGTAAATCCAACAGGACTGTGTAGTAAATTTTACACGAGATGCACCCTGTAATCGTTACCTCCCTGGTATAAAAACCTCTCTGAATCTCTCTGAAAATTTTACGTCTCAGAGAGATTCAGAAAGAATCAGAGAAATTCAGCGTGGTTCAGAGGATTTCAGAGACTAGTGGATTGAGAGAACTTGTGCTTTGAATTTTTCAGAAGGATTCAGGAAACTTCAGAGGAACTCAGAGAGATGCAGGGAAATTCTGGGAAATTCAGTAAAATTCTTGGTTCTGCATTTCAGAGGCGTTCAAGGAGTGTCAGACGCTTTCAGAGATAGATTAATTCAGAAAGATTGTGCGTAGAACTTTTCAGAAATATTCAGAGGAATTTAGAAAGATCGAGAGTAATTCAGAGAGATTCAGAAAGGAATTAATTCAGCTAAATTTTTGGTTCAGAATTCCAGAGGTATTCAGGGAGTGTCAGAGACTCACAGAGACAGGTGAATTGGGAAAAATTGTGCGTGGGATTTTTCAGAAAGATTCAGAGAGATGCGGGGGAAGTCTGGGAAATTCAGAGAGGAATAAATTCAGTAAAATCTCGGTCCTGCATTTCAGAGGCTTTCTGGAAGTTTTAGAGACTTCCAGAGACAGATATATTAAGAAAAATTGTGCGTGGAACTTTTTAGAAATATTCAGAGTAATTCAAAGAGATTCACAAGAATTCAGAGAAATTCAGAGAGGAATTATTTCAGTAAAATTTTTGGTTTAGGATTTCAGAAGTATTCAGGGAATGTCAGAGACTCACGGAGACAGGTGAATTGAGGAAAATATGTGCGTAGAGCTTTTCAGGAATATTCAGAAGAATTTGGAGAGGTTCAGCGTAATTCACAGGAATTTAGAGAGAAATTAATTCAGCTAAATTTTTGGTTCATTTCAGAGGTATTCAGGGAGTGTCAGAGACGCACAGAGACATGTGAATTAGGAAAAATTGTGCGTGGGATTTTTCAGAAAGATTCAGAGAGATTCAGCGGAATTCAGAGAGATGCGGGGGAAGTCTGGGAAATTCAGTAAAATCTTGGTCCTGCATTTCAGAGAATTCCAGAGGAAGATAAATTGAGAAAAATTGTGCGTGGAATTTTCTAGAAATATTCAGAGAAATTCAGAAAGATTCGGAGTAATCCAGAGAGATTCAGAGAAATTCAGAGGAATTCGGAGGAAGCTTTGAAATCTGAATACATTGAATTCCGGGATATTTAGAGGAATTCAGAGAGATTCAGAAAAAATCAGAGAGATTCAGAGGAAGCTTTGAATTCTGAATACATTAAACTCACGGGTATTCAGAGGAATTCAGAGAGATTCAGAGAAATTCAGAGGAATTCAGAGGAAGCTTCGAAATCTGAATACATTAGATTCCGGGAGATTTAGAGAAATTTAGAGATATTCAGGTAAATTCAGAGGGAGCTTTGAAATTTAAGTATATAAAATTCTGAGGGATTCAGCGATATGCGGAGAGATTCGTAGAAAGTTGAAGAATTCAGAACGTATCACTATCGGAAAAGTCTCTAACTTCCTCTGAATTACTCTGGAATCACTCTGAATCTCTTTGAAATTTGTCCCAAAATATAGAGAGATTCAGAGAGATTTCAAAGAGATTCAGAGAGATTTCAGAGAGATTCAGAGAGATTTTTTTTACCAGGGTCACTTTTCATGTAATTTTTACATGGGTATTTTTTTCCGTGCACACAGAAATTTACCATTGGCGCTAGCATGGCGCACATAATCATAACATCATTCTATGATTTATCAATTTGGCTTTCCCAATGGAGCCCCATCATCGGTGCAGAAATGGCAATGAAATAGACCATCATTGGCAAACAATGAAAAAATTTGTTCATCAATGTTGCACCAATGATAAAATTGTAAAAAATAATGAACCCAAAAATATGTAAAAAGTATGCGCATTTCACAATTTCCAATATATGTTAATTGGGATTTTATTGTGTTTTTCTAGCTTATCTGTAAACAACCCAGACAGCAAAAATAACCCGTTTGAATTCTTGAAGACTCCTTAATGAATTCTTGGAACAGTCCCCGTTATGTCAGTGAAAATGAATTCAAAACGAATACATGTTGAATGCCTGGAAAATTCTTCATGAACTCACAACATGAATTCTTTCTGAACAGTAAGTTGGTCATCAAGAATTCAATTTGAATTCAAAGTATTCATAATGAATTCATGTTTACGTTACTGTCATAACGGGAGCTCTTCGTGGGGACTCTTTTGCTGTATGGGAACTCGGTTTTTTTTTATCGTTAAAGTTTGTCATGAGGAGTATCCACAATATGGATCAGCAGTAGGAACCCTCTGGTGTAACCTGTAACAAAGAACGATTCACTGTTCTTTCAGAGAATTATTTGAGTCTTATATATATATTCCTTGTGTATATCTATCACTACTCGCGAGAAACACTCGATCAGTGCCTTAGCTAGCAATTCAGCTATCAAAAGTTAAAATCAAGGAGCATGCCAATATTGAGTCATGCTATTACCAATGATCGGCGCTACATTGAACAAAATTTGTGGCCATATTCCCAGGCAAATCATACCAAGACTGACAATTGAACCATGACTGGCGTCAAGCCTAGTATGCCAAGTCTCGTTAGCCTAGCCTTGGCCAATGCTTGGCCCACCGTAGCTGACTAAGCGTTGATAGAGCCTTAGAAACCAATGATAGGACCTAGCGTATTTTGCCGTGTTTGATTCAATTTTCGTTAACCAAGTCTCGACTGATACTTGGCTCGTCACAGCTCACCAACCCTTAATAGCACCTCCGACATCAATGCTAGGATTAAGCATAGGTTTGATTTGTTTGGTTTATTTTTCGTCAACCAAGCTTTAACCGACACTTGGCTTGCCGTAAGCCTAGATATAGCCACCCGACGTGGACTTGGAATTTATTCGCATTCCAGAAACTTGAAAGATTATACGCCTAAATGTACGTCAGCCCAAATACGGGTATCCTCTCAACGTCCTCCCAAATAGCACAAGAGTCCTAAAAGAGTTCTTTATGAATCCATTCCATTAATTCTGAACTCTTTTAGAACTCTTGTACTATCTAGACTAAAGTGACTATGTCGAAATCCAATTCATGTGTCGAAATATATGATATTCAATCAAGCTTGGATGCCAATGAGAAAACTATCCTATTCGTTGAGGTTGGTTGTATATCAATTATGGCACCAATATCGATTCAAAACATAAAACCAATATTGAATCTTGATATTGAACCAAGCTTGGATGCCAAGCGTTGAACATTGTTATCATCCCAGACATTATTCTAATTTGGTGCCAATGTTGGTAACCATGCTAGGCCCAATGTTGACTAGCATTGGCTCAAGCTTGGCACCAAGCATAGTACATTTGTCAACGCATACCCGGGGTTCAACCACGTTTCAAATGATTCTCATTTTCAGTAGAATCTATCGTTCAGTCAATGTTGGACCAAAGATGGGCCTAGCAAGCGCAAGCCTGCCGGAATCGTGAAGCAATGGCAGGCTGATCCCCGTAGAAAAGTTTTTCCTATTCATTTCCATGAACTTGCCAAATTTTGGTGTTCTTTTCCATGTTTCGAGAAAAAAATAGGGAAAAGAACAAGGAAATTTGACATGAACGGGAAAAACTTTCCTAAGGGGACAACCGAAATTCGTTGAACACCGATTTCGGTGCAACATTATATTTGTTGTTAATCAACATTGAATATTCATAGATTGCCAAGCTTTGCTTGTCAACATTGCGCCAAGGTATATTCTATTATCAGCATTGGTGGAACCCATAAATTTTTATATGGATAATATTACATTGCCTAACGCAAGTATCTAATAGAGATTTATGATTTTTTTTCCAAATCAAAACAATCTATTTGAATACAGTTTTGACGTGGTAAAAATTACGTTAATCCGCGATACAAAATTTCTTCTCCATAAGATTTTTAATATCCTCCCCGTCTGTACTTGCCCAACTCAAAATTTAGCACCTAGAAGACAGTTACGATCATTTTACGGTGAATACACGCGTGGCCACGCACCTACGTCTACGACCGCTAATTTCACAGTCTTCACAGTCGTTTAAAGAACGATAATTCATAAAGATTTACAGCGAGTGATAATAGAGAACGAGAACGAAAATGAGAATCCAGTTTTAACCGAGCGTGCAATATTTGACATGATATTTTTTTTACCCAGCTTCCTCGTAAGAAAAACAACATTGCATCCTGGCGAATGGAATTTCTCAAAAAATCCTAAAAAGTCTATTGGATACACGCTTTGATTCTTGTATCAAAAAGAGAGAGGAGGGTACAGGCCTTCGTACAGACCGACGGGTGGTCGATTTATAACTATGGAAGGGTTATAATACGAAAAGTACTGCACACTTCAACCGTCCTTTTTTTCTTCCCATATACATACACCACCTTTCAACTTCTCATTTCGTCGGTACTTCTTTCTTTCGAATTCGCGTTTAAACTTATAAGATCCCAGCGTGATGCCAAAATAACCGAATGTCAACACACAGTGTTACACGTATGTCAACGGGGTCCTTGATCGAATTACGAGACAAAAAAAAGAATCTACACTGTGGTGCGCGTAATGTCCCGTTGTGCCAGGTCTTTCTGTCAATTAAGCGTAACAATGTTACACGCAGCTGCGTCGTCTGTGCACTCTCGTGCCGAGGAACTTGACGGAAGTTATTATTACCGGGCAGAAGTATATAAAAATGTAAAGTTACATGAAACGCGTATATCGCGTGTTTTCCAACCTTGACCGCCACGTTCAAAAGGTGACGAAATGTCCATTCGATGGGCGAGGCTCTTTCCGCCCTCGGAACTGGACACCCTGCCAATTTCAAAATCTTGCCAATTTTACGGGTAACCGTGATACAAAGAACCACGCCTTCCACGTGGACACGAGGAAGGTTCTGTAACACTTTCATTTGAGAAATGTGAACTGGATTTTTGGTCATTTGAGGACAAATATTAATTTACTTGATGATAAACGTGAAACTAGTGAAAGTGAATCATATGAGAACATATAAAAATATGTATTTCATATAAAATTCATATATGGCCATATCCATATAATCCGTCCATAATCCATATTGAATCCATATATGGCCCATAATACGACCCATATATAATTCATATGTAATCCATATATGACCCATGGATGTAAGACTTTTCACATATGTAAAAAAATTCTGCCATATATGGAATATTCTCCATACATGGATTATATATGTATTATATATGGATCATATATGGTCATACATGGATTATATATATATTATATATGGATCATATATGGTCATACATGGATTATATACGGATTATATACTTATGATTCCACACGTTTACATGTATGGACCATATATGGATTGTATATGTATTATGTATGAATTATGAATGGACCATACATGTTGACTTTTTACTAGGGATCCTATGAAGATTTTTGGAAAATTCTTCCGGAATGCTTTTAAGGGCATTCAACAGAGGCAAAGTTATTAGATCTCACTTCCCAGCTTTCTCAACGGTAAATGAATACAATTGATTTTAATTAGAAGTTGCATTTTCTTGAGATATCAGAGAAAATGGAGCTGCTCATTATTTTTTATTTTATTCGTTCGTTTCCAAGAAAACTGGGAAAGAAATTCGAAATCGAGTATCACTTTTTGGGGAGGTGGTGAATGTCTTTAAGAGATATATGAAAGCAGAGATGAGTTGAAGAGATTGCTGACGAGATATGAAAACCATAGTCCGGTTTCTGATTGGCACACTGAAAAAAAAATGTATTCCAGTCAAATAGATATTTATTTGTCCTGTACCAAAGAAATATTTATTAGAATTAACAAAATATTCTTTGGAACCAAAATAATTTATTTGAATTAAATAGATGGTTTTAATCGTTTATTTGATTCCAATAAATTATTTTGGATCCAAAGAATATTTTGTTAATTCTAATAAATATTTCTTTGGTACAGGACGAATGAATATCTATTTGACTGGAATAAATTTTTTTTTCAGTGCAGTATCACGTTTTCCGTTTATCTCTTCATGCTGGTTGGCTTAAAAGAAGAATTCAACCAATCATATATTTTTCTTCAAAAGAAAAAAACGTGATACGGACCATGATTTTAACATTGCGTTAGCAATCTCTGCTATTCATCTCTGATGAAAGATATCAAGATTTTTTGGATATTTTGAAGATATATTTAATGAGATATCTTTGGAATATCCCAATTTTTAAGACGCATGAAACATTTTTTACACCTCTTGAAGATATCTCTTTGTAATGAACTGATCAAATAAATGATCGATTGGATATAGGACATTCCATACCAAATCGGCCACTTTTTGACATCACCGCCTCCGATATTTTTGAAAACTTTTTATGTTTTTGAGACCGATGAAAAACGCTTTCATGAATTTTTTCAGATTTTTTTGGCTACCCGTTTTCGAGATACCGACTTTTTTCAAAATTCGAATTCGTTTTTTTTCTTCTAATGCTCATAACTTTGCGGAAAATACCCCAATCGGGCTATTTTTTTTTTAAATTTTCGTTTTTAGATGTACTTGCAAGGAAAAAATACGTTTCTATCCTTTATCAATTCCTTCATCGTTTATTTTGAGTTTTCAGCAAAAAAACTGTTTTTTCGAAATTATTCCCCCTTCGATTTTTTTGTATAGATTCTCAAAAAAACTTGGATGAATTTAGAAAATTTGGAGACCAGTCCGATTGTGGGCAAACGTTCCGTTATATTTTTTTCTCAATTCGTAAAATTGTTCTTTTTTTCCAAATATTATTTTTCGACTTAATTTGACCAATGAACATTTTTAGATCGGTCTATTTAGCTGGTACGAATTTTTTTTCAACACTCCGCCTTTCAGGATATACTACTTCTTAAAGTTTTTCTTCTCATTCAGTAAATTAATCTTGAAAACCAACTAAGAACTACTACTACTAAGAAATACTAAGAACTGCTTATAAGTTGTCTTTATAACCTAAGAAAGGATAATAAATGATATTAATAATGATAAATTCATCCGTATTTAAACTCCAAAGTAATAAGCAATATTTATTTTTTTTTACGCTCAAACAACTTGTGAATTTCAAATTTCTTTGAGTTTAAGTATTTTTTAATAACATAATTATGATCCAGGCAGCACCAGAATATATACGAGACGAATATTCGAAATATATATATAGTTATATAAATATAATATATAACAATATATATAATAATATTATATATATATAAATATAAATATATGAATATACACACTGAGAGAAAGGCACCTAATTGGGACAACTAAATGTTAGCTGCCGCAGCTAGATTTTTATTTACGCTAGCTAGACTCTAGTTGGGGTAAATAAAAGGCCAGCTGTCTGAAATATAAATAAAATGGTTTATTCAATTGGAATAAGAAATATAGTTGTGACAAATGAAATTTAGCTAGCACAACTAAATTTTTATTCACACACGGAGAAAAACGAATTCGCTGTGGCAGCGAAATCTACTTTTGCTGGGTTCCTTTTGCCAGAGCAGCAAATTTTTTGCTGTGACAGCAAACTATTTGCTGTTCCAGCAATCTTGTTAGCTGCGACAGCGAATTTTTAGCAGTGGCAGCAGAAAATGTTTGCTGTCCCAGCAAAATTTGTTTGCTATTCTGTATATAATACTGAAAATTTGCTGCGTCAGCAAATTGTTTCTTTCCGTGCAGTTACTAAATTTCCTAGCTGTCGAATATTTGAATAGACCCTTTCTCTCAGTGTATATTCCGAATATTCAACGTGCATAATATATTCTGATGCTGCCTGGATCAGAATTATGTTATTAAAAAATACTCAAACTCATATGAATTTGAAATTCACAAATTGTTTGAGCGTAGAAAAAATAAATATTGCTTATAACTTCGGAGTTTGAATACGGATGAATTTATTATTATTAATATCGTTTATTATCCTTTCTTAGGTTATAAAGATAACTTATGAGTAGTTCTTAGTAGTAGTAGTTTGTAGTTAATTTTTTGAGTTAATTTACTGAATGAGAAGAAAAACTCTGAAAAGTAGTATATTCTGAAAGGCGAAGTGTTTAAAAAAAATTCGTAGCAGCTAAATAGACCGATCTAAAATTGTTGATTGGTAAAATTAAGCTGAAAAATAATAGTTGGAAAAACAGAACAATTTTTCGAATTGAGACAAAGAATAGGACGGAAAGTTCGCCCACGATCAGACTGGTCTCAAAATTTTCCAAATCCTTCAAGTTTTTTTGAGAATTTATTCAAAAAAATCGAAGGGGCATACACTTCGAAAAAACAGTTTTTTTGCTTAAAACTCAAAATAAACGATGAAAAAATTGATCAAAGATACACGGGAGAAAAAATGAGCTCTAGAAACATGACGTATTTCACGCCTTTCCGCATTTGTCATAATGTGCTTTCAACGCACGAGGCTCATGCTTGCAAAGCATGGACTCGTACGTTGAAAGCACGTTATGACGAATGCGTAAAGGCGTGAAGTACGTCATGCTTCTAGAGCTTGTTTTTTCTTTTCATGCGAGCATGGATTCCAGCCTTCTGAACATGGCCTTATGCGATCAGAAGCAACCTAAACACAACTTTCAAAACGTGAAATTTCATGCTCTTGAAGCTCATTTTTTCTCTCCGTGTAGAAGCGTATTTTTTCCTCGAAAGTACATCTAAAAACGAAAATTTTGAAAAAAAACAGCCCGATTGGTGTATTTTCCGCAAAGTTATGAGCATTTGAAGAAAACCACCTCGAATTTTGAAAAAAGTCGGTATTTCGAAAACGGGTAGCTAAAAAAATCTGAAAAAATTCATGAGGCGTTTTTCATGGGTCTCAAAAACATGAAAATCTTTCAAAAATATCGGAAGGGGTGACCTCAAAGAGTGGTCGATTTGGTATGGAATGCCCTATATACACTAGGGTTAGAGAAGTTTTTTCCAGTAAATACACCTCAACTTTTGATTGCGACCCAAAATTGAAGCTTCTGCAACCTGAGGCCTCTGTATAGCTTCAGATTTAGAGATGGCTCAATCAAGTTTTGTATTTTCAATTTTATTACCAATGTGATGAACGACGGTTTTAGTGGATAACTGAGGTGATGATGCTGTTGGCGCCACACTGAGAAAAATCACATAGTTGCTGTAACTAAATGCCACACACAGCAGCAAAATAATTCATTCATATATCAGACAACTATAATAGGCTTTTATTCAAAACAACGCATTTTGTTCAGTTAATTGAATTTAGTTGGAATGAGTAAAACTTTCAATTCTCACAAATGAATATTTTGACGTTGTGACAACCAAATCTTCCAATTGAATCAAAATATTATTTCAACTGAATTATTTAGTTGATAAAATTTGATTGTCCTAAAATATTGTTAGTTATTGAAAATCATACATCTACTAGGAATCTCTAAACAACTCCACTATAAATGACTCCAGTAATTCTCTAGGTTATTACAAGGTCTTGCTAGGCGTTGAAAATCCTTCACAAAGGCATCGTAAGGTCTTGCAAGGCCTACAGAATAACTATAGAGTGATGTCTACTGAGGATATTTTAGTCTGGAGAGATTCTAAACAATTTTTTGCATTTCCACCTACTCCATATTTCAGCACAATTTCACTGCATGAAAAAAGATTTTTGGATTGAAACAATTTATTCAACGCGCGTAAGTTCCCACACAGCACATCCACCGATGTCCACGTCGCATCTCCGTGGAGGCGAGGTGGAAGAAAGGGAGACGTGGATACAAGGTGGAAAGAACGGAGAGGCGACGTGGAGGCGACGGAGAAATGTCCGCGTGCTGTACGGGTTGTTAGTTGTCACAAAAGAATTACTTATGCTCCTATCAACTGAACTCCCTCATTCAAAATGAATAGACGTCAAATCATTGTTTTTGCTCACGCAAACAAATTTTTATTTGTATCGAATAAAGATTTATTCAAATGAACCGAAGGATTATTAAGTAAAGTATTTTTGCCCACGCAACTAAGTAATTTCCCTCAGTGCATAACTGATAATTAGACATCGGATTATATGCACTATCAAAATGCCAAAATATGCATGCAAATATGCACGAAAAAAAAACAAAATATGCACCAAATATGCACTAATGAAAAAGTCACAATTTGATTCGGAATCAACATTTTATTGCTCAAATATTAAATCTAAGCTTTACAAATCAAATAAATCTCCGCAAAGTGCACAATATACTTCATAAAATAAAAATTCACCAATACAATTCCCAGACAGCACAATGAATTCATAAAGAATTCATTTTGAGTACCATAATTTATAGAAGAGGTCTTTAAGAATGTCACATGTATTCATGAAGTGTCCAAATGATATATCAAAAGAGTCCCCGTTACGTTCGCCTAAAACCATTCATAGGGATAGTCTTCATGACTACCATATTTACTCACAAAGAATTCATATTTCTAATAAATTGTATTCCGAAAGAATTCATATTTTCAACAAATTGTATTCTAGAAGAATTCATATGGATGTCATTTTACATGCATGTAGTCAACATGAAGAATTCATATTTTCAATCAATTGTATTCATAAAGAATTCATAATGATTAAATTCTGTATTCATGTGATCAACATAAATAATTCATTTCACTCAATTTTAATGGGTTATTTAGGAGTTTTTCAATTATTTATGTGACAAAATATTGTTCAGATGAATGAATTTCACATCACAAGGAAGCAAAGTACTTCCCAGAATTCCACACTACCATCAAAATACAAAGATTGGAAATTCACATAATTTTGAATAATAACAATATTCTGTGAAGTATAACGGGCTTAATGAAACTTGATAATCTAACGTAAACTCTGAAATGTAGAAAAAAAGCTTTCCTCTAACGAGGAAGCAATTTGAGGACTCATTATACATGAATTGGAAGCTTTTTAAATCAGCTTGACATCATTGCATGTAAGTCATTTACAAAATTAAGTGCGAAGCTGTTTAGTTCTTCTGTTATGAATTCTTGACTTTTCTATCAAGCGATTATAAATCTGAGATAAAGGGTTTCGTTCTTTCTCAATAAACTTTGAATGCACTGCATGTAGTTTTCGAAAGGAAAAGCACTGAAGTTTCTTAAAGCTCCAGAAGTATGAACATCTGCGGTTAAATGAATAAGATTATGGAAATTGTATACCAAATATTGGGGCCCATATAATTTTTTGAAACCAGAAACGAATTCCTTTAATAAGTTCGCTGCTTGCTCACAATGATCGATGTACATCATGGGATCACATAAAATTTTAATTGCGAAGTTTAATGTATTAAAATGTGTTGCGTAAGCCTCAGGTAGAAATTGAGATATAAGGATTGGTCCAACGTATAGTAGAAAACTTCGAAATTCAGTAGCTTTCCATATGGGAATTGATGAACTCTTTGTGTATACTTTTTGAATTCAGTTTTGACATTTATTACGAATTCATACGGAGTAAAACAGGTGTTCATTTGTGATATCTCAAGGCACTGTTTTAGGCGAACATAATGGGTGCATCTTGGTAACACCTTATGAATACGTATTGAATTTTTCAAGAATTCTCATATGAATTCCTTAAGAATCCAAAATGTATTCGTTTGTTGGCAAATTTATTCATAATGAATTCTCAATGTATTCATATAAAAGAATTCTTTAAGGATTTTCAAATCTGAATACATTCTAAACTCATATGGAATTTGTGTGCTGTCTGGGAATTGTTTCCAAAGCATCAATTCCAAATTATGAATTATAATTCATATAAAAATATAGTACTATGTATCTTTCCAAATTTTCTATTTGGAATTTGTGACGCTTGTCGTTAAGTATCAATTTATAAGCCGAAAATGAGCGTTCTACATCTACCGATGTCATCAGACAGAATTTAAAATACGGTGCCATTTCCATAGAAATCATTTCAGGCAGAATTTGATTTGTCCTGTTAATATAAGAATTCACTTGTTCGAGCACTTTGAAACTTTGATTTTCTGAAATTTTTCGGATTTCAATCGAGAATGGTTCTGGAAGTGCACGTATCAATTGTGCAACTTCTTGTATTATTTTCATTACGATAATTCAGTTAAAGACCCTGCTGTGTTGAAACCTTGGGCCTGACAGTCAATTTTCCAGAATACAACCATGAAGAATCTCTTAGAAAAAGAATTTGATGATAACCCAAAGTTGAAAATTTCGTTCATTGTTCAAATCCACTATTCATTTCTCCAATTTCGGAAACTCTTGACATTTTACACTGAAATATGCACTATGAACGAAAAAATATCATTATATGCAAAATTGTGTGAAAAAGTCATTATATGCGTTTTGCATATGCACATATGCAAATGCATATAATCCGATGTCTACTGATAATATTGTTTACTGCTATAGGAGCTTAGAAATTGACGTACTGAATCAGCCAGTCCCCTCTCCCCCGACACTTCCCTTACCACTTCTCTCTCACTTGCACAATTTTTCTCGACAAACAATAAAAGCGGAAAAATTTGGATTTATTTCTTCTGAAGTGAAGACATACCTTGGATAACTAAATTCTCCCATATATAAATAAATAAATTACATTACGAACAAATAAATGAATAAATCAGTAGATTTGATTATAATTAACAAAATAAAACATTCAATTTGAAACGTTTCCTTTTACTTGAATGAGGATGTTATTTCCGATGTTCCTTCACAACCTGGAATCCCGATAAAAAAAAAACCTCAAGGGATCCCTCATAGGAACCCTCGAGGGTTCCCATAAGGGTGCCCCTGGGAATTTGGCACACAAATTTTTTGCCTGGGACCCATCTGGAAACCCTTCTGGGACTTTATATAAGACATTGTATTCAACATAGAATCTTATAATTTGTCAAAATTTTTTGAAATTTCATGCTTTCCGTATATACTTGTGAAATAAATTTTCAATTTACCCAACTGTGAAGAAAATTAATTCATATATCATTGAACTTGGGATTTCTAAAATATTAAAATGAACAAATTATGAGAAGGTACGTGCAATTATTCATCTTTGAAATTATAATTCCATTCAAACATGAGGGGTATCTCTAGTTTCTCTATTTTCACAGGGAAAGGTATTAAACATTTCCATCATCAAAATTCAGGGCAGCGTTATGATATTAGAGTTTACACCAGGTGAAATCAATATCGATAATGTCAGGTCACTGCAATTTTTATTCAATCCTTATAATCAAACTGTATTTTTTCCAATTAAAATTACAAATATATATTTTATATTGATCAACATATTTAATTTCAAGTATTTGTTTTTACAATACAAAAGTACGTCGAAAGAAAATGTATGTTAAGCTGTACCATTGAATTCTACACATTTTAAACCTTCTGCACATCAACTTCAGAAAAATTAGACAGATTGAAACATGAACATGAATTATTCTGCACCACTGAAAATTGCTGTCAGATCCACTCAAAAAATAGTTGCCAAAGCTATCAAAAAGATATCAATTATAGGTAAACTAATGTAACACATTTTTGGAGAATATTTCAGTATCAAAAGAGATCACTGGGCCACTGTTGCAAACAGTATTCGTCCACCATTGTTTACACTGATCAAAATCATCTTTTCAGTCTTCTTTGTTCTTATTGGGGGAGATTTGATATTTAGAATAAAACGGTTCAAAAACACTTCATGTAGGATCTTACATGAGCTCCCACGTGCGATCCCATAAGGGTTCCCAGATGGGTTGTGGTCATAATTTTTGTGCCAAATTCCCAGGGGAGCCCTTATGGGATCCTGTCTGGGAACCCTCGAGGGTTCCTATGAGGGATCCCTTGAGGTTTTTTTTTGATCGGGATACGAATTGCGAACCATTGAATTCTTCAATCAGCACAATTCCACGCTCAGCTGTATCGTTAACAACTTTCATTTCTTGTAAAGTCCTCCGGCAAGCCTTGAAGTTTTCATCGATTTCTCATTAGGATGGATCCTTTCCCAAGAAATCACATTGCAAATCAAATTGTCCGAATAAAAAAATGGATCTCTTGTCAATATAATCACTGATGTCCTAATTGCACACCGAATGTTCATACGTTTCGTTTAAAATGACTCTCACATCACGAGAATCGCTGTCTCGGAGTTTAACGGCGTCTGTCATTTTGGGCTTGAGTTGTCCCTTCCTTAATAAATTTCCTAGATCCGGCTCTGCCACCAAAGTTACATGTGGCATATTCAATGTATATTCCATGTCAGATAGATTCATGCTCTTGCCTAAGCAGACCGTATCGCAATTTTGAGCTTGTTCGATTCGATATCACATTGATTGAGCTCAAAATTTCAATTAATTTCGATGGTGATGCCGATTTGACGTCGTAGGATTGTTGAGTTCACATCGATATTGAAAATTTGTTTCCACTTGGGTTGATTATATTGCCACGATGTGGCTGCAATGTCTTACACAGCAGATAAACATCAATTATTGAATAAGACAACAGATTGATTTGAGTTCAGAGCTTCAGTTCGTTTGAATGTGTTGTTTTTACTACGGGAAATTATGGAGTTCAAGATTGTGAGGACCGCAGGGTGCGAGCCCCTCAAGCCCTGACAGATATCTCATACAGAAAAAATAATAGGGACTGAAAAGTCAATTACCTATGGTTTTAGAGGTTAGTTAAAATTATCTCACATACAAACCTCGACAATGGTCGGTGATCCGTCAAAGGATTGAATTTTATGGATCACGTCGTCCGGAATCTGCCGACAACTAGAAGGGTAACGTAAACAGATCTTGCGAATAGTAATAAAAACTTGAAGCTTTCTTGTCCCGATAATAAAAGTCTGTATGCCAGGGAGCCGTTTGTTTGTTCGTGTCCGTTTAGCTGCTGCCTCTGATGTCTGCTCGCTTGGCGGCAATGTTTGGGAAAAAACGGCTGAGATGATGAAAACTTTCAGCTCGACGACCTCCGCTACTTCTACTTCTTCTTCCGTTTGCGAGAAACTTGAGTCGTTTTCCTGGACATCGACCACGTGTCGCGAGAATTCATCACCGACAAAAGGACTGCTTCAAAAAACATTCGTATATGAATGGAAAAAAAATTCGTTCTTGTCAATTCACTGCTCAATCATTTTGAATATTCTTATGAGGAGATGAATATTATTTTCGTGGTTTTGAGTTTTTTATGGATTTATTTAATAATCGTCATTTTTAATTCACCATATACTTATCAGCACGGAAGAAAATGAACTGTTAATTTTACCAGAATTCCGGTTACTATATGGACAGCAAGGAATATCTGTGACTTTTACTGGAATTCTTGTTAAATTTACCGGAGCCCTTGTTAAATTTGCCGGAGACTTGATTCATTTAACTAGAATTCCGGTGAAAATAGCAGTAATTCTTGCTGTCCATATATTAACCGGAGTATTTTTTTCCGTGAGGGTGTCCGTTATTTACCGAGTTGTTTTTTTTCTGACGGCGCCAGTGATGCCAGTATTTCGTAGAAAAATCTTCAGATTTTGTGGCATTGGTCATTTCTTTCTGAATTGAAAATATGATTGGCCGGTTGTACAAAGAATAACCAATCATCAGATGCTAAAGATTTTTCTAGGGAATACTGGCGACGCTGCACAGCGTCCCCTGAATTTGTAGTTTATAACCTCAAAAAAATATCAGACCAAAATCAGCCCTCAACATTCATATAAAACCTTACCCTGAAGACACTACATTTCCTATTTATTTAAAAAACATAGGATCTGACCACTTTTGACATTCAATGTTTTTTCTCCTGGGCTAGTGAATATATACCAATGGGAGATATATATTTTTGTAGGGAATGGAACGCTCTAACCCTTGTAAAAATGAATCATATATGCGGCATATATGACCACACATGGTACATATATAATTTCACAGATTCATATATCACCCCTATATAATTCATATATGGGCCATATATGATTTCAGGCATTCATATATGGCGTTATGTTCCCTATATATGGGTCATGTTTGGTCCTTATATGGATTGAACAATCGTATATGAATTTTATATGGTCATATATGCCACATATATGAATTACATATGATTCATATATGACCATATATGATTCGTACCAAGTCATATATGAATCATTTTTACAAGGGAAAAACAGCTCTGTTATGATTTTTCGATAAATTCCCTTTTTTTACAGTTATTCCAGGTTTAAATTGAATTCATAGTGACTTTTCAATCTTTTTCACTTCAGCAACAAAATTATCATTATTCATATGAAAGTAAATTATGGATTTCGAAAAATATCTAATTTTAACAGTACTATAGGAAAAATTATTGAAAAAAATTCGATAAGTGAAAAACAATCCCAGGAAAAAATGTTTGGATTTGATCGGATTCCATCAGAATCCAACTGCATTCAAATTTGATCTACCTGGATCCAATTTGATCTACTCAGATCTAATTGGATGCACCACTTAATTCGGTCTGATCCCGACAAATCTGATAAGACATGGACTTTGTTCCAAAAATATTCATTTTTTGATATATTCCCAGGAAAGAAGGTTCAGAGCTGATATACCTCATCGAATCTGATCATGTATGATCAGACCCAAAATTTGGCCCCATCTGATTATGTATATTTTGTGTATTTTTTAGGGGTGTGCGGGTAGCACTTTTTTTTCGGGTCGGGTCGGGTTCGGGTATTTGTATTTCTTTTCGGGTCGGGTCGGGTCGGGTACCCGATTAAATCGGGTTTTCCAAGTCGGGTACCCGAATATAAAGAAATCGCTTGAATTTAATATTTTCAACTTCTATTCGAAGTTGCCATTGCCGTTGATATTTCAAGGACAAATTGTCTTGAGCGATTGTAGGAATGGGGGGATTTCATATGAATTCAATTCTAATATGGAGAATGCCATATTCACTACAAGTCTATCAGGGTTGTTACTCCATGTAATTAAATATGCAGCGCATTAAGAAATCTCCAAATTGCTTCATGGAATGTTTATATTTATTTTTTAATTCAATTAAAAAATATAATCACATTTATATTTCATAAATAATATATTATCTATTTTCGTATTCAGTAACCACAATATAGAATCTTGAACATCAATGAAAATAAATATTCTTCTTATAAATATCATTCTTTTTTCATATTTTTAAATTTGAATGGAGGGAGCACAACTCTTCCACATGTTTTGTCAGCAATCTTGATCGAGTTGCTGTCACAATATTTCCTGGTGAGGAAAACGTTTGCTATATTTGAATTACCCAAATGTAATCGGGTACCCGAAAAACTCGGGTAATTGAAAAACCCGACCCGACAGGTACCCGACCCGACCCGACCCGATAAAAACCCGATGACTCGGGTACCCGCACACCCCTAGTATTTTTCATACATGAGTAAGGATGATCATAGTGTGTCCATACATGATAATCACAAAACATGATATACTATAATTAGATAGGGCCCAATTTCGGATCCAATCAGATATAATCAGATTCGATGAGTATGCCCTGCTTAAAGTATCTCATTGAACCTATTAATTCTTATTGATTCCGATGCATGAAACCAATTCAAACAAAGATCAAGAAACTTCTTGGATTTTCTGTTTCACATTACTAGGAGACCGGAATTACCCCCACACACAGAAATTTCTTTTTTTTTTCAACACTCATATTCTTAATCATAAGTACATGAATAAATATTTTCCATGACCAGCAAACATTGTTTTCGACTCTCTTTGATCATATTGGGAATACAAATTAATTCGGTCCGTTTTTTCACAGTTAAAGATGCGTTTATTTCAGAAGAACATGAATTATCAAATTAATCAAAGTGTTATCCATCGCTGGCTATCACTTTTTCCCATCTTTCGGGTAATTTTCGAATCCCGATACGGAAAAACGTCTCGTCTTTCGAGGCGATCCAAGTTAGGAGCCATTTTTCGATTTCTTCGAACGAAGTGAACCGGTGGCCTGCCAAATCGTGCTGCATTTGTCGGAATAACCAGTAATCAGGAGGAGCAATGTCCGGCGAGTACGGCGGGTGCGGTAGGATATCCCACTTCAACGTTTCCAGATAATTTTTCACTACTTTTGCGACATGAGGCCAAGCGTTATCGTGTAAAAGAATAACTTTGTCATGTCTTTCCTTGTATTCCGGACGTTTTTCTCGTAACGCACGACTCAAACGAATCAATTGTAGCCTATACCGATCACCCGTAATAGAATCACTAGGTTTCAGCAACTCATAGTACATAACACCCTTTTGGTCCCACCAGATACACAGCATGATCTTTGAACCATGAAATATTCCTCTTTGGTGTCGATGTTGAAGTCGATGGCAACGATTGACCGGGCATAGCATAGTATTTTCTTTTCTTGGGGTTATCGTAGAATATCCATCTCTCATCTCCTGTCACAATCCGATGTAAGAACCCCTTTCTTCGTTATCTACGAATCAGCTGCTCGCAAGTGAAAAATCGCCGTTCAATGTCTCTAGGCTTTAAGTGATAAGGCACCCAATTGCCTTGCTTTTGAATCATGCCCATGGATTGTAATCGTATGGAAACTGCTTGTTGCGTAACTCCTAATGATTCCGCAAGCTCCTGTTGCGTTTGACTTGAATCTTCGTCGAGTAAAGCCTCCAATTCCTCGTTTTCGAATTTTTGTGGTTGTCCTGAGCGAGGCTTATCTTCGACACTGAAATCGCCATTCTTAAAACGTCGAAACCATTCCCTACATGATTTATTAGCATTGTCACCATAAACTTCCACAAGCATTCGATGGGCTTCAGCTGCACTTTTTTTCCAATTAAAACAGAAAACTAGCACCTCCCGCAAATGCTGCTTAGTTAAAACGAAATTTGACATACTTCACTGAGTAAAAATCGGGATTCTAGAAGGAACTCGGAGTGATATCAACTGAATATTATTCACAGGTGTCTCACCTGTCTGACACAATTGAAATCGGTTGTGACTTTGAAACATTCATGAGAGCGAGAGTCATCTTTTCAAACCGCACCGAACTAATTTGTACTCCCAATATCTTTAGGGGAAAAAAGTTTGTTCGATTAGGTTCAATACAGAGCTGCCAGATGGGCATTGTCATTGAGGGGAAGTGTACCCCCACTATCGTCCCATGCATAAAGGTTACATGTTTGTATAGATTTTGTGTTGAGGTGAGAGGATGTATGCGAACGATGGTGGGACTACTATTCCCCTCAACGGCAATGCCCATTTGGCAGCGCTGGTTCAATAGTTCCCGAGGAAAAAAATCTGGAAAATATGCTCTTTTCCGACGTTCACACTGGAATGTCTCCTTAATTGACCCCGAAAAATTACCATAAGCAGACAGGATTGGACTGGTCAAATCGAGATTCGTATTTGAAACGGATCAACTAGAGTTACCACAAATTCGCAAAATTGCGGTCAATTTCACCACAGGATCTGGCAAAGGACCAAAGATTGAGTATTTTTCATTGGTTGTAGTGCGGTGCTTTTTTGGACTGCACTGTAAAAAATTGCTTCCTAAATTTCATAGAAATGTATGTGAAGCAATTAACATATACATTTTGTACTGAATTTTCAAAACTTCTTTGGCTTTTCATATAAAATTTTATGATATCTCATACAGAATTATGATTTTTCATGCATTTTTATATGAATTTTCACACATTTTGCATTAAATTTCATGAATCCATGATTGAACTTGATTTCAATTACAAGTTTCAGAATTTTCATATACATCTGATATCGGAAATTTCAGAATATTTTTTACAGTGTAGTGAGATCGATATTACCGTGAAAAAGATGGTTTCCATCGTCGATTTCTGGTTTCTTTCAAACTGAGGACCAAGGACGTACCGAAAGTTGAGAATTCTCCGTTGGTTGAATTCTGGTCACTTTGTGGGAGAAAATGTTCGAAATTACAACGGATGGGAAGTATCTATTCAGTCGGTTTTCCGGATGCTTCCTGGTTCACAACCATGGCTTTTCCAAATGTGGGGTGTAGCTCGTTGGTTGGAGTTTAGTGCGGTTTGGGACTAAAAGCACCATTTTCACCGGAAACACAAAAATTGCGCCCATGGTCGATTCTTGGTTGCTTTCAGGCAGGATACCAAGAACGCACCAGATGTTAGGAATTCTCCATTGGATGAATCCCGGTCACTTTAAGGAAAAAAATCTCCCAAATTAGCACGGATACAAGGTACCTATTCGGTTGGTTTCCGGATGCTGCCCGGTCCACAACCATTGATTCATCGAATCTGGGGTGCAGCTCATTGCTTGAAGTTCGATGCGTTTTGGGACCGAATGCATTATTCTTACCAAAATACAAAATCGTGTCCATACTCAATTTGCGGTTGCTTTTAGGCTGGATATCAAGGACTTACCGAATGTTGGGGATCCATCATTAGTTGGATCCTGGGCACTTTTTGAAAAAACATCTCCCAAGTTACCACGAATACAAAGTATCTATTTGGTTGGTTTTCGGATGCTGCCTGGTTCACAACCATTGATTTACCGAATGTTGAGTACTGTTCATTAGTTAAATCTTGGTTCGTTTTTGGAATAGAATGTTTTTGGTTGGATCCAACCCAAACAAAAGAATAGCGCCCAGGGTCAATTTTCGGTTACTTCCGAGCTGAGGATCAAGAACGCACTGAATGTTGGGAATTCTCCATCGGTAAGAGTCTGGTTACTTTGTGGAATAAAATGTCCCTAATTACTTTGTCACTTTTATTTCTTATGACAAAATTCCATGAGCGTGCAAAAATTCCTTAACATTTCCATGCCTTGGTAAATTTCGTGATATTTCTATGATTTTCAGGTTTCCCATGGCGACTAGACAACTTGTAAACTGGTAATACTAGACAAAATCTAGTACAAACTACAGGCATCCACACCACAAATATATTGACCTGTAACATATATATATATATATATATATATATATATATACAGGGTGTCCTTTTTTAATCTGTCACTTAGAATATCTCGAAAACGAATAGATTCAGAAGAAAATGTTCCGGGAAAAAAATGTAAGAATCTGAGGGGGACATCCAATGGTGAACTTGGCTTTGACCTCACATCCCACTTTCAAGGTCATTCTGAGGTCAACTCATGTTTTTTCAAATGGAATCCCTTATTTTTTTACTACCGGTTTAGATTCTACGCTAAAAACCAAGTAACTTTTGTCTCAAACGTTTTTTCGAAATCCCCATAGATGGCGCTCTAATTGATGAGAAAATGAGAATTCTCAAACCCTCGGATTGAATTCTGTCTAACATAATGCTCAACTCTTGAGTGTTTCTCATCTCCCGGAAATTTCCGTCGGTTGTGTTTTGTTTTGGTTTGGTTCTTGGAAATTGTTATTGTTTTGATTCACGTGTGAATACCTTAGAAATTTAGCATTCCCAAACTGCTCAGTTCTCTGTTATCATTTGGAGGAAACACATTTCTAAATATCATGTCTGATTACGCGCCAAACGATATTGTTGACGTTTTGTTGTGTCTTGGTGAAGCGCGGGGAAATTATATTGAAGCTGTGAGAACGTTTCAACGTCGTTTTCCGGATCGAAGGTGTCCAAATCGCATTAAGATCCGATTTCTTGAACAACATGCTCGTCAAGGTCTCTTCAAACGACAGAGGAACAAGAAAGTTTATGCGGATGACAATGATCCTGATGTGAGATCGCTGGCTGTGCTGGCATTAATTCATATTAATCCCCATATCAGTCTTCGAGATATTGAGGAAATGACCGGGATTCCTCGATCCACAGCTCAGCGTATCTTGAAATCGTTGGATTATCATCCGTACCATATCACTTTGGTGCAATCTCTAACAGCTGAGGATTTCATAACAAGATTGAACTTCTGCACGTGGGCCCAACGGAGAATTGAAGAAGATCCTACTTTCTCTCATCACGTTATATTCTCTGATGAGACAATATTTCACAATGTTAGAATTCTCAATAGGCACAATTGCCATTATTGGAGGGCTCAGAATCCTTACTGGGTCCGTACAATTAATCATCAACACCGTTGGAGTGTGAACGTTTGGTGCGGAATTGTAGATTCCAGGATCATGGGGCCGTATTTTTTTTAAGGAAACCTGACTGGCGCGGAGTATCTTCGTTTTTTGCATTTTTAACTCCCTGCTCTTATGGAAGACGTAAGTCTTGACGTGAGATCAAGGATGTGGTTCCAACAGGATGAAGCACCTCCTCATTACATGCGAATTGTTCGAAAATTTCTGGACGAGAAGTTTCCCAGAAGGTGGATTGGCCGTGGAGGACCTGTGCGATGGCCACCTAGGTCGCCAGATCTGACGTCGCCTGATTTTTTCTTGTGGGGTTACATAAAAAATGTTGTATTCCGTGAACCTTCAACAACACACGATGACATGAAAGATCGAATAAGAAAAGCATGCACAGCAATAACACCTGCTACGTTGCAAGCAACTGTAGAAAACTTTCATAAAAGAATTGCGCTTTGTCAAAGGCAAAACGGCGCTCATTTTGAACATCTTTTGAATGCCTAATGCGTCTCCGAAGATACACCTCCAGTTCAGACAATCGGCCCTTTTCAGGGCCACAATGATGTGTAAAGTCCGATCGCGCAACCTCCTCGTGGTGCACATTGGGTAACGCTGATGCCGACAGCAATTTCCGGGAGATGAGAAACACTCAAGAGTTGAGCATTATGTTAGACAGAATACAATCCGAGGGTTTGAGAATTCTCATTTTTTTCATCAATTAGAGCGCCATCTATGGGGATTTCGAAAAAACGTTTGAGACAAAAGTTCCTTGGTTTTTAGCGTAGAATCTAAACCGGTAATAAGAAATAGGGGATTCCATTTAAAAAACATGAGTTGACCCCAGAATGACCTTGAAAGTGGGATCTGAGGTCAAAGCCAAGTTCACCATCGGATGTCCCCCTCAGATTCTTACATTTTTTTCCCGGAACATTTTCTTCTGAATCTATTCGTTTTCGAGATATTCCAAGTGACAGATTAAAATGGGACACCCTGTATATATCTCAATCCATGATTACATTTTCAAGAAACAAGTATTCAAATCTGAGAATCTACTTGCGTATTTAAATTCCTCGTGCTGGCAAGGCTTTCGCCTTCTGCATTCAAATACTTGTATCCAGCGACTGAACAAATACTTTTCTATCGTTTCCCAACTCGCGTGGAATGAGGGATAGGATTTTGAACAATTGCAGGACAACACCAGAATCCATTCAAATTTTCAGTCGTGCTTCGATTTGAAAAATCTTCGGAATATGAAGTTCATAAAAAATTCATATTGACTCGCTAAATTAGAGCTCTCTGCGAGAATTTTCATGCTGTACGAATACACAACAATACATATAAGTAAATGAATAAATAATATTGAAATATAAAGGGATGACAGAAAAATTCAAAGTTCGACACTTGAAATTGTAATAATTGTGAAAGTACCTACTTCCGCATCTTCGTTGGACGGGGGAAAATCTGGCTTTTTACAAAGGATTCTTTGGAATATAAGTGGGTGTCTCCGATATACACGCAAATTTTATAAATTGTGCAAATCTCAATACTTGTGTAATTTTTCTCATTACCGATTGAGTTTGCAAAATTTGCAAAGATGTCAGAAGGATACTGTGTTCTTGAATAGTCTCATTCTTTGAGACAACTTTCAGTCTTCACATAATATTCTTCACAATTTCTGACATAATTTTTTGACCATTCACCTCTCTGACGGATTTCAGTAAATCTGAAAGTGAACAAAAGATGCAGTTCACGTTTGGTTACATTTTGATTATTTTGGACTTCCCTCTCAACATAGTCGATCACAATCAACACTTTGCGCGTGCGTACGAACTTTTGTTCTCAACTGAGTTGGCCGCAAAAAAAATTCTTTTTCTGAACAATTTTTTTTAGTTGGTCAAAATATATCAATTTTCAAACATGGCTCACGTCTGTATTCGGCATTATTATCGAATTCAACAGTTGGTGCTGAAAATTTCACAATTCAGAAGTGTTTTGCATTGATTTAAACGAGTACCCGGTTTTACCCTACCCATGGAGTGGAACCGGGTTTTTGTACCTTTCGACTAGAACGAATGTAAAAAAAATTGTATCAATTTTACAGCAAATATACGAATAGTATTTTGTTAATGAATGAATAAGAAAACTGAAAAACTTTGGTTGGTTAATCTATTGCTAATAGGAATTTTTCTATGACCTATTGAAGTTATGGTACCCAGTTTTATCCGACCTTCCCCTATCTGATACTACACTGTGGAAAATAAATTTTTCATGGAGAAATTCGACTTGCCTGGTTGGAAATTCTGAAAAGATCCAATTGGGTTTGGAATATCGACCATCTTGAATTTTATCTTTCGAAGGACAAATTCTTGATGAGCAGGCTCAGGAAACCTCGAAATATCCGTGTTCGAGAAAATCAATACAAATTGTAAATTTAGATCCACCATATTGAATCGGTCATCTTCAATTTCGTCTTTTCTGCGCTAAATTCATGATGAGATGCCCAAAAAACCCTCTAATATCCATTTGCAAGGCAACCCGTTCGAATTTTGGATTTTCGTCTGCCATATTGGATCCATGCCGCATTTCACCAGCTTCAATTTAAAAAAATAATCATCCAGATCGGTTGAGAAATGTGGTTTGGAGAGACTTTTGAATATTCAGTTCCCCTTTGGCCGCGCCATATTGAATCAGCCATCTTGAAATTCATCTTTTTGGCATCGAATTCATGAGCTGCCCAAAAAAACCCTGATATCCATTTTCGAGGCAATCCGTTCGAATTTTCAATTTTCGTCTTCCATATTGAATCCGTCATTTTTGAAATAATGAATCAAAATCCAAAAAATCGGCCTCAACAGTTCCATGCTGGATTTCACCAGCTTCAATTTAAAAAAAGAATCATCCGGATCGGTTGAGAAATGTGGTCTGCAGCGACTTTCGAACATCGAATTCCTATTTGGCCCCACTGTGGCGGTGCATTGTCGTGGTGTAAAAACCAAGAGTTGTCTCCCTATACAGTACAAAAGTCCCCGCAAAGAGCTCCCGTTATGACAGTAAACATGAATTCATTATGAATAGTTTGAATTCAAAATGGAGTCTTGATGAATAACTTAATCTTCAGAAAGAATTCATATCACGAATTCATAAAGAACTATTCAGGCATTCAACATGTATGCATTTTGAATTCATTGAGTTCATATTGAAGATCATTTGTGCTGTCTGGGTCGCCACAGTTCCTTTCACTTCAGGCAAATAGCTCCACGTAAACGATGCATAACGCTCAAATAATATTCTTTGTTGACAGCTTGACCCGACGGAAGGAATTCAAAATGCACAACACTACGATAATCGAAGAACACAGTCAACATACCCTTGATTTCTGAGCGACTTTGGCGTGGATTTTTGGTTTTGTCTCACTTTTAGCGCGATATTCACTTAATTGATCGGTTAGTTCCGGGTCGTAAGTAAGTATAGTTGGTTCAACAGTAGAATAATGCTTGATATGTCCAACTAAATCTGATTGTTGACTCAACTACATGCAGTTGTCTGCGATTGCTGTATTTTGTCCGTTATATTCGTTGACTTGACTATGCTATGGACTATGTGTTTCAAAGAAAACCTCTAACAACAAAATGTAATTGATTTATGATGAGATTTTTCTTCAGTGCAGTGATGCCGATCTTTTCTTATAGAAACAGTATCAGTTTTTATAGATTTGTATAAAATATCGATAAACATTCGATATATTTTGTATAAAAAAGATGATTATATGTAAATTATATCGAATTATACATAGTTTTAAAAAACTGTTCCACTAGAATTGTTTCTTTTCTTCTCAAAAATTGGGGTTCCAATGTTGCAGTCAAGTCCAGATTTTACTTGAATTATGCCCTTATATCTAAAATGAATGTGCTATATTAATTCCCTAGTAGAAATCTGATCAGGCATTCCCTATATTTAATAAGGTCCTGATCAAGTTAGAATCCGGAAACCGTGAATAAGGAGCATCTTATGAAGCCCTTACAGAGGACTTATCTGATTTCCCTAATAGGATTCAAATAGGGTTGTAACGCAGGGGTACAATAGGGTTCAAATGAGATTTTCATAAAATCGAGCGAAATAGGGAAAACCGTAATGGAACCTGATAGGAAATCAGGCATGCCTCGTCAGAGTCTGGTATTTTCCCATCCAACATTTTTACTAGGGTTGGTTAGATGGCACGACGGATGGATTTTCAAATGCTTTCTTCAGAATCTATTCCTCATGTAAATATGCGGAACAAGGGCGTATCCAGAATTTCTTTTTGGGATGGGACAACGTTGGAGATGTATATCTATATATACGAAATATATGGATATACAGAAAGGAAAACATTACGGATTTGGGGGGATCCGGGCCCCTTGGATACGCCCTTGGTGCGGAACATAGAATTAATGTATGTCCTCTTATACAGATTTTTTCTTCCGGAGAAAAAATCATTGGATCTGTTCAAATCTCAACAGATCTGAGTAGATCCTATTTTTGGGTTTCAAGAGTGTATTAGGTCTACGTAAATTCCAATAAATCTCAATAGATTTTACTATATCTTGACACATCTGGTTAAATCTCTGTAAATCTCGTTAGATCTGAATTTAATATTGCATTTAATCTTAATCAGCATTTGGTTGTTCAATTATCGTGAAATTTGAATTGTAAAATAAATGGTAACAAATACAAGCCAAAATTCCAGTTTTTATATGCCCAAGTGTGTATTGCCGATACCCACGTGAAAATTTCTTGCTTGCACCAATACTGACGATGGAAAATAGGTAGGCGCAATGCTGACATCCAAGGCTTGGAAATCTATATCGAGCCAACGTTGACTGACAAGTGGCACAATGTTGCACCAATGTTGGGAATTATAATTTCCAATGATCAATCCATCATTGGCTCAAGATTGTGCCAATCATGGTTCATCGTTGTCCCAATATCGTTTGTACAAAAGAAATTAACTTCATACGAACAATTTCATAGCACGGCTGAATATCAATCCAAACGTTGACAACGTTTAGAAGACATAAGTACCCAATGCAGTGCCAAGCCTGGTCAAAGCTTGGCTCAGGCTAGCCACGATCCTCAATTATACGTCTCCATACAAAAATTCCCGCGTCCAATGTCAAAGCGCCACCCTTCGGCATTGTTTCCAACGCTCGGTTCGTTTCTCGCGAGCGCTCAACGAACTATGCGGTTGATATATAAGCATCATATAACCTTCTGATTTGAAAATTGTTGTCTTCATCATAGGTCCTTCATCGGAGGAGAGATTTTAGCTGTGCAGACCCATGGACTCGTGGACATCAGAATTTGAATTATACTTGATGTAATTGATTTGTAAGGTAACCAGTAATCATTGAGTTATATTAAACTTATAAACACATCTTGTATTGGATTAATCAAATAAGTCTCTTCGTTTCAATGTATACAGAGATTCTCTGGCCCTGTTGTATAAAATATTTCAGGTTCGGGCTGTACTTCTTAACATGTGTGGAGGGGAAGCAATCGATGTCGGGAATATATGACTCTGAATTTTTATTATATTTTTGCAATCGTTCAACATAGAGTTGAACATCGGCACAACATTGGCTCAACGTTGGTGCGGGATTGTCGCAACGTTGAATCAATTTTGGCCGAATATTGACTCAGTACTATTATAGTATTGATTCAAATTTAGCAGTCAACATCATTTATGTGTAATAAATGATGGTACCTCCTTTAAATGCATAAAACATCTGACCATTGGCAGACCATAAAAAAATTCGTCTAACAGTCTTGGTTCGTAATGAGTACAAGCATGATCCAATCTTGGATTTAGATCGAGCGACAAATTTTTTCAAGGGTTGCCAATGATGGCCGATTTGACTGCCATAATCGTCCCAATGTTGGTCCGTGATTGGCAGAATACATCAATGGAGCCTGTAACGATGTTATCATTTCAAGCTTGCACTTGGCTAACCGCCAAGGCTCGGCCAATCATTGTCAGTGTTGCGCCATCTTAGTGCCATTCGTCAATTTTCACCTGGGTATTGACAATGGGCCCAAGCAGGGTCCATTTGCTTGAACCCAGTATTGGGAAATTACAATGGGACCCATCTTGGACTAATCTTGGCCCTATTGTTTGTTCCCATACAATTATAGTTCGTAGAAAATGGAAATATTGAACTTTGGTGCGGGCCTGGCCCTAAGTTGAGCCAAGATCGGTTTAGGTCAGAGCCCATTGTATTCACCTAGTCCTCGGGCAAAGCAATACAGCCAGGCTGGAAACGATGTTATCATCCCAGAGTTGGTCCCACGTTAGGTAGCATGGGCACCCACTTTGGGCCCCCATTGGACCCGTAGTAAATACACGCTTGGGTGTTGATAAATCTATTTAGTTCGACAGATCTAACCTTTGTTCCCAATTTTTTTTTATAAAACTGTTCCATTTCATGTTGTTGAAATTCGAATCGTTTATTGAAACGAATTGTTAATCGAATAACGAAATGCTCAACGGTCACAAACCCGAACTCAAGCAGTACATTTTTTGAACGAGGTTTAAAACGTATTTGCACTCAAAATTTGACTCATGTGCACATTTGAACGTTTATCGAATTTATGAATCAATCTACAAAAAATAAACAAGTAAACATATTTTTTGTAATGAAAATTCTCTTCAACCAACACGAAATCGTAGACACGTTACAGTTACCAACGATTTCCTGCCGTGTAAGAGTTAACGAACCAACCGCGTGTCAGAAGAATATCAAGAACCCAATACAAATGTGATATTTCTTCTGCATTTATATTTTTATATCATTTGCTGTATACGTTGGAACGAAAAAAAACTCTGTGCGAGTGCATAAACCGTTTTTTCATTCGTAATACACGATAGACAAGTTAAGCATGAGTTTAATACACGCCCTGAATGTAACAAGGTTACCCAGTGTGAAAAGGGGCATTCGTTGTTGTTGTACCCTTTCGCGTACCCTCCAAATTTAACGAGAACAAATTGATACATGTCCCTTTACACCCTCGCTCTTATAGGTACTCGCGTATACGCACAACGATAGTATATAAATTTCTGTCAGGACCTATCTACGAGCCCTCTCCTTCGCCTTACGATGTTTCATGATGGATGAGTCTACCAGGTGATGCACTACCACCCTCTAGTTTCACGTTATTATTTTCTCCTTTAGTTTCTTTGTAAAGATATCACAATTTATCTCTCTAATTTATCAACATAAGCGGTTTCATGCGAAAATTCAATGTTTCTACAAATCAATCCGTTGATTTTTAGTTACCTTCTTTGTTATAAAGAGCAACTTGATCCATCCGTAACCGCACTCTCTTTTCACTATTTGAGCATCGTTCTTTTGTATTGAATATTAAAAAGCATTTTTCGATTAGATACCCAATAAACATACATTCCTAAAAGACAACTTATATACTTCTTTTAGATGCCTCACTGAAGACATTTCTAAGAAGTCTCTTGAAGTTATCTTAAAGATGTCTAATAGATTTTATTTCAAAGATGTCTTTAAAGATTTAATAAAAGACATCTTTTGGATATCTTGAAAATCATAATCACAATATTAATAATATAATAATATACCGATAATGATTATAGGCCTGAATTGAAAAAAATATCAATTTTGATATAAAATCAAATAATTGGCGAGTTTCATTATAAAACCTTATGAAACCTTGCGGGTCTTGCATCTTTCATAGGATCCATAAGTTTCTATCAGGTTTTGCTTGGTATTTTCAGCAGGAGTGTTGCAATCAGCTCCTTCCATCATGTATTGAACTTATATACTGATTACCGTATCCCAAACGCACATTTGCTTGAGTTTAGATTAATACTTTGTTAATTATAAACACACTTAGAAGTCTGAGTATATTTACATACTTTCGAAGGAAAAAATTTCTTTGTCTTTTCTGGTTTTCTGCCAAAACTCGTTTCTATCGATGAAACTTCTTTCAAAAAAAATTTTAAATAATAAACTTGTAGAGAATGTTTTTATACTCTTCGATTAAACTTGAAACAAAATAAACGAATCTCATAGTGTGCATTGTTTCTACTGACCAAATTGGATCACGTCGGACCACGATTAATGTTGCACGGATTGAAAACTTAATTTGTTCAAGTACTCCTGCTTAAAGAATTTTATTGAACCAATAGAATCTGCATCGGAATCAGTGTGGGTTCAATGAGATATTTTGAACAGGCGTACAAGAAAATTCTACGGTCATAGTTTGTAATTCCAAAAAAACATGAAGGTCCAAAGAATATTCAGTGGAGGTGCATTGAACGTCCAGACATTGGATGGTCCGAACATTCCTTGAACATAAATGTACGTATAATAAACGTGAATTTCACCTCAAAGATCTGTGTCTTGGGGAAGTTACAGGGATGGAATATATAATTCGCAAGACATTTTCAGATCATCTGAAAGCGTGCTCCAACCGTGGTTAATAAAACCTATTCATTCCTATTGAATGTAATAAATTCACATTAAAATTCGAATTCTGCACGTTTAATAGGAATATAAATGGGTTTTTTTATCAATCAGGGAAGAGGTCCTAAGAAAAATTGGCATCATATCTAAAACTCGTCTTGGGGAAGTCTAAAAGATATCTTCTAGATATCTAATAGGAGTTCTAAAGGATGTCTTACTCAAGACATGCTTTGGATGTCTAAAACTGTCGCTTAAGACATCTTTTAGATTTCGAAAAGATATCGTTTTGTCTATGTGGGTAATAAAAGTAAGAAAAACTTTGTATTCTTTCATCTAAATGATAAATTGCTTATAGGTTACCCCTTGTGTCTGAACCTTCATGACTCTTAGTTTCGATTTAATCGTCTCGAATTCGTCACGTTATTCGAAGCCGGGTTCATAAAAAGGGAAAGCTCTATGTCGTAGCGGTGATTTTAGTTATTTCACGATACTGCAAGAAGGCTGAAGCACGTCAGCTGTATTTTATCACTAAACGAATCAAAGATTCATTGTTTATAACGTTGTTTAATAACACAGGCCTACAAAATTGAACTTTTTGTTTGGTGCAACAACTGTATCATACTTTTCCGAAATATTTTGGCGCGCTGAATCCGAATCTGGCTTCAAAATTGCATTATTACGTGTGGTTTTTGAGATATTTTAACGTCAAAGTGTGAAAAACACCGTTTTTCGACATATTTGAGATTACGTGACGTCAGAATGTAATTTTTTCTCATGAAACTAGTAGATGCACCTCAAAATATAATCCATCCCCTTCCGAATGCCGTTGAGTTTGCTCGAATATCTTTTTTTTCACTGTGACACGACAATTTGAAATTTGTGTGTTCATGGATTTAGTGAATAGATGGAATAACACAATTTTCAAACTGTCGTATCTCAGAGAAAAAAAAAGATATTTGAACAAACCTAATCGCATTTGGAAGAGAATGACTCATATTTTGAGATAATTTGAAGGATAATTTGATAAAATGTTGTTGAAGTGTGGAATAATTGAATAAAACGTTTCAAAATCGTGCATTTTCATTTTATTTTACACCTGCGATTTCTTGAAAACTACACGTAGCATTAAAAAAATAAGTATATTTCCAGAGTCAGGGTATCAAATATACTCACAATCGGCTTTAGTTTTAGCGGCACCAAAATCATTGTAGATCTGTGTAATAATAATATATCGCTAAAACATATTTCTTCTCATTCACAGATAAAAAATGAAAGAACGAGCAGATTGATGTTTGTATGGATTTACTGCTAGTACTTTCACAACACCCTGTCAACATTCATCTCACTCGACGACAATCTGAAAAGCGTGTCAAAAGTTAACGCGTTTTGACGACAGAAGGTTCTTTTTTTCACGGGATGGCGCAATTAGGGTTCGTTTTGCATTAATTTCCTAATTCTTATTTTCGTGGAGGCGATGCCGTCTTTGTAGTCTTCCTGTCACCCCATTGTCTTTCCCTCGCGCCTTTGTACAACACTTTTGTCCAAATAGGACAACGAATCCAACCCCTCTACTTTTCATTGTTTTCATGTTTTCTTCCGTTACGTGACTTTTCGTAATCAGCCCTCAGCCTACAGCATAGTACCTCGACACCCTTTAATTACGTACACATTACGATCTTCTCTAAATACCTGTTTTCAAATAATCCTCTTAAATGGCCCATCTTTGAATGCATTCCAAAAAAAACAAGAATTTTTTTTCATGTTCACCAGAATACGAGTTACCGATAAATTACAAGATACACTCGAAAAGTCAGTATCACGTGGGGTGAGGAGAGCTAGAACGTGCGACAAAATAAACATCTGTGATGCTGGATACTCGAACGAGGAGGACCCTTCGATGGATCTTCGAGGGCTTTTAAGGACCTTTGAGAGCGGAGGTCTCCAAGGGTCAAACTCGAAACGAAACAGACAGGATCGTTGACTAATAGTCGCATTACGAAAGATGGATGCATCTTCTGACATTGAACTTTCTTGTTTATATTGTTTGTGTATGAAAAAAGAAAAAATAATAATAAATCGATCCATCAAATTTCTTCAGGGATCGTTCTTTCGAGTGGTAATCGTAGGATGAAGAGAGGTAGAGTTTCTTCACGGATTCATAATTCGGAACTAGAACGTATTATCTTGTTTTCTACAAATTTTCTTTGTAGCGATGAAAAAGAGCAATCTTTCCGTGGATTCGGAAAATAGTTCAGCGGTACGTGGAGCAAAAAGGACCAATAATGAGGTTTATACTTCATGGACTTTGGGCTCGATTACACGGTTACTTTGATCTCAACGTCGATGGTGAATCGATGTATACCAAAAGAAAGAACTGAAACCAAGGAACAACATCCGCAAGTTGCGAGCGCAACGAAACCGCAAGCATCACAAAAGAAATACATCCATGGTGCAATGGTTTCCTTTACCGTCGTTCTCTGCAGTGAATATTTTCTACAGGCTTGGGATTTACAATTTTCGAATTCTCAAACTTGAAATTTGATGATGTTTTGCCATTTCTCTCTACAGTATTTTGAATATTGATTTTGTGAGGAGCAAAAAGCATGAATAGATTGATTTAAATAACCTTGAGGCGATGATTTCAGATCTTTTCTCAAATTTCCAAAGATCTTTCTGTGAAAATGGATTTCTATCAAAGCTCTTCGCTTATAGGAATTATATCTAAGATGATTTTTAATGCAACAGGGCTAGAAATTTCTAAGACACCCTTTTCAAAGGGTTTCGAGCGTTGTTCTTACACATTCAATGGACATTCAATACAATTGAACAAGCCAAAAAGACGTGATTAAAAAATGTTTTCAATTTGGGAATGTTTATTCAATTACAATAAAACTTTGTAGATTATCTAATATAAGATTGAAGTATATAGATAAATTTTTTGTTTTGCAAATTGGGGACTATAGAATGACTTAAAGATAACTCATTAAAAAAAATCTGCGGACACTCTGGAGGTTGGAATTTTCATCTAATATTTTTTCACCAAGAAAACTTTTGGCGGAGATTTTTCGATGAAAAAACTCCAGACTGTGCAGTCCAGAGTGCCTCATTTTGCAATGGAAAATTACAAAATTGATTCATTTATATGCTTTAACCCTCTCAGGATACACTTATAGTTTTCTCACACATGGGATACACTGGGTCAGTGTGATCTCGGCTTTAAAACATCATAGAGCAATATTTTTTGTTTAAATTCATTGCCGAAGTCTGCACGATACGAATTCGAAACCCGCTTTGCTCTACAGTCGATAGTTTTTTCAATATTTAAAGAAATGTAAAAGTACTTTTTCAGAGATATACAACTTCTCGAAATGAAGGATGGATCATTTCAACCCGGTGTATCCCCAGAGAGTTAATAATATGTTAACAAAACCTACAAAGTTTCATTATAATTGAATAAAATTTTCCTAATGAAAAAAATCTTTTTGGTTTATGTGATTATCTTGACCCCCTTAAAAGTCTTAAAAATGATCGGACACCCTGGTAAAAAAATCTCTCTGAATCTCTCTGAAAATTCCACGTTTGAGAGAAATTTAGAGAGATTCAGAGAGATTTGGGAAGATTCAGAGGAATCCAGAGCAATTCATCGTGATTCAAAGAAATTCAGAAGAATTCAGGAACGGGTAGTTTAAACAAAATTGTGCGGTGAACTTTTCAAAAGGATTCAGAGGAATTCAGAGAGAGATACATTGAGTGAAATTTTTTGTGCGAGATTTCAGAGGCATTGAGGAAGATTCAAGGGAAATCAGAGAAACTTCACGGAAGGATTCAAAGAAATTCAGAGAAATTCAGAGAGATTCAGAGGAACTCAGACTGTTTCAGAGGAATTCAGCATGAGCTTTGAATTGTTAATAAATGAAATTCTGGAGAATCCGGGAAGATTTAGAAAGATTCTGAAGAATTCCTAGAATTCCATAAAAAAATTAAGAGAGATTCAAAGAGAGTTGGTGGGATCCAAAATGTATGACTATCTGACAAGTCTCTAACTTTCTCTGAATTACTCTGAAATCACTCTGAATCTCTCTGAAAAATGTCCGAAAATATAGAGAGATTCAGAGAGATTTTTTTCACCATCTGCATATACTCTTTATACACTTTACATAATTTTGTATTGTTTCATTTTCAGCGTCATGAACGTGAACAAACCAGTATTCTTTCTCATTTGTATTCTCCGTTAAGCATTTAACTAAAAGAAACGATGAATACATTTGACGTATATATATACTTGTACGTTGCCCGAGGTCGAAACGCGTTCGTTTGCCAGCTGAAAATCTAAGTATCCTGTCTGAAGACGAAGAAAGACCTAAAAGTCCAAGGCAAAAGTCCACGCGCGTGCTTACACGCACGACTGCCAAAAGATACGCGTATACGCGAGACCCATCTGGTACGTGCGTGACCTATATGAATTATCCTTTAAACTACCTTCTTCGAGCTACGTCGAGCGTTTGATTACAAGATAATTACACCCATTTCCTCTAACACGATTCTACGATTTTCAGTCTTTCTCTCCTGTACTCGATCAACGAATTTTAATTTTTTTCTAGAAAAGAAATAACTGATCTCCCATCGTTGAACAAAAGTTTCCCCCCCAAAGCGTATGTTGCGAAAATTGAATATACCGTCCTCGAGATTGAGTATCGATTTTTTGTACAGGGTGTGTCGCTTCTCTCCTCCATTCTTTTCGCATCCCTTTTTCCGCAACATAGAGTTCCCTCTCTCGTGCCAAAGGAATTTTCATTTATCTACGAGAGCACAGACGAATACAAATACTCCAAGGGTGAGGATGATGTTAGCGTGTGTTGTTCACCCTCTGCCCGGTCGAACAGGGGAAAAAAAGGGGACAATCTGATCGTGTAAATGGGGTGACGAGGGTATTCGCCAGTTTCATCCCCTACATTTTCCGCCAATCCGAAACAGAAAGCACGCCCCGTGACATCACGCTCACCCTCTTGCTTGTAATTAGCCAATAGGATTTCTATATTTGCGCGGGATACTCTCCGACGACGACGTTCACGAGCCAATGATCAGACGTGGAAATTGCGCGCGGACGCGAGCGACGCGTTCGTTAACGTTGACGTAAATGTGCACGCTTCGAGTTGCAAAGCACAACCAACACAACGAGGTTTCTCTTATTTCTCTTCTTTGTAATTTTCATACTCGTTTTACTGCCTTCTTTTTCTCATTCCCTCTCTCTCTCTCTCTCTCTCTCTTGGAAGGGATAGAACGAAAAAAAAGATTATTTACTCGACGACGGGCTTCCGTCTAAATACAGACACATGAAAATTTAATCGCACACCCTTTTGTTGAGTTTTTTTTGTAGAGGGTATGGAATGTATTATATTATATTTTGATAATACGTGTTGATAGAAAGTTCACTGTTTTCATCAGTTTTGAGGGTTTCACTGAGAATACTGCTGAGTATGAGCGAATGAAAGCACAACCCCAAATAGACAGTCCGATTTCTATTAGATATCTAAAAAATGTCTGAAAATTTTGGAAGATATCTTAAAATTTTTTTTGAAAGAGATCTTTAAGATATCTCAAAGATATCGGACGCAACACTATTATATATCTTCAAGATATCTAAAAAGAGTCCTTTCAGAAGCCTTTTTGAGATATCTTAATGAGGTCTTATGGGAGAGCAAAATTAGAAATCTGAAAAATGATATATTCCAGAATTCATACAAAAATCCTGGTGGTAATGTATATCATAATTTTCCATAATTCTTAATATTTCCTCATTTGGTACAAATTCAAGGAGAAAATATTAGATTTTTCTCATAGAATTTGTAATTTATGAGGAAATATGAAAAATTGTCACTTTTACACTGAGAAAAAAAATTCTTTGAATTAATGAAATTGTTTTCATTGATTCCCATTTCATTGCATTAAATAAATGTCTTTTTCAAAAAAATGTTCATAACCATAAAAAGTCATTCCATTTGTACTATCAAATCAGCTCATTGAAATTTATTTTTTGAAATTAAAAACGCACTTTATTGACTGAACAACTAATTATTCTTGTCAATATCATCTTTCATCCGATTTATAACTCTCATTTGATGAATTCCAAAGTGAAAATCAATGAAATATAACTTCAATTTTATAACGTAAAGTTTCGTATGGAAATCGAGGTTGATTATACTTAGTATTTTAAATTCTTAGCAATCAAGTATTTGACATGATAATTGTTTCCTTCACCAGAACAATTATTGACTCCAAGTGAAAATATATTTTATAAAATGAATAGACATGGCTTACAAATGATGACCTTCTCCCATCATGAGAAAAACAACGCAAGATCAAGTTAATAAAATAATTATTATATTCTAGAACATGAAGTTATAAGACCAAAAATACTGTTATTCATAAACCGGTACAGTTGAGAGTATAATAATCTCATTCATTTCAATACAAGTGGTTTTCTTCAGATAATAAAATCAAATCATATACTGAATAGTTGTGAATTTCAATTCCGAGAGTTCTATTTCTTCAACAGAAAACTAAATTAATGACCACAATAAGATACTTTTTCAGTTCAAACTTCAGAGCGATTTCTTTGGATAAAATCCATTTTATAGAACAGATTTCATATGAACAATGATAGTTTGGATAGTTTTGAAATCAATAAAATGAGGCATTATAACCCATGATTTGGGAATTCAACTCGAATGAGGCTATTTTATTCATGCCTCTCGAATGTTCTCGAAATGTGTTCTCGAAGTTTGAATCGTTTATAGAAACAAAACGAAAATTAAAACTAATGAAATTTGATAAATCATCGTGACATATCTTTTCGAATCAACTCTTTGCCACTGGAAAGATCGTTTAAATAATGTACTGCAAGGCTTTTGGGCTTCAATAGCTGAATATTATCTTATTCGATGGTTAATTAGTTTCAATGAACGAGTCAAACTTCAGCAACATCTAAAAAATTACCTCATTAAAAATTTTCATTTATGATTGAAGAAAGATTCCAGTCAATAAACTGCCAACCTGATTATTCTCGTCAATACTACGTTTGATGAGGTCAAAGTTTTATACATTCTGCAAAATTCCAGTGCTTTTTGCAAATAAAGGTTTCATCGAGTCCATAAAATGGATAGATCGATCGAATTTATGAATTCATTGCAACAAAGAAATATGTTTTTAAAATAAAAATGTATTGAATTCACTCCGACAAATTGCGTTTACCTCTCAGAAGGTGGCAATACTTTCTCACAAGCTATCTTCCTGCAGTGCAGTTCGCATATAAAGGACTAATTCACCGTAAACCTATAGTGAGTAATGTTCCGTCCTAATAAATATTTCTTTCAGGTTCCGGCATCGAACATCATCAACGGATATGACTTGATTGCAGAGAAAAACAGTTTCTTCGAACTTCTTGATCATATCAACCATCTCATCGAATAATCCAATTGTTTCAAATAAATTACAGATCACACAGGAACTAGGAAGGTCGGCTCCGCCCTTGCGCGAATGCTCTGACTCCTGCTTATTTCTTTTTATTCTGGAAATTTTGTAAAATATCATTCATCCAATCAAAATGAATTTCATTGATTCGAAGAAAAATTTATTTATATCAATAAGTCCTCTGAAGGATTAGAAAATCTCTTTGTATATTCTATGAAATAATTTCTCAGATAGGGCAGAATATTCATTGTTTCAAATATTGATTTATTTACAGAAAATTTTCATTTCATATTCATGAAAACATTTTATTTCGAATGCAAGAAATATTTATATTATTTGGATTGATATTTTCCTGTTTTAAAACTTTTTTTATTCAAATAATTAAATATTTTATTGGAAGGAGAAATTATCATTTTGGCACTGCAGTTGGTTATTACAGTGTTATGAATGGCTTCTGCCCATCAAATGCATCATTCATTGAATCAAATTATATTCCATGAATTCGAAAATCAAAATGTTCAATCCAATAACTTTTCCATCAATCCTAAGTACCTCATATTCCAATTAATGATACAACCACTTCCGTGTGAAGCACATATTAGATGAAGTTGATGCAATAACTCCACAGATACCATTGGATGAATTCATTTCTTAGACTCAAAGAAAAATTCATCGGTTCAAAACACTTTTTTTTCTCAGTGTATGAGAACTTATGAAAAAATATGAGATCTATCTCCGCCAGGCAATCGATACATGAATTCGATGAAAATGTTTCGAGAAGAAGACAGCATGCTGCAAATTCATGTATCCAGGTTCATGAATTCATTATTGTAATAGTTCAAGATATTCAACAAGTGCAATTGCGTCTATTTATATACCCCAGCAACGTCATCCATGGAACTGTCTAGGGCCTCGCGAGAATCTAGCCAAGGGCTAGAAAGAGTCTAGTGGCTAGCGGGGAACTTGTAAGGGCCTAGAAAGTGCTGATATAACGCTTGCTCAGGTATAAATCGGATAAAATCTCATCAAGTAAGTGCCTGATATTTTATTTGTATATTATATATATATATATATATATATATATCAACGACGGTAAAGAGCAAGATTAAGAATGCCGGTAATGTTTACTAGTGCTAATTTTGAAAAAGTATGCAATGATTCGACATCCAACGAATATACGAATAAAATATTACATATTCACCTGGTGAGTTTTATCTTATGAACAGGTCAACTGCACCTTTGAACCCCTTGAATCCTAATATATAACATTTTTATATATAAGATTCAACATTTCACACGTACTACACGCGAGAGAATGAGGCAGAAAGTGATGCGAAAGGCAAAGTCGGTAGACGCCGCCTTTTCAGAAATTGAAGTTCTGAAAGATGTCTTATAGATGATATTTTAAGAACTCCGATGCAATAGATTTTTCAGATATATTTCAGATATCTTATACAAGCATCTATAAGATATATTTCAGAAGATTTCTGATATACATCTATAAGACATCTTTTAGATACATCTTCAAGGTTTCTTTGGTCGAATATCTTATATTCGTCTTTAAGAACTCAGCACGGAAAAAATAATTTAGCTGCAGCAGCTAAGTAGCTAGCACGGACACGGACAGCCATTAAATTGGCTCCTGCAGCTAAATTTTAGCTGTTACAGCAAAGAAATTTACATTTGTAGTCAATTTATTTGTAGTAACAGCTAAAATTTAGCTGCAGGAGCTAATTTAATGGCCGTCCGTGTCCGTGCTAGCTACTTAGCTGCTGCAGCTGAATTATTTTTTCCGTGAGGGTTTACTGGGACGATTCAGTAGTTTTTGCCGATTTTCCGGATGCGATGTAAATTTCGTATGGAGATGAAAAAACGTTTATAGAAATCACTAAGCACTGAAGGGATACGCGATGTTTTTATCAAATTTGTGTAAACTTGCGATCTATATTTTATAAAACTCAATATAAATTTTGTATAAAAATATGGATACTGTCAAAATATCACCTATCCCTAAAGCACTTTCTTCGTTTTTAAAGTCTCCTAACTTCTCGTTCACAGAATGCGAATTAGATTTTGTACGTTTTCTTTTTTCACTAGCATGTCCACTTAAATTCATCTGACAATTCAACGAATTTCTTTAAAGAGAAGTGGGCAGAGGAAGCAAACACTTTCTGGCTCAAAGGTTTCCTTCATTGTTTGAAACTATCGTGCTATTTTCAATGTGGTTCAACGTGGGTAAGTATGACCAGGGTTGGGTTTATTACGTGATTTTTCAGTGTCTTACCGTAATATACTTGATATAAAAAACGTAATATGTGTAAGATACTTGAACCCTCCTTCCCTCCTAAGTCGAAGGGGTTGGTTTTGTAGGTCAGATACGTCGTCGTGAACTATGTGAAATACTTCTAAGTATATTACGTGCCAACCCTGAGTATGACTAACCCTATATTTATATTTTCCGTTTATATATTTGTATTTTATGCCATTGGTTTTGTTGGTAGAAATCTAAAAACGGATATTCATGAGATGCAAATCGTGATTTGATATACATACTAGTAATTTTATAGATATCTGACTACCCTCATTTCTTGAATATTAAATTTCATTATATTCCTCCCGGGGAAAAAAAACCAAGTTGAAAGCAACGTCGAAAACTCGGGTCAAAACAACGTTGAAAGCAACCCCAGATAACATGTAAGCTTGTCATAAGCTTGCCAGACTTGTCATTAGATTGTTTTTGACTCCACTGAGAAAAAAAGCAACATGGTCACAGAAACAATGCTCGCATGGTGAAGGATTTATGGTTACAGTGACTTAAAATTTGATCATGATAACCGGGAAAACAAAACAAAATCACATAAATCTGGTTGTGACAACTATATGACATGGTCAAAGTTAAAAACATGGTTATGGGAACCAAATTTTTCTCTCAGTGTTGTTATTAACAACCTCGTCAGTGTAAGGCTGCTACAACTCCGCTGCGAGGGTTTTGTACGCTTGTACCATTGTCGTTCGTCAACTAGGAGGCTTATGTCAACCTTGTCACAAGCTTGCCTGAGAACATTGCAGCAAGGTTATATTGCTATCTGGGAACGTTGTTTACTACACTGTTAAAAATGTTTGTGAATTTATTATACGTTCATAGAAAAAAGTACATTAATTTTCAAGGGCGCTATATGAATTGTATTCCACATTTGGATGTTCAAAAATCAATCACATATTTCATGAACTTCAAACAAAAGTTTTGAAATTCATAACAGTTTGTGAAAATTCATAACTGTAGATATTGAATTTCTGTATTTATTTGAATATTGGAAAATCAATCACATATTTCTCAAATTTCAAACAAAGTTTCTGATATTCACCACAGTTTATGAAAATTCATATTCCGATATATGTGATTATCCCGAAAGTGTGTGAACCTGAAATTCCCCGATCTGTTGATAACTAGTAGATTTTGAGAAATGACTAGAAAGTACTATTTTTCAATAAATCAGGAAATTTCGGGACAATCGTGGTCTACCCTTTCGATGTGAATTTTTGTAGGGAAAATTACTTGTTGTAAAATCAACATCAGTAATTGTGAAATCAAATCACGCAGTTCTGATAATTCGCTCATATATGTATTTTCATTTTCATAATTTTTTGTATTAATTTTTGTAACAAAACATGATGAAGTATTCAGGAGGGATTTTTAAAATTAAATAATGTGATGTTGAAAATTCATCGTAAAATCAAATCACGCGATTCTAATAATTCATTCATATATGTATTTTGATTTTCAGAATTTTTTGTATTAATTTCACACCATAACATGATGAGACATTTGGGAGGAATTTTGGAAATTAGGTAATATAGTGTTGAAAATTCATGCATTTTTTTACATCGATTTTTATAATGTTGTGGCTTGAATTTCAAAATTCTGTCTATTATTTTGGGGGTACAAAAATGTTTGAAAATTAATACACAATTGTGTGTGTTAATTGCTTCCAAACTTTTTACATTAAATTCCAAACAGATTTTTCTAACAGTGTATGGTAAAATGGTTGTTCTTCGGAAAAGAATAAAACAAGGTAGGAAACAACGTGGTTTTGCGACGTATCACGGAATGCGCTTTCTAATAGAAACCTCTTAATAGACCCTACTTCCATAACCGTGTTTGAGAAATTGTGGAAAAACTAGGTGGTAAGCAACATTAAAAACTACGTTGTTTTGTACGTTGTTTTTTTCTTTTCCAAAGAGAAACCATTTTACCATGGTAAACAACGTTGTTTTGAACGTATTTTCCCACGTTCTTTTTAACGTTCTTTTCAATGTGGTTTTTTCCCCTGGGCTTCGTGGAAAAGAACTGACAATTGTTATTATTTTTTAAAAAGTTATTCCCTTATAAAAAAACCCGATATCGGGATTTCATCGATAAATCATCAAATATCATCAATACTATCCAAAATCTATCGTTTGGTTTCATTATCAGACAAGTCCGATAATAATCCGAGATTGACAATAATTATTCAATGTAAACCCGATATAGAGGTCCATCGGGAAATCATCGGCTTAGCTGATCGGTTTTACATCGGATAATTATCGTAGATTTCGGATTTTTATCGGACTTGTCTGATAATGAAACCAAACGATAGATTTTGGATAGTATTGATACAGCTGATGATTTATCGATGAAATTCCGATATCGGGTTTTTTCATCAGGGTTGTAGCTTGATATCACAGATCAACTGTTCATTAGTTGTAGCGTTTCGAAATTGAGACTACTTGAGTGGTAAAATTCTCAAAATTTTATATAATTTATACACAATTCAGTATAATTCATGCATGACCTGAATGTAATTATAAATAATTCAAAAAGTCATTCCACTCGGGTATGAACAAAATGCTATTCAGATTTATTATCCACAGTAAATTTTCGATTCAAAAAACTTATAATTAAATGTTTTGTATACAAAACATATACATTGTTTTTTTATTTTTCTTAATTTTCACTAATACTGAGTTCAAGAAATTAAAAAACGGGTACATGTGGAAAATGTACATGGTTTCCGATAATTAAGGGTGATATACCAATGAGGAAGGCTGGATTTCAGAATTTTTTCTCAAGCTAGAAATGATGTAAAAATTTTTTCAAAACTCCTTAAATTTATTAGTAAAACATTCAAGGTTATAAAATCAATCTTAAATGATATTTTTCAAAATGCCGGACCGACAAGGTGATCTTTGAGACAGTTTTTTTTACAATTGCGTAGAAAATGATGCCCGCAATTCTTATCTGAAGTAAAAAATAGCACGTTTTCCATAAAATTGGTTTTTTTCTGATACGTTTCATGTACTTCGAGTAGGGTGGTCCTTATTTGACTCAAAAAACTCTTTTTTCATTTTTTGTATGGGGCACCCTCTAATTTTGTTCTACAATATTTTTTACATAATTTTTAAAATAGATTTAGGAATCACTACCGGCGTTTTGAAAAGGCGTTTTTGAAAAAGAAAAAAAAACACTTGAAATACCTTTTTAAAAAACAAATATTCTTAATAATTCAGGTGACGGATATATCGTGCAATGATTTGTTTGAAATAAAAATGGTAAAAAAGTGTTTCACATGTGTTTTTTTAAATCAAAAACGCCTATTGAAAATGTCGGTAGCGACCCCCAAATCTCTATTGAAAATTATGTTCAAAATATTGTATGGATAATTCTGATTTCGGAGGTCGGAAATTCATGATTTAATGAAAACGTCTTTTCATGATAAATTATGGTCAATTTTTCAAGTTCAGATCTTACTCTATAAGAAGAAATTAGTCACTGAGTTCGCAACCCCGACAGCCCTCAATTAGAGGGGGTTGAAAAAAAATGTCTCCCATGGAAGTGCCCTTTTATCCATGGAAGTGGTGTAACAAAAAGACTGTATGATTCAATTTTGAATGATACCCTGTAAGTTTTCACTTGATCAGTTCTATAGGAACTGAATGAAAACTTCATTATCACTTTGCTCAAATCTATTAATTTCCTTAATTTAATTATTGCATCTCTTATAGAGTCTCACTGTAATCAAATAAAACTTTTTATGTATTAAAATTTTTAAAATACAACCTCTCAATCAGATATGTAGTTGATGACTCGACTCCCTGTTTATCATGCAAAAACGCAATTAAATCACACAATTGAAGTTTAATTAACGGAAATGACATATTTTGAAATAGCTGCCACGGTTGTGACCGTTGGGCTCAACGAGTGATGAAAATTCAAGTCCAAATGTGTCAACACCGATACCCTGGTAGAAATATCACGAGTCTTTCCCGATCACCCATGAGGGGTTAGCAAGGAAAAACTAGCCCAAGTAACACAAGAACATTTCAAACATTCTGCGTTAATTCTGAGATCATACATAGAATGTGCAGGTGAGACTGTTTTAGATGAATTCGAAAAATACATTCTAAGAATATGCATAGAATATACTTATCCGCAACAGTCCCATTCGAAGATTCTATGAATGTTCATAAAATATACTCAGAACTTCAAAGAACCTTCTCAGCATTTCTAACCTGTTGTGCTACTTGGGAGTTGGGATAAACTGGAGAGTTATTAGCGAATATTTGGTGAGGTGGGCCCGATGAATTACAGATAGATAAAACTGGTCAGAATCTCACAAATTTTCCCCAATCCATGCTAGTTAGAAATAGCTATAACCTCACAACCCAAAAAAAATGAACCAGATATTTCCAAAGACGAGGAAAAGATGCCTAACCTCTATGTCTAGATTTTCTAACAGCGATTACTGGCGATTACTATTAAAAATACTTCCGATAATTTCCGCAGCCAATATTTTGATTCGTATTTGCAAGAGGTATGTGATCCTCGTGTTTTTGTTTTTATTCAACTTAATCAGTGAGCAAAAGTGAAAATCGACATCAATTATGGAAGAGAAACGAATCTCAACTCAAATCGGGTATCAAATTATCGAAAAAGAAAGCAATTAGAAGGTGCCCATGTGGAAATTGCCAGGGTTGACAAATGGCCCAGTACTGGCAAGTTTGTATTTGCCATACTTCGGTCAAAACAACTGGCCCCAGTACAGTGCCATTACTTTGTTTCAACTGGCACTAGTTGTTTGACGGTTTTTAGACGGTATTGGTTTGCTTGGGCAGACAGTCTTGGATCAGTACCGAATTAATATTGATTGAAGAACACCCAGGTTGTAGAAAAACGAAATTGTGCCAGTACTGACACGAAGTTGGTAATATTTTCAAACGTTACGCAGAGACGGTACTACGCCAGCATCGACGCCATGCAGTTTTCCGACAGAATTGGTAGTGAATCGGGGGTCAACCCATCCCCGCGGACACATGGTTATTTTAGTGAGCCAATACTGTGCCAGTACTGACTCAGAGTTGGTGATATTTTGAAGCGTTACACACCCGTGTGGAAATTTGTCCGGGCGTCCTGTATTGAATATAGGCCCTGTATGGGCTTAAATCGGGTATCCAAACTTAGGATGGCCTAGCCTTAACCACTAAGGGGCCCAGTCGGGTTTCTGATATTTGGCCTGATTTTTCTAACTCAGGGCCACCCATACAAGGCCCATGTGGGTCCAAGATGTATTTCCAATGTTTCCCCCTGTTTGAAAAATTTAGGCGCACCCTACTACAGCCCGTATAGGGCCTTGCTAGGTTTTCCATATTCTCCCAAAAATTTTAATTTAGGCGCACCCTACTACAGCCCGTATAAGGCCTTGCTAGGCTTCCCATATTCTCCCAAAGATTTTAATTTAAGCACACCTGTACACAATCCTCGTAGGGCCGACCTGCATTCCCAATATTCCCCTTGTTTTGAAAAGTTAGGCGCATCCAACCTTGGTTGAAAACAGCAATATATAACCTCTTTATTCAACTAAAGTTTTAAACTATTTACAATTCGAAGTCTTTACATAGATCCATTTTTATAGCCAAATTTCTGTCGTTTTGATCGAGCACAGGAATGAAATGCAAGAAATTTTCCATTTGATATTAGATAAAAGTCAATAGTTTCGGTTTCACTGAATAAATTCAATGAGATAAAAATTTTATAATCAATGAATTGATGGAAAATCATAATGATAATCAATACTTTATACTCGTAGACATAACAATAAAAAAGGGAACGTTGTATGAACTGAAAGGTACTTGATTCATTAGGAAACAATCAAAATAATCATTTTAATATATCAAATGATCAAATCTGATCAGGCCCTGAATAGAACTGGGGAATGTCATAAATCATTTCTACCCGAGTGGGAATTTTATTCTCTCCTTGCGATATTCATCTAATTTGATAATCTATGCAAAAATTTATTACACATTCAAAGGCCCTAGTTTCAGAGCCTGCATTGGCCCCATCATGGGTGTCCTACATAGGCCCAAGTTAGGAATACAGTACAGGCCCTGGAAATGAGAGCGTGACAATCCTGTCTGGGCCCTATAAAGGTAACCAAAACAGGGCCTGGAATAAAGTAAGGACGCCTAGTTTGGCCCTAACTGGCGCCAAGAATTAATTTCCACACGGGCAAGGACGGTACAGCGCTAGCATCGACATCACGTTGTTTCACGAAAGAATTCGTAGTGAGTCGGGGGTCGACCCATTTCTGCGGAAACATGGCTACTTTAGTGAGCAAACACTGCGCCAATACTGACTCAGAGTTGGTAATCTTTCGAAATTCCACGAAAAGACAATAACAAAATTTTGGAATCTTATTTTCAAATTACAGAATTTTGTTATTCACTTTGTAAAATTTCATTCGCGACTTTTGGAAACTTCATATTTGTTTTTATGATTTGTTAAGTATTGATAATTTTTCATTGTGTTTCGAGCAATATTCAAGAGAAATCTGAATTCTCAGATTTTAAGAAATAAAATCCAATTTTCTATTAAAGATTACTATCCTTTTGAGCTGCATTTTTCTCCGTGCAGAAGATGATAGGAACTTGGTATTATATTTACGCAAATCAACAACCCGAGAAAAAATGATTTAGATCTAAGTGGATCTAATTAGATCTCGTTAGATCTAAAAAATGGAAAATGTAGATCTATTTAGATCTAGACAGATCTGGTTAGATCTACATAGATCTAAATCACAAAAAATTTCATATTAATTAATCGAAATTTGCGTGCATCTACAGCCCATTTTCTTCACTTTTAGATGGTTTTTAAGAACTACATATTTTCGAAAAAAATCAATTAGATCTCCGTAGATCTAAATAGATCTAAATCAGCCCACAGAGCATGAATTTTTCCATTTTTTAGATCTAAGGAGATCTAATCCATTAGATCTAATTAGATCTAAATCATTTTTTCTCGGGTATTGCTTTTTCATTTTGTGAACGAGGGAATAAGAACTTCCATCCTGAAACGTTCACTACTTTTGAAGTTACAGAGCATGAAAAAAAAGTGATCCACTGTGACCCATGCTCCCCTATACTTATACAGATTTTATTTCTCAAATAGTAACTATAGGTCATTTGTGACCAGACCAAAATAAAAAGTTGGTTCAAACTGGTTGGTTGATTTCATGTATTTCATGGTTGAGAGTTCATAAATTTACATTTCCTTAGGAAAGTTTTCCCCGTCCATGCAAAATTTTCTCATCATTTTCCCCATTTTTTCCTGAAAACATGAAAAATGATATGGAAATGGACAGGGGAAACTTTTCTACGGGTTTGGATGGAAAAATCATGCAGATGCACATATTGCATTCTTTTAACTGAAAGTATCCAAACTCAGGTTTGAGAGGTCTACTCAGTTGAACAACAGAATTGGGTCATAATCGCTTATCCTTTTAACCAGGGATATGTAACAACCCGAAGAGAACATGAAGCTTCAGCGAACGTTCAGATCAGATGTATAGATCGGATCGAAGGTTCATTAGAGCTAACTTTTAGATTCACGAACGTTTGACAAAGGTTCTACGGACGTTGAAATGTCCGCTTCGAAATACATTTAAGAAACATAGATGGAACGTTCGCTGAAGGTTCATCGAAGGTTTGAAGAAGCTTCACAAAAATATCTATACTTAGATTAATTTATAATAATTTATGTTTATTCATTCATTTATTTTTCATATAAACTGATGAAAATTAATATAAATATAGATATTTTTGTGAAGCTTCGTCAAACCTTCGATGAACCTTCAGCGAACGTTCCATCTATGTTTCCTGGACGTATTTCGAGGCGGACATTTCAACGTCCGTAGAACCTTTGTCAAACGTTTGTGAATCTAAAAGTTAGCTTTCATGAACCTTCGATCCGATCTATACAGGTCTAATCTGAACGTTCGCTGAAGCTTCATGTTCTCTTCGGGAACGAACCTCACAAAATTTACAACTAAATGACGTTTGTACAGATGGCGCATACGACTTGAACACAATTATTTACGGTGAATATTTTTCATATATATCAAAAGTTTCCCTCCATTTTGACCTAAAAATGAAAAACGAGGAGGAGGAAGCAAAAAAGAAGAAGAATTGTTCTTCTCGAACAAGATCTAGAAGAGATATCGATTATATATTAGATCCATTCGGTCTTTCGTAAAGTGGAGCAAAAGAAAGATGAAAAAGAAATGATGCCTTTCACAGGATCTCCTCTGACAATGCGGCAATACGGAAGCTGTACGTGGGTGTACCTTGGAGGTATCGCTTTCTACGGGTTCGGATAATCCGCTTATGCAGGTCGTCGTCGTCTCTGGTGGTATTGTTGTCGCCGTTTTGTGAGAAAACAGAATTTTCGACGCTCGAGGTGGCGACAAAAAGGGGAGCTTAACTTATCTCCGTCATAACAACAACGAAGAAAAAAAGAATACGATGGCAAGTATGGGAAGGAACGCTCTCTTGGTCTCGTTTCTCTAAATTTACTTGTGCACCTGATAACTTTCTCCCAGGTATTTATATTTCCATTACAAAAATCTCATCTTGTACAAGAAGAAATCAATCAATTCTTCTCTTTGTGATCGATACTCGGTCAATTTCACGGTTAGAAATGATGATATGTCGTTTTTGCCATTCTCAGCGACGCGTGAAGGGTTGAAGAGGACCGCCCTTGTTATAACGTATAATCCTATGAATATGTAATCCAGATGCAAACAACCCGACACGCGCGTCTCTCGTTTTAAACGATCGCGATATTTCACGGATTATCACGTGGACGACCTGTATCGTCTAAGCATGAAATGTACACAGCTCAACGTTATTTGCATTACGTTTCACGGCGACGCGTACACGTTCAGCAGGGTGTTGGGAAACCCTCGAATGAAAAAATTGTCCGTTATAGAATATTGATATTCCGCTGTTAACAACGGTAACGGACAAAACACTGAATTTTAGGGATAAATTCAAAAGACGTGATATTTTATCCAAATTAATCATCTTTCAAATAAAAGAGAATTAACATTTCAAGCCTTTGGGATTGTTTCCTCCGATGTAATCAACGGTTAGGAACCCAAATAGACGCAAAGATATCTTTTAGAATTTTAGAAAGTATGTTCTAAAGGTACAAGAGGTCTTGAAGAATTTTTTAAAAAATATCTTTTCGTATTCGAAAAGATGTCTTATGCAACATGAATAGATTTTTACAATATCTCTCGGAGATTTCTCAAAGATATCTTTAAGGGTGTCCCCTGGGCGATTTTTTCTCTAGAAAACTACTGGATCGTTTCAACCATTTCACGTCATTAATATTCAATTAATTACATCGACCTTGAGCAGTGTTGTGATATTCGTCGAGCTGGGAAATGTATGTCTTCTTGTCTGTGAGCGGTTTACCCATAAGAGCGCTCACATGTGTCAGTACAAAACGTAGTCACGTGACCAAGCTGCGATTTCCCAGCTCGATGAATATCACAACACTGCCTTGAGATAAAAAAATCCAGAATAAATCAAAGATGCCGGCTCTGGTCTCAAAATAATTGTACATGGATTATATTTGTTATAATATCAAAAAAAAACTGGATAGAGGTTTCTCATTGGCTGATAACGAAATTTCGTTCTAATTATTTATGACGAGTTAGTTGAACGACAAACAGACCAGACCCGGATTGTTTGATTGATTCTGAATCATTTGATCCAAAGTTTAATGCAATCGATTGAATATTTTTGACGTAAAATGGTTGAAACGATCTAATAGTTTTTTGGTGAAAAAATCGACCAGAGCACACCCTTAAGGCAATTCACCACAAGCCCAGTTACTAGATCTCTCCCCCCAGTTTTCTCAGTAATCAATGAATAGAATCAATTTTAATGAGCAGGTGCATCTTCTCAGGCTATTGAAAAAATGCAGCTACTCATTATTTTTCATTTTTCATTATTCCCTGCAAAAGTTACTAGATTCCAAATTTCTCCCCCCAGTTTTCTCACAAACGAACAAATAAAATGAAAAATAATGAGTAGCTGCGTTTTTTTCAATAGCCTAAGAAGATGCACCTGCTCATTAAAATTGATTCTATTCATTGATTACTGAGAAAACTGGGGGGAGAGATCTAGTAACTTGGCTTGGGGTGAATCGCCTTAAGAAGAAATTATAAAATCTAAAAGAGTTCTTAAAGATTTCTTGAAGATATGTTGAAAAATTCATAAAAATGTCTTGGGAGAAGGTTATTGAATTTGTTTGCAAGAAAACAATTCTACCCATATAACACAGAATATTCTGAGAATATTCTCACACCATTCGTAAAATGTCTTTGATCGAATATTCTCACAAAGAGCGTAAGAGATTCGTAAATATTCTCAGAATATTCTTAGAACATTTGAATGAGACTGTTCCGAATATTCTAGGAACGTTCGTACAATATGCGTACAAAGTATTGTATGGAGATTGATGAGCAGCGCATGCGCAGATATCGTGATGACATTAATCCATTAATGGCGGATAATGTTGTTGACAGGTTACAGACCCTTGGATAATCTATCATTTTAATTTGTGTTTTGGGAATAATAAATCTATGGTGGTGTGTTTAATATCGCAAATGTTCTCTGAGAGTGCCATGTGTGAAAAATAATCCTCAAAAGTGTAATAAAATATTGAGAAATACCGTATATATTATGATTGCCTGTTGCGATCATAAATATCTCACCCATCTATATGAATTCATAATATTGTCAACCATTCATGATGACAGATGTCTAATGATAAAAAAAATTGATTGTGAAGTACCCGAAGAGAACATGAAGCCTCAGCGAACGTTCAGATTAGATCTGTATAGATCGGATCGAAGGTTCATGAAAGCTAACTTTTAGATTCACAAACGTTTCACAAAGGTTCTACGGACGTTGAAATGTCCGCCTGAAAATACTTCCAGGAAACATAGATGGAACGTTCATTGAAGGTTCATCAAAGGTTTGCGGAAGCTTCACAAAAATATCTATACTTGTATTACCCGTAAAGCACAACCACCGATCCTCCACCTAGGACTTCGGTGGACCAGAGGTGGAGAATTGGTGGAGAAATGGGAGCCGTGGAAATAAGGGAGAAATAAGGGAGAGTCTCCGTTGAGGCAACGGAGAGGCGACGGAGAAATGTCCGCCCCCTGTATTTTCGATATAATTCTTATTGGTGCATTTACGTAACCAAATCTGAATGTATGAATTCACGAATTCAAGTTTTACTGAAAATACAGGGGGTGGACATTTCTCCGTCGCCTCTCCGTTGCCTCAACGGAGACTCTCCCTTATTTCTCCCTTATTTCCACGGCTCCCATTTCTCCACCAATTCTCCACCTCTAGTCCACCGAAGTCTTAGGTGGAGGATCGGTGGTTGTACTGTACGGGTAATTCCCAGATAACATGTAGGCTTGCCATAACCCTGTCACACTTGTCATTCGATTGTTTTTGGCTTGTTATTGACAACCTCGTCAGTGTAAGGTTGCTACAGCCCTGCTGCAAGGGTTTTGTAAGCTTGTACCCTTGTCGTGTGTCAACTAGGAGGCTTATATTAACCTTGTCACAAGCTTGCCTGACAACATTGCAGCAAGGTTAAATTGCTATCTGGGTTTTGATCAATTGATATGAAAAATAAATTAATTGATAAACATAAATTATTATAAATTAATCTAAGTATAGATATTTTTGTGAAGCTTCGTCAAACCTTCGATAAACCTTCAGCGAACGTTCCATCTATGTTTCTTGAATGTATTTCGAAGCGGACATTTCAACGTCCGTAGAACCTTTGTCAAACGTTTGTGAATCTAAAAGTTAGCTCTAATGAACCTTCGACCCGATCTATACACATCTGATCTGAACGTTCGCTGAAGCTTCATGTTCTCTTCGGGTATTACTCAAACATTAATGAACCGATCTTCTTGAAAATTTGCAGGCTTATTTAATACATAAAAATATAGTCTTTGATCGTTCGGAATTGTTGTTTCGAAAAAAAATGGCCGTTTTATAGCCAAAAAACAGCCGTTTCCCAGACGAAAATTCCCGGGTAGGCGGGATTCCCAAATTCACATGTGGACTCAGGTTCCTGGCCGGAACCCGCCAGGTCCTGCCTGAGATCAGCCAGGTCCTGCCTGGAAACCCTCTGGTTCCCGCTCGGGACCTGTCAGGTTCCCGCCCGGGACCCGACAGCCGGGTGAGGTTCCCGCTCGAGCCACCACCTGGCTGGTCCCGGGCGGGAACCTGATCGGCCCCGAGCGGAAACCAGAGAGGTTCCAGGCAGGACCTGGCTCGTCCTGGGCAGAACCTGGCGGGTCCCGGCCAGGAACCTGAGTCCACATGCGAATTTGGGAATCCCACCCACCCGGGAATTTTTGTCTGTGTTTTTCCGTTAAAATCGAACCATTAATTTTGACTGTCGGCCATTTTGTGAAAAATGAATATTTTTTCAAATCCTTCGATTAAAGACTAGTCTATAATTATATTTGACTGAATCCATCTACATTTTTTGTTTCAGATGATCCGCTTCACTGCAATGTTGGTCATCGCAAACCGTATACATAAAAACATTATTTCTTTGACGGCCATTTGCCACTAAACCATGTCATATTTTTCGATAAAAAAATCATTGAAAGTTCTTCAAGATGTGTCTTTAAAATGATATATTGATCGATTAAAAAAGTTTCGTAGTTTTCTTTGAAAAAATTCATTTTTTGCGCTACAAGTGGGGATAACCCCTTAAAAGGTTAAAACATCGTAATTCTTACAGAATTCAAAATCTCTTGGCTTGTATATAGATTTTTCGAGCTTTCGATTTGTGAAGGAATTGATCACATCTGCCATTCGATTATAATAAAAGACAAATTTCAAGTGTTATTCAAGTCAATTCATATGATGAGGTATTCTAACCTAAACCTGCTGACAATCTATCTTCTGAAACATATTTTGTTAAAGTCTTCCAAGAAGATATATTCCCAGTGAACATTTTTCCCCTCAACATTTCAAATATTTATCATGTGCTCTAAATGATATCAGAAAGTTCTCTAATGCGTCGATTTCGGAAAGCTTTTAGATGACTTTCATATGAGCTCTAGAAGCTTTCCGAAATCGACGCATTGGAGAACTTTCTGATATCATTTAGAGCACATGATAAATATTTGAAATGTTGAGGGGAAAAATGTTCACTGGGTTTCAAACGCTTCGAAAAGATATCTTTAAGATATCTTTTAGAAATCTTTTACAAGACGTCTTTTCAACACTTCTGGAAGATATCTTTAAGAACTCTTTAAGAACGTCCTTGAAGATCTCTTAATTTAGTATTCTTTTAGATATCACCAAGAACTGCGTGCTGTGTGGGAATCGACATGAATCGCTGTATGACATCGATTTTTTGTAAGAATATAATCCTGTGTGGTAGATAAAAAATGATACGTGATGGATCGACTTGGGGCAGATAAAATCGGTACATGTTGATTTCTCATAATGTATTATTCATAAAAAGCATAGATCGATCTGAAATGAAAATAAATAAATTCTAACTCTATAACAATTCGATTGTTTATAACGTTCTTATGAACAATTTTTTATTCAGAAGAAAATACAAACGAATCTTGCAAGAATAGTTCGATATTCGAATTCTCCGACCCAAAAACATAAACCCTGTTTGAAATATTGAGTGGATGCGATTTTTCCTACGGCCCTTGATATCCAAAATGATGATGAATATCCCCCTGTAAAAAATTATCCATTCAAAACTATTCAAAGGAATTGGAAATTTTGATGAGAACGAATACGATTTTCGAATTCCTTTGTAGGAATACAAATGGAAATTAATTTTCAAAAATATGTGTTTCTACTGATAATATAACTTGCGAGATCTTTGCGTTCGGGCGAATCAAGAGAATTGGTGAAATTTCAAACAATACAACTTTTTCTATCAGTAAAATTTCCAATTAAACCGTAAGAAAGGTTAGAAATTGATAGGAATTAAAATACCCAGATTCCACCGGTTTTGGAGGATTTCGAAAGAATTGATGAGTTAAAACGATTTACAAATGATAATTTGAATCGTCGAGAAGGAATTGAAAAACATTAAAATTTAGAGGAACTCACATTGAATGATTTCAATCGTCAAATATACACAAATCGTATTCATACGTGTGATTGTCAATCCCATTAAACGGAATATTTTTTATAGGGCCGTTGCGCGCAGATAAATGAATCGCTGTATTTTGCGAACTCCTTGTCCAATCGATCTGAATCTTCCCAAAAGTTTTTCCATGTACTAGCGAACAACTTTGTCGCTGGAAGTTTTCTGTTCCTCATACTTCCTCCGCCACTTTTTGAATGCGCAAAGCATTCAAAAAATTATTTTCACTTCAAATGAAGAATATATTAACTTATCACTGATTTTTACAAACTTTTACAACGTTGTTGTCTTCGGAACAGTCTCAAAAATCTAAATCCACAAACTTTATTTCGATACATCTAAGAATGACCGAGTTAGAACGAATTCAATATTGAAAAACATTGATTTTTGGTGCGAAAAAAATGTGTGGTTTCAATTTTTTTTCTCCAAAACTATTGATCCTAAAAGAAATGAGGAATAAATACTTATATTCATTTTTCAAGCCCTATCGCCTAGTATTTTTGGATTGTTGAAATTCCGCTTTTCGAGCACCTAAGCGGTTATTGCATGGGGACACTTAATTCCATATATTCGCTCAGATACCAGGTGTACCGGTATGAAATGAGCGTTTTTTTGTGAAAATGAAACACTAATTACAAATGGGAAAGTAAAAAAAATTTATTCAAAGTATTGCCCATTGCTTTCTCCACATTTTGACCACCTTTCTGGCAATTTGTGGATACCACGCCAATAGAAATGTTTGTCTTCCGAAGCAAACCAATCAGACACCCAATTTTCTACTTCTTCGTAGAAATCGAAGTGCTGCTCGGCCAATGCGTGTCCCATCGATGAAAAAAAATGGTACTCGGAAGGGGCCAAGTCTGGTGAATACGGCGGGTGGGGTAGCAGCTCCCAGCCAAGTGCTTTGATTGTATCCTGAAGCGGTTTCGCTTTGTGTGCAGGTGCATTGTCGTGTAATAAAATTACTTTGCCATGTCTTCTGGCCCATTCTGGTCATTTTTCGATCAATGAATAGTTAAAATTGATCATTTGTTGTCTGTAGCGATTAGTATTAACAGTTTCAACAGGTTTTAGAAACTCTTGATACACCACACCTTTTTGGTCCCACCAAACACAGAGCATTGCCTTCTTGCCGAATCGATCTGGTTTTGCAGTCGATGTTGATGGTTGTCCCTGATTAACCCATGATTTTTCCCGTTCAAGATTCTTAAAATAAATCAATTTTTCATCGCCAGTAACAATTCGATGCAAAACTGATTTTCTTTCGTGTGCTTGAAGCAAAATCTCGTGTTTTTTTTTGTTTTTCATCTGTCTTTCATTCAATTCATGTGGCACCCATTTCCCACAATTTCGGATTTTTTCCATAGCTTTCAAACGGTCAGGAATTGTTTGTTGTGCAACATTTAACATTGCTGCCATTTGCTTTTGACTCAAAGTATCATCTTCATCCAATATTGCTTGCAGTTCGACGTCTTCGAACTTTTTTGGTGGTCTTCCACGTTCTTCATTTCTCACATCAACATCATTATCTTAGACCAGGGCTGAAGCCTTTAAAAATGGTAAAAAGTGAAAAAAAATTATAGTAGGATGAAACCCATTGGAAAAGGAAGAGAATATAACAAGAATGAAAGGAAAAATAATTTACGGGCGATCTGAGGTCGAGAAGTGGGAGGGGGTGAGTTTTTAAGGGTGAAAAACGGTTTATCTCGATTTGCGGCAAAACTACAAGTCCTAGGGAAAAAAGTTGAGCTACAAAGTTGTAGGGAATAAAAAGATCTACAACTTTGGTATTCACGCATTTCCACATAACCTCCAAGTTTATGTGAAAAATTCAAATAACCAAGTTTTTGGATTTTTATTTTTATCTTTTACAGAAAAACTGTTTTTCTCACGAAATTCAGTGAGAACTTACCTTTGCATGTCCCAAACACACTGTAATATTTTTGATCCAAAATATTTGTTTTCTTACCTTTTATGGACTTAATATCGAAAAACCACCCTAAATTTCAGTCGAAAATTCTCACGTCAAAATATCTGCTTTTCCAAAAAAGTCGGTGGGTTTTTTATTCGTTGGAATCTCTAATTTCTGATGGTGTAAGAAAAATATACATTACCATGGTAACTTTTCTCAAAAAATGCAAAAAACGAAAAAAACTCGATTCCGAAAAATTTTATCATTATGTCCCTGGTGAAAAAAATCTCTCTGAATCTCTCTGAAATCTCTCTGAATTTCTCTGAATCTCTCTATATTTTGGGACAAATTTCAGAGAGATTCAGAGTAATTCCAGAGTAATTCAGAGGTAGTTAGAGACTTTTCCGATAGTGATATGTTCTGAATTCTTCAACTTTCTCTGAATCGCTCCGCATATCACTGAATCCCTCAGAATTTTATATATTTAAATTTCAAACCTCCCTCTGAATTTACCTGAATACCTCTGAATTTCTCTAAATCTCCCGGAATCTAATGTATTCAGATTTCAAAGCTCCCTCTGAATTTCTCTGAATTTCTCTGAATCTCTCTGAATCTCTCTGAATTCCTCTAAATATCCCGGAATTTAATGTATTCAGATTTCAAAGCTTCCTCTGAATTCCTCTGAATTTCTCTGAATTTCTCTGAATCTCTCCGGATTACTCTGCATCTTCCTAAATTCCTCTGAATATTTCTCAAAAATTCCACGCACAATTTTTCTTGATTCATCTTCCTCTGGAAGTCTCTGGAACTCCCAGAAAGCTTCTGAAATGCAGGACCAAGATTTGTACTGAATTCATTCCTCTCTGAATTTCCCAGACCCACCTGGATCTCTCTAAATTCCTCTGAATCTCTCTGAATTTTTCTGAAAAATCCCACGCACAATTTTTTCTAATTCACCTGTCTCTGTGTCTCTGACACTCCCTGAATACCTCTGAAATCCTGAACCAAAAATTTCACTGAATTAATTCCTCTCTGAATTTCTCTGAATTCCTATGAATCTCTCTGAATTACTCTGAATCTTTCTGAATTCCTCTGAATATTTCTGAAAAGTTCCACGCACAATTTTTCTTAATGTATCTGTCTCTGGAAGTCTCTAAAACTTCCAGAAAGCCTCTGAAATGCAGGACCAAGAATTTCACTGAATTTTTTCCTCTCTGAATTTCCCAGAATTTCCCTGCATCTCTCTGAATTCCGCTGAATCTGTCTGAATCTTTCTGAAAAATCCCACGCATAATTCTTCCTAATTCACCTGTTTCTGTGAGTCTCTGACACTCCCTGAGTACCCCTGGAATCCTGACCCAAAAATTTAGCTTCATTAATTCCTCTTTGAATTTCTCTGAATTCCTCTGAATCTCTCTGAATTACTCTGAATCTTTCTAAATTCCTCTGAATATTTCTGAAAAGTTCTACGCACAATCATTCTGAATTCATCTATCTCTGAAAGTGTCTGACACTCCTTGAACGCCTCTGAAATGCAGGACCAAAAATTTTACTGGATTTGTTCCTCTCTGAATTTCCCAGAATTTCCCTGCATCTCTCTGAGTTCCTCTGAATTTTTCTGAATCCTTCTGAAAAATTTGAAGCATTAGTTCTCTCAATCCACTAATAGTCTCTGAAATCCTCTGAACCACGCTGAATTGCTCTGAATTTCTCTGATTCCTTCTGAATCTCTCTGAAACATGAAATTTTCAGAGAGATTCAGAGAGATTTTTTTACCAGGGGTACAATTTTGAGCTGGTTATTACAATTCACACTTCAATTTTTGCCTCTTCAATCACTTCAACAATATTCTGAACCATAGATTCTTGATGTAAATGGGATGTAACTCAATCTTCAAAATGAAACTAAAAGTCAAGAATGTTATGTCGTACTAGTTATCAAATTCCCACCGAGTGGTTATAATTATCTTAGGTAATTGACTTTTTTCAATCTAAAAATATGATATATGCCTAATTCTCGTCGAGGTGATTTTTTCTTCAATTCATCCAGACAGATTGTTTCTTTTGGTCTTACGTCGTACTATTCATCATGGGAGGATTTTTTGTCTTTCAAGATTATACTTTAGAAACAAGTACCTTTATTTATGAATACATTTTTCTCTGTTCATATAAGAAGATATTTTTTGATTCAAATAAATATGTTATTTCAATAGGGTGGAACAAAATTTTATTTCACTTCAATGATTTTTTATTGATTGATACAAAAATCCACTTGACAGAAATAAATCTTCTTCAATTCAAATGAATTCGTTCTTTCAATAATAATATCCATAAATATTTATTTTTCCCCTAATGGAATAAAAAATTTATTTTAATTAAAGAAGACTCGTTTCAGTCATATGAATTTTGTATTCATTAAACAAAGAATTATTCAAATGAAATAAAAGTTTCATTCGATCCTATTGAAATAACATTTAATTGAATAAAAAAAATACTCTCTTCTGTGTATAGAAAAGAATGTATTGATAAATACAATCATTTTTTTCTGAAGTACAATCCTGAAAAAGGGAACAAAATATTCCCTATGATGAATCGTACGGAATAAGACTAAAAGAAATAATCTATCAGAATGAATTGAAAAAAAATCACCTCCACGAGAATTGAACGCGAGTCATCAGGGCTGGACGCCAAGAATATATCATTCAAGTCGCCGCCGGTTGTTGGCATGATAGGAGCTTCCTTTGCATATGATAAGGGAGTATTCTAGTCTAGAAATTTGAAAGAATCGACAATTTTTTTTTTATATTTTCAAGGTTTAGACATTCAAGAATATGCCCCTGAAAGGATTTTTTGAAATTCTCATCATTTACAGAGTTATAGCCATTTTAGTGACGTAGCATCTAATCTGGTACGACCGGAAAAATAATATCATATATTGTTGGAAAAACCGGTCAGATTTAGTCAGGATCTGACATACTCTGACAATGATATGCCATTGTCATAATCTGACCAGTTTTTCGAACAATATGTCAGAATCTGACATTTGATTTCCATACGGAATCTTGACGCAAAACTTCAAACGCGTTTTTCTCGAAACTACTTTCTTCGAATTAGCGTACACGATATCTCAAGTTCTACGGAACCGATTTATTTCAAATTTGGTATGAACATTCTTTATACATCTCTCTATCGTAAGAACCAACAGAAATGGGAAAATTTTCGATTTTACTATTTTTAAAAAATCCGAAGTGGTCATAAAAAACGTGAAAAAAACATTTTTTTTTCCAAATGATCGCCATTTTGTTTGAAGATTTTTTTTTTTCATTTTTTCGAGGTTCATACCATAGCGGCATTTTTACTGATCAAGATCCCGTTTGATTTTTTTATTCCAGATTACCAGAACGGCTGTAATTTGGTACGCCAGGGCAGTATTTTTTTTCTTTGAACCCCCTGTTTACAAACTCATCACTGGATTGTTTTTGAATATTTCTTTCTCAACTAATTTTTTTTGTATTCTCAAAAGACTTATGAACAAATGTTGAAATAATGAATAGTAAAAATGTTCTTGGTTTTATTTATACAAAGCTCGAAAAAACGTCCGAAATTCATGCTTCTACACTAGAATACTCCCTTAATTGATGCTTATTCTCCATTCTTGAATATCTCGAAAACTAAGCCGCACTAGGATGAAAACATGATTTCATTTTTTGATGGAAAAGTGTGGGTGTTCATACTTTTATGTGTGTATGCTGTTCAAATTGCAATTAATTGAGCATGAGTGGTAAATGATTCACAAAACTTAAGATTATCCCTACACCGAGAAAAGAAAGTTGTAAAATTTATCTCTGGTCAAGTAAATATATGGACAATTTATATAGAAATATAATTCGAGCTACTACAATTTTAGTGGATTTTACCGCAGGGAATGTGATATGCACATCAGCTATGGTATATTTCACATCAGCTGTGGTATACTTAACATTCGTTGTTGAGAAATCAACTGAAATTGTGGTTACTTGCACTATATTCTAAATCATCCATATATTTACTCAATAAGATGTAAATTTTACAAGTTTTTTCCTCAGTGTACAGCCATCATTCATTCTTTGAAAGTGTGTATTAATTTTTATGCTCAAATCAACTTTCTATTGGTTTTTATTAGTTTCATCGGGGAAACATTACTGGAAAAAAATGATTCATTGAAAAACAATATTGTTTTGTCATAAGGTATATGAAAATATATTAGAATGTATTGTGAATTGTCAGTGAGGATGTCCATTGCAAACTAAGTTCTTTTTGAATAATCTGTATGGATCCCCAAGGTTGTAGATCATTTTCCTAGGGTCATTAAGAACAACAAGAGTTTCAAAAACGTTATTTTCCACTCATGTACATATCATCCGCAAAGTGAAGAGGAACGAAACACACATTGTACAAAGGTGATATGGTCGTATAGGAGGACCAAGAAACCACCCAGTTACTATTCAAGGGGTGATGAAATTTGGCTGAAAGTTGTTTCTCTGTTCCTTTTTATTTTTTGTAATCAGTGGTGAGGATTACATTTGTTCAGACTGATCAAAAACTACTGCTAGCTCTGAATGTATTGTTATGTATGTTATGATTTTGGAACCGAGACGAGACGAGACCAAACCGAGACGAGACCACACACCGAGACAATAACATTGTTTTCTTTTTTTGACGAGACCGAGACGAGAGTTGCACCGATCTCGTCTTGTCTCGTCTCGTGCGAAGCCCTAGGAAGGATCAAAGAAGGGTTAATATTCTACGCTTTGTATTATCCATAAATTGTTATTTATTCTGATTTGAAAAATCACGGACGTCCCGACTTTGTCCACATATTACCAAAACTAATCATTCAACATAACACAGGCATTATACATATCTAATATATATATATATATATACATATATATATACACACACACTCATACATGCTACAAATAATTAGTGTATACGAAGAATCAACAACCGATACGTCGATTCATATAATCTTACATAAATTACACAGTTAAGGCAGTTAAGTAAACAGTAGGGTTCATAAGCTCGATAATAAATGGTGATTATAAAATTTGCAATAATTTGATTGTTCGCAAAGAACATTTTACTCATTTTCATCATAAAATCTTAGTTTGAAAATATCTCGATGATCGAGTCGAAGTAAAACAAATCTCTCTGAAAATTATTCAATTTTGTGCTTTTGCCTTTCAGAGATTTTTATTATTATTTTTTGTGAGAATTCAAAGTACAAAAAACATCTGCACAGAAGACAATTATTATCGATAGGAATTTATTATTATTATTATTCCCATCGTTGTTGTTTTTTTATTCTTTTTTTTTATATGTACAGTATATAAAAATGACGAGCATAAAGGAAGAAATAAAATTGAGCATTGAAAAATGCATAAACGAGAATCACAGAGGATTTAAAAGAATAATTTTCATGTTTTTATATAAATATACAGACAGTGTATGTACATATGCGCATACATACAGGATGGTTGAATTATGTAGTGCTCATCGTTAGAACAGAAGAAAACAGGACTTTTTTTTTACGTTTAAATTGTTCGATCTTTTGTTCCTGCGATAACAATAATTGAAAAGTTAAAACACCCTGTACGTTTATAATGTCAGTGAATGTATTTTTATTGTTGTTTTTTTCTCTCTTTTTTTTTTATTAGCATTCACAGTAAGGATAAAAACAAGTTCTCGATTCGTCGAGTGATATTGTTTAGTAACAACGAAATCCTTGGTTTTCCTCTATATAATCTAAAATGCCACACAATATCATATCATGCAATGAGAAAGGAAGTACTTTTCTCTGCTGATTACACGATGTCGTTTCTCTTTCGGGTTTCTTTTTATCTTTAAATAATACTATCTACGTAACGAAGTGGTAGTAGTAGTAACAGTAGTAGTAGTAGTAGTAGTAGTTCATAAGTTCATCAGTATTAAAAAATAATGTTGCGAGAATCAAACGCGGAGCATAGAGAACGAAACGTTCATGTAATTCCACATACTTTTACCTATCATATCTCTATTTTACAAAAATACAATTGGACGGATCAGACGATGTATATACATATACCTCATACTATTATTTTTTCCCTTCAATCTTTTGTGGCTTCTGCAAAGGCAAATGTTAATGTCACATTAACGTTCGTTTGTTGGGATTTTATACAAATCATCATTCTTATTTTTGTTTCTTCGTTTAGAGTAGATGCAAAAGTGAAAGAACTAAAGATTTCCAACGATATTAGGCCTATTACAATTTTACAAACGTTAGATTTATTTCATCAGAGTACACATTTTTCTTATAGATCATTGTTGATGAATCTGCTAATAGAATCCTTCCCTCTGCAATACTTTTTTCAAACATATTTACACTTCTTAACGACGGTTGTCATTAAAACACAAAGCAGTCGACCAAATATTTATTGATGAAAATGAAAATTCAAAAAAAAAAGAAAATTTGAGAAATAATATATGAATACACAAAAGAGCTATTCAAGCTTGCAGAAATATTATCATTAAAAATGTTCATGTATATTTTCTCTTTACAAAAATCATTCGTTTATCTTGCGGTTGAATTCTCATCCTCCAACAATCACCATATTTATATCCTTCTTTTGTGGATTTAACTTCATAAAAATATGCTCAAGTGATTCATGCAAAAATACAGTTATTCAGTTTTTGTATCCGTCTATGTTGAGCGAGCTCTCTACGATATGATACATAATTCGATACTCATACATACACTTTTTTTTACATTCCTACATCGCTCTCTATGTTTCTTATGGTTCTTACCCTTGTTCGATTAAAACGATCTCGGTTAATTGTTTCTGTTTAGTCTGAAATAATAATGAGCGCTCGTATCTTGAGAAATTAAACCAAAAAATAACATAACGTTAAAACTTACACCGGGGGACACGCATATACATTTCCTTTTAAATAACAATAATAATAATAATAATAATAACAATATTTTAATTATCATTAAAAAGCTCTTGAATTATTTTTCATTTGTTTATTCTAAATTTTAGTCTTTTTTTTGTTTTTACTTAAAACTAGTTAAAGGTTAAAATCAAATGTGCATCGCCTTTCAACGGGATTTTAAAAAAGAAGACAAGGAAAAAAAGATAAAAATGGAACAGGAATGATCGTTTTCCATTATTATCATCGAATTCCTCGACAAATTGAGAGACTTTTTACTCACGAGAAAGATAACATATTCTCTTGTTCTTGTTCTTTGAGTATCTTTATGGTTGCTCATCGTTAGATTCTTGTTGACCAATTTGGCTTTTGAATTCACGGGAGTCTAAGGCACCGGTTACTCGAGACTCCTGATCAGCAAAGCTAATTCTCGAAAGGATGTGCCAATTTTTCCTGGAGTCGATTGTTTCTTCAACAATATTCCACGTATGGTGGATAATTTTTCGTAGCAGGACAAACATTTGTAGTAACTGTAATAACAAACCATTCATCAATTCAAGAAATTGTAATATGTAACTATTCCATTATACTAACCGTTCTTCTCTCGTGACGTCCACTCCTATGGTATGAAGCGGTGCCTCCACGTTTGATTTGATCACCGTTGCGAAATTTCCTAAAATAAGTCTTAGTGCCGAGAAACCAACGTTTATGTACCTGCAAAGATATAGCTACGTATAGTGAAGATGAAATATCAAAAGAGAAATTCAACGATAAAAGTGTAACACCTATAAATCCGCGCACACGCGCCCGCAGATATAACATCTATAGTTTGAAGTCACAGTTGGTTAAAATAAAACGCTTTATTAGCCTATAACGACGCCAATAAATAACGAAAGAGGTGTAAAAGGCTGCGTTCTCTCCCTCAACCTATATTAGTTTCGCTCGATTTTGGTTGTCGATATAAAAGGGTTCGTCGTACGCGAGTTCCCGTTACGATCAGCGAAACGAATTACAGTTACGGGAGCAGATCCAATGAATCCAATTTTTTCAACCCTTTGAGCATGCGATTTGATTTTCGTTCCCATAAAAACAATTCAAATTTACACTATTTTGTATTAAGAATTATAACAATAAGTCAGTGAAGTCTCGCATAGATTATACAAACGAAGGAAACGTAATTGAAATAATTGAATCGTAGGAGCAGGTTTTGCTCTTTCCCCGTTACATGGATGAAAAATGTGAAACGATCCAAGGCACGTGTCACTGAGGATATCGGAATATTCATCTGGATATTTTTTTTCTCACGCGATTCAGTTCCTTGATCGTCAAACCCGTGACAAACGCGGTGCGTAATTTATCCGAGTGTCACGTTTACATACAAATTATGGTGCGCATAATGATACTGTGAGTTTGTGTACTCAATCTGCATAATTTCTTCGATCGAATCGTTTGAAATTCAAATACTTTAGCGAAAGATTCATCTCTAGTTTTGAGAAATTTTGTTCATGTGAATTGGAATACGTTTGTTTCCTGTTTGATATTAAATTCATCCATCTTTGGAGAGTATGAGGATGAATAATTCAATTCAAATGAACGAATTTAGTTGAGATGATTCGACTTGAAAACCAGAATCTATTTGATTAGATCATTTCGCTCTATACAAACCTTTTTTAATCAATCAAAATGGTCTGTGAAGAGCGATATTGTGATTTTATTACTTTATTCTTGAATAATTTGGCAGAATAGATTTGGCTCGAATTGCATCGTCAGAGATTGCTAGTACTCCCTTGGATTATTTATCGTTCAAAATAATTTTTGTGTTTCAGGATGTTTATTTGATTGTGATAAGATTTCGTTCTGATAAATAAAATTCACTTCAGACGAAAATCTAAGCAATGTGATCATATTTTTTAACCCATTAAGTCCCAAAATGACATTTTTTCGTTGCGTTTTTCAAGGCTTGTACTTTCTGAGAAAAAAACTCCTGAAAAATTCTAGAATAAGCATTGTCGATGTGAAATTGACTCATCTTTCAGAATCTGCCATCGGTTTTCCCGAAAAATGTCCCTGTGGCAAGATATCTGGGATTGTTTCCAAAAAAACGCGAATTTTCAAACGTTTTTTCTTCTTTATCTTACGTTTTTACATTGGAATCATTTTAGAATTCTTGTTCTAACTACAGAAACCACATCAATTTATCTCAAACTTTAATTTATGCTTCTGACAATTGGCGGTTCAAACGCGGAACAAACGTCAGAAATTTCAAAGATTTTTCATTCAAAAACGATTGACTTTAGAGAAAAATGTTACTGAACAAAAAGTTCTTAGAACTGATCAAAGAACACGCTGGAATATTTTCAGAATTTTTTAACGACATTTTTGAATTTTCGAAATCATCAAATTTAAAAAATTTTTAAAAGTCGTTAAAAAATTCTGAGAAAATTTCAGCATATTCAATCAATTTCAATCAATTCTTAAAACTTTTTGTTCAGTGAAGATTTTCTCCCAAGTTCATTCTTTTCTCATTAAAAATCTTTGAATTTTTCGTCTCATATTCGTGGTTTTTTTTATAGTTTGTTATTTTCCAATATTCAAATAATGAATCATAGATTTATTAAATAAGAACATATATGAATGGAACAGGTTCACTAAGAATAACGTGGTATATCCTATGTGAACTAGATTATGAATAGAGTATTGGAAAATAACAAACTATAAGAAAAAAACCACGAATATGAGACGAAAAATTCAAAGATTTTTAATGAGAAAAGAATGAACTTGGGAGAAAATCTTCACTGAACAAAAAGTTTTAAGAATTGATTGAAATTGATTGAATATGCTGAAATTTTCTCAGAATTTTTTAACGACTTTTAAAAATTTTTTAAATTTGACGATTTCGAAAATTCAAAAATGTCGTTAAAAAATTCTGAAAATATTCCAGCGTGTTCTTTGATCAGTTCTAAGAACTTTTTGTTCAGTAACATTTTTCTCTAAAGTCCATCGTTTTTGAATGAAAAATCTTTGAATTTTCTGACGTTTGTTCCGCGGTTGAACCGCCAATTGTCAAGAGCATAAATTAAAGTTTGAGATAAATTGGCGTGGTTTCTATAGTTACAACAAGAATTCTAAAATGATTCCAATGTGAAAACGTGAGAGAAAGAAAAAAATAAGTTTGTAAATTGCCGTTTTTTTGGAAACAACCCCAGATATCTCGCCACAGGGACAGTTTTCGGGAAAACCGATGGCAGATTCTGAAAGATGAGTCAATTTCACATCGACAATGCTTATTCTAGAATTTTTCAGGAGTTTATTTCTCAGAAAGTACAAGCGTTGAAAAACGCAACGAAAAAATGTCATTTTGGGACTTAATGGGTTAATAAAAATGTAAGAATTTTGGAATTAGAAAATGTCAGGATTTTCAAAACATTGATTTTTTTCAATTCCATTTCCATGATGCACACATATTCAAGTATACACACAGAAAATCTCAAGTCAATCCGAAGAATATTTACACTTCTGAACGTGTTTTCCTCAAAACTGTGTTTTTGCAGTCGGTGAACACGATTTCTCAAACACTGCTCAACCGATCGGCCTGAAAGTTGAACATAACCTTCTCAGATATATTTTTGAGGAAGTGATCGGAGGGCTAAGATTTCAGATGATTATTCCTTTTTTTGCAAAACAACAATTTTGATCGAAAATCAGAAATTTTCTTTTTGGAACTGCCATTTTATCCAAAATCCCAATTTCGTCTATTCTTTCGATCAATCCCTAGGTTCATCTATTCACTAACAGCATTCTTATGAATTTTTCATTTTAAATAATCCAAACTGGAAATATCGTGCTCACTGCCAGACAACTTTTCTCGAAGGATCTCCAGGAGATCATCTACAGGAGTAGTGTAACTCAATATTTTGAAAAATGAAAAGTCCCAATGTAAAGAGAGAATGAATGAGAGAAAAGAAGAAAGCGTAAAAATTACAATTCCTTATTGATAGATTGAAGACATCGCGAATCATAAAAGATAATCGCTCCACATTAGTTCGATAAATTATTGTTTCAAGAAACAAAATTACGATTTAAACAGTAATCTATTGAACTAACGTGGAGCAATTATCTTCTATGATCCGCGATGTCTTCAATCTGTTAATAAAGATTGTATTGTTCACCCTTTTTTTCTCTCAGTGTACAGGTTAACACTACATATACCAGGTGTGTAAGTATGAAACCGGAATTTGCCCATAGGTGGCGCTAGATGTCGATGCAGTTACCGACACATCACGTCAGCGGTGTCTTGTTATTGTATTGATATCCGACAAAGATTTCCAACTCACAATAACACGAGTTTCATTCAGTAGCATTAGTTTATTACAGATAAACATGTCGGGTTTTGTGCCAACAAATTACGATTTGCGGACAGCACTACTTTTCTGTTTTCATCTGAAGAAAACCGCAGCCGAATCGCATCGAATGCTCGTGGAGGCGTTTGGTGAGCATGCTCTCGGTAAAACATAGTGTTTCGAGTGGTTCAAACGGTTTAAAAGTGGCGATTTTGACGTCAGGAACGAAGAACGTGGAAGACCACCGAAAAAGTTTGAAGACGCTGACCTGCAAGCCTTTTGGACGAAGACGACGCTCAAACACAACAACAACTGGCGGATCAGTTAAAGGTGACCCGAGAAGGTGGCCATCTCCCTCCGGTTGAAGGCCATGGGAAAGATACAAAAAGTGGGGAAATGGGTTCCACATGAACTCAACGAAAGACAGCAGGAAAACCGCAAAACATCATGCGAAATGCTGCTTGCCAGGTTCCAAAGAAAGTCATTTCTCCATCGAATTGTGACTGGCGATGAAAAGTGGATATATTTCGAGGATCCTAAGCGCAAAAAGTCATGGGTTACTCCGGGTGAACCATCAACATCGACGGCAAGACCAAACCGCTACGGACGGAAGACAATGCTGTGTGTTTGGTGGGATCAGAAGGGCGTAATCTACTACGAGCTGCTGAAACCTGGGGAAACTGTCAATACTCAACGCTGCCGACAACAAATGATCGATTTGGATCGAGTTTTGCGTGAAAAACGACCAGAATACTAACAGAGACAACACAAGGTGATTTTGCTGCACGACAATGCACCAGCACACAAAGCAAAACAGGTCCAGGAAACGATAGAGTCGTTCCGTTGGGAGATTCTTCAGCACGCGCCTTACTCACCGGACCTTGCTCCATCCGATTACTACTTGTTTGCATCGATGGGACACGCACTTGCTGAGCAGCGCTTTACTTCTGACGAAGATGTACGAAAATGGCTCGATGACTGGTTTGCCTCAAAAGAGCAACAGTTCTTTTGGCGCGGAATCCACAAATTGCCAGAAAGATGGAAAAAATGTATAGATAGCGACGGACAATACTTTGAATAAGTTACTTTGTATCATATCATTACAACAAACGTGTTTTTTCTGTACAAAAATTCCGGTTTCATACTTACACATCTGGTATTAAGGGATTATATACAGTCAAGAGGCGCAAAAAAACCGATTTTTCCTGAAAAGACAGTTGAATTGATTGTGGTAAAAATTTGTATATATATTGAGATAACTTCCAACTGTATTTTAACATTTTTTATTTGTAAAAATAATGGTTTTGAGAGCTGTTATAGCTGATCTCCAGGAGCTCCTCTAAGAAAAAGCGCTTTGCGGTGACCACGATATCTCGGGACTGAATCTTTCAAAATGGAAAAACCAAACGGATTCCGTTAAAGTAATGTATAATGTAGTAATTAATCGAAGGAATAAGGAAAATAACATTTTTTGTCAAAATGGCGGCTTCTAAAAACAAAAATCGATTTTTCACCAAAATTTTGGCCTTAAATTGTTCATAAAAAAAAATTCATCGGTGAGAAGAAACCTTCGATCAATTACTAAACAATATAGTCAACAAGCTTGTGTTAAAATCTGAGACTGATAGGTCCAGCTGTTGTCGAGAAATCTTGGTCACCGACTTTGAAAACACAGTTTGGAGAAAAACGGATTCAAAGTTTCAAAAGCACTTGACATATAGTGAAAAAATTTTACAAATATGCGTGTAACTTGGACAATAATCGCCAAATTGACTTGAAATTTTCTGTGTGTGTACTTAAATGTATGTATATTACAAAAATGAAATAAAAAAAGAATCAATTCTTTGAAAATGTTAACTGTATATAACCCCTTAATACTTCTTGTATTTGTCAAATAAAATCCCTTTCAAAGAAACCATTCGTAAAAAAATGCTTTTTTGCGACCATGCAACTGAGTATAATCCCTCTATGTATCACTGTATTTTTGTAATCCTCGACTTATTTTGAGAAAAAATGGAGTTGAAAGATGAGTCAAATCACGTAAACTGTAACACTAAATTTTCTTACATTCTTGGAATAAAAGACTCGATCATTCAAAGCAGGTTTGCAATAATTTGAGGAAATTTGCATGAACAGTGTAAAAATATACATCGAATTCGATAAACTGAATCATGGAATGATATTAAATAACCCATTTGAAATAATAATTTCATAAACCATTCAAATTTCTATTGCTTTCTTATAAGTATAATGAACGCGATTATAATGAAATTCATATCAAATGCACAGTGTCTTGTAGGCTTTCTCATACTCATTGTTTTATTCCAAGCATGTACGAAAATTTATTGTCACAGTTAACGTGGTTTGATTCAGGAAAGTCTTGGTGAATCGACACACGGAGAAAAATAATGCAGTAAAATAGTATTATTTCGTCAAATGTCGTCACAATTACCTGACAATCTCAGAGGCTTTCTTGCAGAATGTAGTAGAAATTATTGCACTTGTAGTATTCTATTCCACATTTGAGGAGTACTTCTCAACACATTAGACATGTGTAATTAATTCACTAGAAAATGTTGTAATTTTTATTGTATTATTTTTCTCCGTGGCACCGAGACAGTATCAATATATTTTTTTGTGATAAAAATTTGTCAAGCTCTCATTGTGTTTTATAAAATATCGATCGCCGCAAATATAAAAAATCGTATAGTATGCGCTATAGCCATCAACATACTAAATCTAAAACCATTTTGGTTTGTTTCTTTCAGATGACTCGTTTCCGAAGTTTTATCAACTAGAATTAATGAAAGTAATCTGTTTAATGTATTTCGAGACACATCCTTCGATCAATATTCCCTATATCAGGATGAAAAATAAGCAATCCATACGAGAACATAGAAAAATAGCACGAAAAAAAACGAAGTCATGAATTTTAACCGAATTAGGCTTATCCACATCGGATCCATCATTTTAGAAAACAATAATAGTTCTGCCGTAACCAAATTTTTCATACATAAATATGCATGGTTGAGTGTCCAAAAACAAAAAGAAGAAAAAAGTATTTCGAGTATAGATTTTGGAAACCACTGAATAACCAGTAATGCTGAAATGATGTTTTTGCCAGCACGAACCAGTCGTGTGGGCTCCAAAAACCACTAGTGTCTTTATAAACTTTTAGTAAAAATACACCAAATTTTGCACTATATATAGAATTGAATCTTGAATTCACTCACCTAAAAATAGAACTTGGTTGATCTATTGAGTTCTATAAAAAATATCAGATTCAATTTGAGATTTGAGAATTGTTTATTTCATCAGAATTTCCTGTCAAATTTTCGTATTAAAATTCATGGGATAATTTTGAAACCAAAATATTCAATATTCAAGGAGAATATTCGGATTCATATATTCAAAAACATAAGATGAATTGACACAATTTATCTAATCCACAGTTTTTTTTTGTGAAGCATACATTAACCGATGGAACATATGATCCCTATTGACGATACGTCAGAAACGTGTCAGGAATATGTGCCCTTCAAATTTCAATTTGAACGACAGATACACGCGCACAATACCCTCGAAGACTCAGTGATTTGCATCTGCTGTACCATCGTTTATTGTTTTGGCTAATTTTCGTGACCCCTTCTTCCCTTCCTTTTTCTAAAATACATGCAATGGATGAATCGTTCACGTCACTTCGAATTTCTCGCTCAATACAATTAGCCATTCCCATACATCGATTATATGAAACGTTCTTTTCTCTCCTGCCTCGATACCGTTGTTCTCTCCTAACTTGCATTTGAAGGTACTTGTTTGTTCTTGTATTCCTGTCCATTTGTGCCTCGCAATCGAGGGAGAGGACACGGTCTATTGAAGAAGGGTGTTTCAATTTTCTCAAATTCACCGATCTCTGTATAGTATTTCAACGAAAGAGTAACTTTAGAAGTAGTTAGATGAACGAGACGGAAATATCCACGTTACAACATTCATTCTCCCAGATAATTGCTTGGTCGAAATAATTTACGTAAGTGTAACATTATTTCGTCTTTGATCTAGCATCAAAATACCGGATATCTGAAGGATTTTCTTAAAATCAATGAAATATATTGAAATGAGGTTGAAAAGCAACAAGAAAAACTCCATTTGCGTATAGACAAAAGTAGTGGTGACATAATAAAACTGTCTTCCAACGTAGCACCCATTATTCAAGTTTCGATTAGTGAAATATCAGTATTTTTCAGTTAACGATTGCTCATTGAATGGAATCAATGAGATTTTATTGCATAATCAGTACCCTGTAAAAAGAAAGTCTTAATCTGTTTGCATCTTAATTTCAGACAATGCTTTTTCCATTGTGTGGGTGATTATTTTTTCGGCTTAATTTGTTTGCATGATAGATTCAGCCATGAAATGCGCTGAGTTTAAGACTTTCTTTTTACAGTGTAGATAACACAAGTGAACCCTGGCGGAAAAATTTTGTTCACTTTTGACACAGCAATATTTCAATCAAATTCAAAAAGAATCCTTAAACTTCAACGAATAAACTGCAATAGAAGTCAACAAATTCCACTGAAAGTTATTGAATTTTGTGGACAATTATTGAATTTTACCGAAATTTTGTTGAATTGAGTTAAATGTTGCTAATTCTCAATTAAAACCGAATGTGCCAGAGGTGAACGAAATTCAACAAAATTCAACGAAATTTTTCCACCACACTGAGAGAAAGGGTCTATTCAAATATTCTACAGCTAGTAAATTTAGTCACTGTGAATAAAAATTTAGTTGTGCCAGCTAAATTTTATTTGTCACAACTATATTTTTTATTCCCATTGAATAAACTATCCCCAGTAGAAATCACTCCAGTCGTTCTTGAGGCGATTACAAGGCCTCACGAGGCCTTGCGAGTCCCTCACAAGGGCCTGGCGAGGCCTCGCAAGGCCTATAGAATTACTAGAGTGATTTCTGCTAGGGTATTTCACTCATATTTCAGACAGCTAGCCTGTTATTTACCCCAACTAGAGTCTAGCTAGCGTAAATAAAAATCTAGTTGCGGTAACTAACATTTAGTTGTCCCAACTTTCTCTCAGTGCAGGGAAACTTCTCACCGTTCGAATAAATGACGGTACACTACCAAAATCAATGTTGTTGAAGTTTGAATCGTTTATTGAAACGAATTGGTCATCGAATAACGAACTACTCAACTGTCGAAGACCCCAATTCTTGCAGTATACTGCATATTATTTATCAAATGATATTTTCTGTTGCAAGGAATTGATTCGAAAACATGCACACCGATGATCCATCAGATTTGTAAGTTTGAATTCCCGTTTCGTTTCTATAAACGATTCAAACTTCAGAAACATCAAAATCAGGTGATATTCACTGATTCGACAGTTTATATGCATAAACTATTTTACAGTAACGACTTGTCATTGCAACCAGCGAGATTTCACTGTTCTGAATTTACAACAAAATTACCAAAAATTGTTGATAGAACTGAATTTTCTTTGCTGCCGTGAACAAGTTTTCCAGTAGAACTAATGTCATAGCTGCAAGAGTGACATTTTTGCAGAATATTTTAAAGCACTGTAGCGATGGGCGGATCCCGATTCTCGATTCCTAAACACTCACAATCCCTACAAACAATGATTACTGGCGTTTCAATGGGCCGCTGATGGTCCTGCGATGCCGACGAAGGGCCGTCAATGGTCCTTTGAATGGCCTGCATTCGTGTTTGCTGGGATGGTAGGAACCGAATTCGTCGAATAAACATAATGTCAGGGGCATCATTACCGCCCTGGTAGCCCTGGAGAAACCAGAGCTTACTTTGGTACAGCCATGGAATTCCGTGGCTCGGAATCCACGAGAAAAAATATTTTTTTTTCTGGTAAAATAAGCGTTTTTCCTATCAGTTTTTGGAAAAATCATAAACAAAACTTGAGAGGACAATGCCCCTAGTAGAAATATAATCAGTTTCCCTATTACTGACGAGGCACTGATGAGGAAAAACTGATCACTAACTTATTGGGAACTGATTTGACAAATATGATGATTAAAATTCATATAAAACTGATTAAATTCTGACAAGTTATTGCCTTTATTCACAAGGAACATTATTAGTGTGAATGTTTATAAAAAATATTCGGTTTAAAGAACATATTGAAGTGATACATTCCAATTGAAAAAGTACAACTATCTTAGATATATCCCAGTAAACAATATATTGTCATCCGGAGCTCTTAAAGATCTCCTCAATATGTGTCAAAGGTCAGATAGATCTTTCAGAAGGTTAACATAAAGATATCAGAATGTTATCAGATGCGTCGATGTCTGAGGAAAATAAGAGATTGCCAGAATGTTATCTAAACGAACTCTTTAAGAGGATTTTTTTCAGAGATCTCAGAAAAATGATACCATTCAGATATCAATATGATAACATTGACAGAGCTCTCTCAAAAGACCTCTTAAAGAACTCTTCCTCTCATAAGTGTTCACTGGGATGTCTTGACCAAAATTCGAAGTATTTCAAAAAAATTGAATTAAATTGATTTGAATCATTTTATCCTGGTTTTGCTGTATCAAATCAATGGAACCTAATCTCAATAATTATAAAAATTATATGCACATGACAAAGCTACCTTGGACATTATTAGATTTTGTAAGGTTATGGTATAAAAGAACATGGGATGTAATGTGTATATACTGTTTCTTGTTGTGAAATAATATACTTTTGTTATTTATTATGAGTAAGTATTCCCTGGTGGGAAAATTTTTTCAATTTGGTTGAATTCAATCAAATTTTGTTACACGTTACTGAATTTCCTTGAATCCTATGTTGAATTTCACTCACAAATTGGACTCTCTTTTCATGAAAAACCAATAAGAAACGACGAATTTCAAGAAATTACGTTGAAATTAAATCAAATTCACAAAACTTTGCCAATTTTCTTTGATTTTTGTGAAGATTCGTGGATTTTTGTCAATTTTCAATAAACAAACCCGTACAGCACCGGACATTTCGACGTTGCCTCTACGTAGCATCTACGTAGTATCTTCGTTGATCCACCTTGTATCCACATCCACCATTTATCAACGTGGAATCCACGGAGATGCGACGTGGAAATCGGTGGATGTGCTGTTAGGGAAAGTGTCCAAATTGAGAATGAAATTCAACAAAAGTTTTTCCACCAGGGTTGTAACTTGAATATTATCTCATGATTGAGGTTGAAACACCATACACGTCCTTGGCAAAACACTCCTAGATTCTATCTAAGAAGAAGTCTAGGAATTTTTTTCCTACGGGTTTTTGCTGAAAATTTACTTTTTAATCCTTGGAAACATCTTGAACAAAAACAAATTATTATTTGAGTGAAAAATCATCAATTTATTATCATAATTCCACATCTTCATCGATATAACCTGCATTTTTGTGGGTAATAAATGCTTCGTTAATTACTCACAAATATATCATCAACTACCGATCAGTGCTTCATCAGTTACTCGCTCATATCTGCTCAGTTTTCCATTAGTCAGAGCGTTACATCCCTTGTCGGAAACTTGTAAGTTTGCTGATCAGTAAAATGGAAGACTGATCAGTGCCTCATCATTTGCTAGAGAAAATTTCTACTAGGGGCTATGATAGAGCGAGTAATGAGAGTGGAAGAATTACAGGTCTACAAGCTCGTATCCGAGAAGTTGAACCACGAGCTTTGTTTGTTCATCGTTCTGCACACTGTTTGAGCTTAATCGTGTAAGATTCACTAGAAGATCTGACATCTGTGCGTAATGTCATTGGAGCTATAAAATATCTTATTAATTTCATACGCGATTCTCCCCAACGGCTACACGAATTTAAAGAAATTAAATCAGAAAACACTCCTTTATTATTTGCGTTTGGTCCAACGAGGTAGGTTGCATTTGTTTGTTTGTAAACAGAATTCTAACATGGAATATTCTGGATTCGAATTATTCTTTTTATTCCTAAAATTTTGGGTAACCGTTTTCTAAATGTTTCGATTTTATACATACCGAATGAAGAAGTCTTATTTGATACTTCAGGTGGACCATGCGAATTAAATCTTTGAAATCTATTTTTTAAAATTACGCAACTACTTTTAATTATTTTGATGAAAAGTCTGCCGATCGAAAACTTGATTCTTCAGAACTTCCAAAAAAAGAGCTCTGTGTTGATGAATCCCATGCGAGGGTTTATGTTGTAAAAAATAATATTCAGTACATGAGGAATGAGGAAAAATTTGATGAAATATGAAATGGAATCAAGCAAAGTGCTGAAATCATTGGTGTAGAAGAACCTATTTCAAATTGTCCACGAGAAATTTCCAAGCGCATAGACTCCAATTCTAATAGTGTTCATGTATTTTCAACTGCACAAGATTAATACCGAAAAATATATTATGAAATCATTGATGAAGTTATGATGTCGTTGGATACTAGATTTGAAAACGAAACAATGAAACTATTGAACAGCTTTGAAGACTTTGTTACAGGAGCTGACGATGTAAATATTGATGAAATACCAAAGTTTCATAATAGAGACTCGAATGGAGTAGAATTAGATGGCCGTAGACTTTTGAATGAGCGATTTGAAATTTTTTAGCTTCAAATCGCTCCCCAGTGAACATTTTTCCCCTCAACATTTCAAACATTCATTATGTTCTCTAAATGATATCAGGAGGTTCTCTAATGCGTCGATTTCGGAAAGCTTTCAGATGACTTTCTAATATTATTCAGAGAATATAATGAATGTTTGAAATGTTGAGGGGAAAAATGTTCACTGGGTCTAGCTCCGGAACTATCGACGATAAAATAGTTTAATTTTTTTCCACAGATCCGGTGTTTTCCAACTTAGCGAATGGTGTTAAGCTCAAGTATGTAGCATACAGTGTTTTAGAATGATTTGGATTTGAAAAAAAATCTAAAAATGCTCATATCTCCAAAACTAAGCGTCGAAAAAATTTTTACATTTTGGCTGCAGAATATACCTGTGGAATCCGGTCCGCAAATTCTGGGACACCCTGTATATATATAAAAGTCACTTTCTCCACAGTCTTTGGATATTCGTTATTTTGGCTTGAATCGATGGATTATTATAAAACTTGGGTTCTAGGGGTGTTCGAGGGTGAGGAATCCAAATCTAACGTCAAGAAACAAATTCAAGATGGCGGATCCAATATGATGGACGCGAAATTAGTCATTTTGTCACACTGAGAGAAGAGCAATTTAGAGGTTCAGTGAATAATATTATATTTGATCGATAAATCTGAATATTACTGAACTTTCAGCGATGTTTCGTGAGATTTCAAGAAACATTACTGAAATTTTGCTTTACATTACTCAGTGTTCTACAACCATTATTATATAATACAATATTCACGACCAAATTCCCTGTGCGTCACTCAATTCCTAAACGGTTAGTAATTGAGTGATACACAGCAAATTTGGTCGTGAATATTGTATTATATAATAACGATTGAAGGGCACTGAGGAATCTAAAGCAAACTTTCAGTAATCCTTCTCGAAATTTCGTGAAACATCGCTGAAAGTTTAGTACTATTCAGATTTATTGAACAAGTATATCACCATTTACCCAACACTGCAAAAATTGCCGTCGAAGATATGTCTCAAAATAAGATATGATATGTTTGATATTTCAAATCAAACATTCGACTGTTTTATTAGGTGTATAACTTTGCTTCCGCCGTTTTGCAATAGATGGCTGTAGCGGTAAGTGGTAGTTGAAATAAATAGATCATAGATGTCATACAATAAGCTTAGGTATTTGTAAACATAACGCCATCGAAATATTAGTCGATTTGTGTCTGCATCATGAAGTTATTCTCGATTAAATATGTCAGCTTACGAGCCAAATTCTCGTCATTTGCGGGAGGTTTTAATTTTCTGCTTTAATATGAAGAAATCTGCGGCTGAGGCTCATCGAATGCTCTCAAATACCTATGGTGAGGCCGCTATTAATGAAAGAACATGCCGAGAGTGGTTTCAACGCTTCAAGAACGGTGATTTTAACGTCGAAGACCAGCATGGCGGTGAAAGAGAGGTTTTCGAAGATGCAAAATTGGAGGCATTACTTGATCAAGACTCGTGTCAAATGCAACAAGAATTGGCAGGATCATTGGGAGTGATGCAACCAGCCATTTCAAAACGCCTGAAAGTCATGGGAATGATTCAGAAACAAGGAAATTGGGTGCCGTACGAGTTGAAGCCGAGAGATGTTGAACGGCGTTTGTGTGTTTGTGAACAGCTGCTTGCAAGGCAAAGACGGAAGGGATTTCTGCATCGAATTGTGACTGGGGACGAAAAATGGGTTCATTACGACAATCCCAAGCGCAGAAAATCATGGGGATATCCCGGCCATGCTTCCACGTCGACGGCCAAACCGAAGATTCACGGTTCCAAGGTTATGCTCAATATTTGGTGGGACCAGCTCGGCGTAGTGTATTATGAGTTGTTAAAATCGACTGAAGCAATCACGGGCGATCGTCATCGAACGCAATTAATGCGTTTGAGCCGAGCATTGAAAGACAAACGGCCGCAATACAACGAGAGACATGATAAAGTGATTTTACAGCATGACAATGCTCGACCTCATGTTGCGAAAGTGGTCAAGACATACTTGGAAACTTTGAAATGGGGAGTCCTACCCCACCCACCGTATTCTCCAGACGTTGCTCCCTCGGACTATCACTCGTTTCGATCAATGGCACACGGCCTAGCTGACCAGCACTTCCGGTCTTATGAAGGAGTAAAAAATTGGATCGATTCGTGAATCGCTTCAAAAGATGACCAGTTTTTTTAACGCGGGATTCATATGCTGCCCGAAAGATGGGAGAAAGTAGTGGCCAACGATGGACAATACTTTGAATCATAAATGTATAACCAGTTTTTTACAATAAAGCCTTGAATTTCAGAAAAAAACGGCGGAAGCAAAGTTATATCCCTAATAAAATATTCCTAGTTTTTCAATAAACCAGAAACGACGGGGTTTAGGGAATTGATTTTGACATGAAAATACAAAATATTACGAATTCTGTACACAAAGTAACAGATACGATTGAAATTTCAAACCCCTCACGTTGAGTTTTATCAAGAGCATAGAAAAATTTGGCTGCTCAGCATTTTGAATTTTAACCGCGTTTACTCCACTTCGTATACACAATATTGCATATTTTCAAGAGAAATTCATTTTTTGAACCTCACAGGTTTTCGTTTATTGAAAAATGAAGACGAAGTGTTAAATTTTTATTAAAATTATCATATTTTCAAGTTCCGATTCTCTTCGTGTGATGAGCATTCCCAGGTAGCACAAGAATACTCAAAGAGTTCTTCATGAACACATTGTATTCATTATGAGCTCTTTCAGAACTTTTGTGCTGTCTGAGTTTACTCTTACATCATTATTTTAAATGCGAATCATCAATGCATTTTGGTAACGTGACTAATAAATAGTAATAGTAAATTTAAATATATTTTTTACAATGAGCATATGCTGCGGTCAAAAGGGAGCAACTCTTTTATTTGGTCAACTTTTATTTACACATATAGCACAGAGTTCATTGATGAATTCTTGAAAGACTCTTCCCTGTTTGATATTTTTCATAGAAGAGTATAGTTTACTACAGAAAAAAATGATAATTTACTATGAAACATGAATAGTGTTGAATGAGCGTATTTATTGAGAATAATCGGTAATTCTTCAAGACTATAACAATTTAGAGATCCCTAAGGGCCAGAAAACAGCATAGAAAGACGAAAAATGTGAGAGCAGAGAATAAACGTGAAGAACTATACTCGCATGCGCGAATGTTTGTTTACAGAAACCGCCAATAACATAGTTGTGTTATATTATTGGGGGTTACGAGTAGCGATTTTTTTTTAGTTGTGTCAAGTACTCGACAACTTCTAAATATCCATTGATTTACCGAGTAATTGACCAATTATCGAAGAGATTTATGAGGTCTTATGTCGCAGAAACTATGATTTGAATAAATTCTAAAAACATCAACGAAATACTCGAAAGATTTCGAGTAACTCGACAAATTCCGAGGAACTCGAAAGGTAATCACAGTCTTATGTCTGATTTGATGAAACCCTCCAACCCTGTCTATTATCCGCTAACCGCTTAATTTCTGCATATCTACGACAACCCTTATCTTGTATAATTTGCTTCATATAACTTAATCCAGGTCGACGTCTTCGAGTTTTACCATTCATTTTTCCTTCCAATATTGTTTTCAATAAGCTATCATGCCTTAATGTGTGTCCTATCAGATTACTTCTTCTTTTCACGATCTGTCTCAAAAGACTTCTTTTTTCATTAACCTTCTCAAGTACTTCTTCATTTTTTACTTTCTCTATCCACTTTACTCTAAGAATCCTTCTATAACACCACATTTCAAAAGCTTCAAATCTTCGTTGGTCCGTTTTTCCAATTGTCCAAGTTTCGCAACCATATAATGCTGTGCTCCAAACGTAACTCTTCAAGAATTTCTTCCTTACTGCTGAGCTAATATTCTTCGAACATAGTAACTGTTTCTTTTGGTGGAAAGCCTGTTTCCCTTGTGCTATTCTTGCTCCTATATCTCTTTCGCTTTTACCGTTTTCTGTAAATATGCTTCCTAGATATTTAAATTCTTTGACTTGCTGAATTGTCTCTGCATCTATTTTAATTTTCGTTCTTCTTGATGTTTTCGCTGTTGCACGAATCATGAATTTTGTTTTGTCCTTATTTATATTCATACAATAGTTTTCATAATGTTGAGAATATTTTCTAACTCAGCACCACTCGTAGCTAATATACATAGCTATGTCATCCACAAATCTCAACATGCTTACATCTTCTCCATTTTCGTACGTATCTCTAAAGTTTTGGGTAGTAGAAGATATTCGATTGGATTGGACTCGAAGATACTCGGGGAATTTGAATACTTGGACACGCCTACATATTGTCAGAGTATATCAAAACAAGAATCGAAAACGGAATCGAAATTGGGTCAATTGGCCCGTAAGTGAATAAACCCGAAGTACTGTTCAACCGAAAAAAAGAAGATCCAAATAGAATTGAACCCCACAAAAAGTTAGTGACTTTTATGATGATTAGAGCTTGGTTAGTAACACGTGGTGATTTTTCGAGTCTATTAACCTCCAGGCTTATTTACTTACGGGTCAATTGACCCCTAACCCTGCAAGATTCTCCAGAAGATCATAATGAATCTTCCACATTTGTGTGACCTATGCACTTTCGAATCACATGATATGCGAAGAAATTCATAACAAATCCGCCGAAAGCCCGCGAACAAGTCCAAGAAAAATCTGGTTTTCGTAACCAGAACACATAGTCGATTTTGATTCTGCCCTTTGTATGTAGTTGCCACAACGACAGACCAAGCATTCTATTCTTTATTACTTTATTCTCAAATAACTCTATTCCTAATAATCTCTATTCTTAACCCTTACGGGGTAACGTTATTTTGGATAGCTCATACGATTGGCACCTATGAATGCTGTTTACGAACTGAAGTGATGATACTTGGGGAGCTTAAAGCCTCATAGTGTGCAATTACTTAGGATATAGTCTGCTTACTCTTCTCTTCGAATTAGCAAGAGGAGAAGATTTTGAAAAAGCATGAGTGACCCGACGTTACCTCGTAAGGGTTAAATAAGTCTATTCTCAAATATGACTAATCCTAGATATCTCTATTCTTTTATATATGAAACAAAAAACATCCATATCTAATCAATATTGAAAAGAATAAAGATATTTAGGAAGACTTATTTAGGAATAAAAACCCTAACAGCACATCCACTAATTTCTACGTCCCATCTCCGTTGACTCTACGTGGATAGAACGTGAATGAACGAAGATTCCACGTGGAGGCAACATAGAGGCGTAGAAATGTCCGGTGTTGTACGGGGATATTTAGAAATAGAGAAATAAAGAATAGAGTTCTTGCTCTGCCACCACAACAACATTCATGCGATTTCTTCTTGTTTTTTTCGTCATCATAACCAAATTCCAAGTCACTGCAATCATAAATCCTTGAGCATGCGAATATAGTTCCTGTGACCATGTTACTTTTTTCTTAGTACAGCTTACCAAACGAAATATAAATAAAAAACTTTTCCTCTTGTTCGCACTTTTGATGTTGAAAGATTCCACTTAGCGCTTCGGAGAAGTGTGCGAGGGGATTTCTCTTGCCTCCTATGCCCTCTCTTTCCGTATGATGCTTTCTTATGAGTATCAACGAGAAAAATAAGGTACTTTTCGGTCGCAACTCCACCTCCGACTCGACACTCATACGTAACACATATTATTCTGTCGTCTATTCTCCCGCGACTTTCGAAAGAGTCACTTCAGCGCTCTGTTTCTCACCTCTCTTTGTTCGTACTTCTTGCGATGCAAAAAGCTCGTACGAAAGTCAATACTAAAATTGTATCTCGTTCATTCAACAACTACTTTGATCTGATATTTGATAATTAAAGCGTTTTCTTTGTTAAATAATGCGTAATAAAAGTTTTTCCTCTAAAACCTATGATAACAATTTTCGCTTGTCCTTTCCTTTCTGTTCCTAATCACCCTCAAACAAAAAACAAAAACAATCCAACGAGTACTCACATTTCGTATTTGCTTTGTAGAAGATCACCGATCGGACCTAATAAAGAATTGCACAAGTCCAAATTCCACATTGTTCTGTAAAATTAACATACATTTACACACTTTTTCACTGAATTTCAAAGATTTGTTTCCTCTCATCACAAATACTTACGGTTTCAAAGTGAAAATTCCCAAAAAATCTACGATAACAGATAAATCATTCATTTCCACAGCCGATTCTACTGCAGTCTGAAAAAATAATTTTTAGAAAAGATTATAAAATAAATGAGTATATATAGAAAAATTCATACCTTGAGATCTTTTTTCTGCCAGATTGAAGAAATGATTTGCAACGAACGACGGCGACTTGAGAGTACTGCCATCATGGTATCGTGCCCACGCATAATACTGCTCAACACTTCTGCCTCCGACATTTCAGCTAGAACCCCCATTTGAGAATATCCTAACGTTGTTGGTCCTGAATGATTATTCTATTGGAATAAAATGGATGTTGTTATTATGAATAAAAATCTTTTCAACTATCGTTAATAACGCAATTGAAAGAAATGAACTTACAGGCAAGAAAGTTTCAACGTCCAAACCGTATGGTTTATCCGCGATCATTGGTACTAATTCGTCGTTATCGGTATTAGCGGTAACCATCGGCCTTAATTGCGGAACACGAATGTCTATTTTAGGATTCGGTGGCACTTGAGCTTTATTAGTTTTCTTAGTTCCGAAAGACGTTTGTTGATTAGATATGTTTCGCGCTAACGCAGTGGAGGTAGCGATGTTTCTGTTCAAGGACGTTGATCGCGATTGTCCAGAATTTGGTCTATTCAATGCTGGATCGGACGGGCTATGCCTTATATTGTTTATTCTGTGACAATAGATGATATTTTTGAACGATTATTTAATGAAAAATGAAAAATCATGTTTATTTTATACGTACTGTATAGGATAATCGCTTTCGTAACCCTGTTCACCATCTCGACAACTGCTCTGTCTTTTCAAATGTTTTGGAGAATCCGGACTGTGAGCTCTGTTCTTCAATTTCCCATCATCCATCACCGGCACTACGGCAACCATGGGAGCCACACGGGAAGTCAAAGTCGAATTTGATCTCTGTGGTCCGGGAGGAGGTTGCAGAGTACTTGAATTGCCAGAGGGAGCGGATCTCTTACCAGGCGCGGGTGTGATGTTTTGTCTCAACGGGGGCACGGATGTCACATTTTTTAATCCTCTTCCTCCAAATCCATTATTTGCTTGTAAATTTGCTCTAATTTGACTGGTGGAACTTATAACATTCCTCTGAACCGGTGGTGAGGCCTTCATTGGTTGCACGCGTACCGGTCCGGGCTTTGTTAAGGATAACGTTGGCGCTGGGGGTGGAGGGGACGGCGGGGAAGATACTGGTGGTGGTTCGTCCACGTCTATCGTGTTCAAATTAGACATGGAGGTGCATAAACTTTTCAAAATTTGTGGCTGTGTAGGATCTATAAAAGAAACAAATAATAAAACAATGTATTTCAATCATTCTAAGTCTCAGTATATTTACACACAATTCTTTCACTATACATCTTCAAACGGAAAAGACAAATTTAAGATCAAAATAAAGTTTGAATAGACGATATTATTGTAAATTATAACAGAAATTGAAGAAAAAAAAATGAAAAAAAAAACAAAGAACTATGAGCTTGAAACTCACCGATTTCACGAGGCTCTGGAAAAGCCTCGGGTTCTGGTGGTGGGGTGCGAGACACTGTAACATATCGTGCATTGCATGCTCATTCACAAACCATACAAAACAATATTCAAAGTTCGAGATATCACTTATTAAGCGAACAACATAAGATCGGTACGAGTTAGAATCAAATAGAATATCGAAAATAAATAATATTGTTCAATTTTATACATACGTGATCTATTCGGTTGAAAAATATCTCTGTATTCCGTAACGTTAGGAATTTCCGCGTAGGTTGTTTCATCTTCAGGATCCGTACCACATATTTCTGTTTCCTCTATGGTGCGTACGTTTAATCTAAACAATGAAATACAATTTTTACTCCTCATTTAGAATGGACACTAAAGAGCATTCACCAGAGGCAAAGTTACTAGATCTTCCCCCAGTTTTCTCAAAGAATCATGAATAAAATCGATTTTAATTAACAAGTGCAACTTCTTTGGATATTGAAGGAAATGCAGTTACTCATTATTTTTCACTTTATTTGTTCATCTCTGACAAAACTGAGAAGAGAAATTTGGAATCTAGTAACTTTTTGGAGAGATGAGAAATGTCCTTAATTATATAAAAGCCCAACTCACGTATGTTTTTTTAATCCAGTCGGTCGTTCTCTGGAAAAACTCTTTCTTAGGGAATTACTGTGACTAAAGGAAGAACTGGAAGGAGGTAATCCTCCCAAAGGTGCAATTTTTGTCAAATCACATATAAACAACCCCACGTTCGCCGAATGGAAGCTTGCACCGATCTGACAAAAAATACACAACGTTAATTAAAATGTCTGTCATAATGTATGATATATTGAATAATCAATCAATTGTAATTATTCGAAATACAATTCACTTTCTGAATAGCGCCGAATGGTGTCTTCCTCACTCTATAAAGGGTAGACAGGGTTGACATTTTACATAGTTTACGACACGTAAGAAACCAAATATCTTATGCAAAAAACTAACCCCTTGCCTTTGGGGGGACAGGAGGGTTCAAGTATCTTACATATATTACATGTCAGAAACCAAGTATGATACGTAAGAAATTGAAAAATCACGTAATAAACCCAACCCTGAGGGTAGGTATTTGAGCGAGGAAGAGGTCCGTGGCACTATTCAGAGAATGCACTGTATTCATTCTCACCAACTGGCTTGGAGCTACATCCTGTACAATATCTTGCACTTTTCCCCAATCTGTTGGCACGGTATCTAATGTTCTTCCTGGTTCCCAACCAAATACTTTCAAAACATCGGTGCTACCGGCAAACAAACATTCGCCTCCTTGACTAAAGCAAAGGCACCTAGAATAAAAAAGAATATTATAAAATTGACGATCCATATATGCAAATTAGAAAATTAATGTAATAACCTAATAGGTGGAGAATGACTCTGCTCCGTGGAAGATACAAGTTGGAAGGATTCCAGATCCCAAAAGTGAACTGTTCTATCCACACTTCCGCTGGCTAATAAAAATTCGTGTGGATGGAATTCTATTGTGGTGGCAGCTCCTTTATGCCCAGAAAATTCTTTCAATTGTTTACCAGCTTTCAAATCCCACAACTAAAAGGCCAAGTATTATGACAAATCATGAAAGAAATTATGTTGAAAAAAATGATATTACCTTAACCATTCCCTCTTCTCCTGCGCTTGCAATCCATTGTCCATCAGGACTGAATTTTAAACTATTGACTGTTCTATTGTGTCCTTTGTACGTAAATATACAACCTCTTCTTCTCATATCCCATAACTTAATTGCAGTATCCGTGCTACCAGATGCAAGTAATTCTCCATATGGATGAAAGTCCATACAATGTATCCCACTTTTGTGTCCTGTCAATGTACGGACTAATTTGGTTTGTTCTAGATCCCATATTTTTAATGCTCCGGTTTGAGATCCGGCGCATACAAGGTCTTCCGTTGTGCTGAATCTTACGCATTGTATTGGAGTGGCATGACCGCTCAAACTCTGTAAATATTTAATCGTAACATTACAACAATGATTCTAGAAAATTCATCTCACTTTCAAACATTACCAGGATGCAATTTTTTTTTCCCACTGCCCAAAGGTTGACTTTTTTATCATCGCCTCCAGTGACAAGTACTCTTCCAGATTTGTGACCCAATGCCAAACAATTGACATTTGAGGTATGGGCGGTAAACGTCTCTGCATAAAAACACCAAAGTTGTTCAAAATAGAAAAGAAAAACTATAATTTATATGAGAGTTTAGAATAATCTAATAATCTTTTGAACGAGAATCAAATTATTCATCATTGGTGTATCAACAATTATAAGCTTGACGCAATACGATAAGGTTATGACCATATTAGGAAAATACATGAAATTGAAGAATATTTGACTCTTAGGATGAATTTTATGAGAAATACATGTTTTAAAATTGTAATTCTTTTATAAAACAGGAAAAATCGTGTAAACGAATGTAAATATTACTCACGTAGTTCCCATGATCTTATCGTAAAGGATGCCATATTCCGGGACCATAAGATAACCTTGTACACGACTTATTTGGCTTTGAAAATTATTGAGAATTTTAATTCGCAGATGCTCGATTTTTTCTCGTTTAAATTTACGCCAAACATCTTTACATACATCTGATCCATACACTCGTACGAATATTATATGTACATGCGTACGAGCATGTATATATATTTTCCTCCAATTGATATTTTACTTGAAAAGTAACGTAATAGTTTTTGGACACGATTACATCGTGCCGCAAAACGGCACTACTGATACACTTGATCGCACTTTTCTCAACAGTTTTGCTCTTTTAAAATAATTGGAAAATAATTGCTCATTCCGATACTCAATCGTATCCATGGATACTATATAGAGACCGTTGGACTAGAGAGACGGAAAATTTTAACCAATTCTATACCACTGGGCTTTGCTATGTATTGTGTTGTACGTTGTACTTAACTGTATGCTGCTGTATGCGTGTGATGTTTTCTACTTGTTCGTTTACAGTGCAACTGAGTACAACACAGTACAAGTACAAGTGATGATAGAGTAGGAGTAGATGTTCTTATATTGAAAACAAAAAACGGAGTACGTAGAAAATGAAATTTTTTTAATAAAAAAAAGATTCACTATTTTTCATTTATTTCCAATTTTTTTTAGAAATTCGATCAAAATTGAATTAAAAAATCTATTAATTTATAATTGTTTCAGTATAAAAAATCACACATCATTATTGGATGAATATATTTTCATTGTTGCTTCATCATATTCGCATTCTCTATTATCGTCATAAAAATGATGGGTATCCGAATCTGTAGTAGATTCATTACTGTAAAGCGAAATCAATCCTTCCCAAAAATTTATAAGAGAAATGATTGTACATACATTCAAGGACAATCACCAGAACCTCGTGTACGAGAATATTTCTATTTCATCGATCATCAAGGCATGGTATTTTCACGTATGCAGATTTCAAATAGAACTTAGGATAAAAGAATTTGTAAACAATCTATTCTGTCAATAATGTTAACAATGTTTTGTCGTACAGTTGTTTCTGGATGATTCTAAAATGAAAAATTTCACATCATGTCTCAAAGGTAAATCGTATAGAAAGGTTTAATTATTTGAAAAATGATGAAAAGTAATATTACTTATTGTTGTACGTAGATAAGAAATTTTTGGCATTTTTCTTCAAGAGGATCAAACGGAATCACACTGAAAGATACACTAAAGAATTTCCATATTTGTCGATTTGTGGTAGAGAGAGAAATTTCATCAGATGCGACGACGTACCTATAGTTTTCACTAAAGTTATTCAAAAACAAAATGATGAAACCAAAGAGCTAAAGGATTATTTCTCTTACGCACATGCCGATGATTTATTAATCGTAAATATATCAAGAATAAATACTGGAATGATTTCTTTAAGATGAACTCAACACATGCATGGAATTTGATTTGGCAGGTACCTTTTGAACCACAACGAATATACATGAATGTTGAAACAGGTAGGGTATATCATCCAGCTCCAGAGAAAGCAGGAGGGATAGGATTAGTCAGATCCAAAGTTGCCATTGAATTTAGTACATTTTTCGATTTTCAAAATGGAGAATATCAAAGTCCAACTCATTTTACTTGGAATGGGACAAAGTATACTCTGGACGACAAATGGACGGAAACGTTAGTAAACTACGAGTATATTGATAAAAATAAATAAAATTTTATTTGGAATGAATAGGAAACATGATTAACAAATAACTGTTATATAAAATTTACATAGATTCTACGAAGTCATAAGCATCTAATTTCATTATTTATATCTATACATCAATTTTCATTAATTTAAACATCTGATATCAAAAATCCGTGCCGTAGTATCGTCGGATGTTGTTAATACTGTTGATTCGTCTCTGGAATACGTATGATTATTATAATCATTAATACGATTTGAGAATATAGCAACATTCATTTTTCCAACTCACCCTGATATGTACAAATCAAGAATGTCTGCTTCGTGACCTAAAAACGATTTTATACACTGACCAGTCTTAGCATCAAAACATCTTAAAATACCATCTAAACCTGCAGAGAAAAAGAAGGAAGTGATTCCTTTCCATAATAATTTACTTATACCACTCTCTTGATTGATCTTTTGCCGTAAAATCTAAAAATCAGAAGAAAAAAAAGCGATAACAACTGATTATTTTAAATAATTTCTCTAAATATTTTATTTACTTGTTTCATTATATCCCATATGAAGATTTCCCCATTCACTGTGCCTGTAGCAGCCACTTGAAAATCAGAATCTTTACAGAAAGCTACAGTTTCTACCCAATTGCTATCATTATTTTCATTACTCGTTTCTCCATCTTCGTTTGTATTACTGATGCTGGTGTCCTTGTTGCTATTCAGAGTTTGCAGCACATTTACTATCTGAAGTACAAATTTATAAGTACTCTGCTGAACAGATTTCAATATCTATTTGAAAAAAAAATCAAATGATTCTATACTTTGCCAGTCTGCGATGTGCTTAATATCGTTTTTCCATCTATAGCTGCTGATATTATTAAATTATTATCCCAATGACAATCTAAAGCAGTAACAGCGGATGAATGGCCTAATTTCGGTGGAAGACTAGACAGCACGGTACTAGTTTTTAAATCCATAACTCTGATTGTACCATCTTCATAACCTACTGCTATGCGTTTCCCTAGAACATATTATTTGTTTATTCATTAAAGCTCAATTGGTCTGGACCCAAAATAAAATAAACATAAAAGAAATAACACAGATTGCCAAAAGTTAAGCAAAAGTAAAGCAAACTAAATATTTAATGTACCAATGCTAACATTCAAAGAATCCAACCAAAATCAATTATCATCAAATAATTCATATGGCGAATGAACCGGAGATCTAATCTCCATCCCAGATAACAGAAGAGTCCTAAAAGAGTTCTATGTGAATACATTATATTCCTTCAGACATCTTTCAGAATTCCTGTGCTATCTGGAATATTTCTACCCCAAGAGAATACAAAGGTTCAAGAATTGCTCAATAGAGTTGCATTGAATATCCGAACATTTGAAGGTTCATTGAACATCCAAACGTAAATTTATGTACAATAAATCTACATTTGTCTCCAAATGTCTGTGTTCTTGTGGGGTCTCAACTATCGAAGTATATAAGTTAAAATGATTATTAAAAAAAGAATTTTACAATAAAAATAACCGTTAAGAGCCTTATAGAATAAAAAAAAAACCGAATAATTTATTGTGTATTGTAATGACAAATATTTCTGATTCAGCTTACCATCCGGCATAATCACGGCAGTTTCCGCACGAAAGCCATGACCTTGGAAGATCTTACAATCTCCGGTTGGTACTTTCCACATATAAACTTCCCCATCTACGGATCCAGCGAATAAAACATTGGCAGCTCCATGCCATTTCATCCACTGAAAATAAGGCATTTTAAATGATCATAATTTTAATAAAAGTATGAATGAATTGAAATTCGAATTTACTGTCACATCTCCCATACTATAATCCCAAATCAAATTTTTCTCGTTGAGATCCCAAACTTGTATGGTACCACTCATATCCCCTGTCGCCACATACGAATCGTCAAAATTGAATTCGGCGAATATTATGCTATCCTTGTGATCGGTACAGTCTATGAGAATTTCTCCCGTAGCCACATTCCAAACATAGGCCTTATCCTCCTCTCCTCCAGTTGCGGCAAGTTTCCCATTCTTGTTAAGGGAACCACAAAATACAGAACCTGAAGATTAATATTTTTCTCTGAATATTGTAATTGAAGTAAAATAACCCTAAAAGCGTTGAAAAGATCACAAACATTTGCTGTTAATTTTTTGTATACTTGGCGGAGGAATAGATACTTTGGTAAGAATTGAATGTATAAGATGACACAAGAATGTAACCAAACAATAACTGAGCAAAAAAGAAACGGAAATTCGAACATCTATGCTTCATTTGTTCCAATACTTGTTTCCACAAATATTGCTGTCCCATTAGGTGTTATCCATAAATTATGAGACATTTCATTGTTTCTATGTTTGTCCACATAGATTTTCATTTGATAAAGGAGAGAGTAAAATATCTTACATAATTTAAGAATAATCTCTCAAGACAAATTGAGGAATGCTTCCACAAGAGTGAATTGTGTAGAATGTTATTATATTAAATTAGTTGACTGTCAGTTCAGGACATGTAAAAATAACAAAAGGGAATGCAATGAAAATGAATAACAATTACATACAAACTATATACATATATACCTAGAATTTAAAGACATCCCTGCTGAAAACGTCTCATAAATTCTGGTATTCAACTTTTATGAGATTTTGATGTGTATTTGTCCATGAGGTTATACTTATTTAAGAGAATGAATGAGAATCATTATAAGAATGTATCAGAATTTATAAGGATCTCATAAGAGCTGTGAAATCTCATAATAAATGATAAAATAAAAAACAATCTATCAGTTTTTGATGTGTATTTGTCCAAGAACTTATGAGCATTTATGTTATCTTATGAAACTTTTTCAACAGGGATTCAACTGATTTCTAAAAACATATCTCAACTAACTCTGTCTCACTCCTGTAAGAGCACATCTTAATTATATCAATTTGGTACACTACCCTGTTGAAAAAGTCCCATACATTCTCATATATAAATCTTATTAGTCTATATGAATTTCAACAAGTTTTTATCAGTCCATATGCGGTTTCTGTCTTATAACTTATGGGTTTTATATGCTTTCATATAAGAATGCAAAAATTATATGAGAACTTTATGAGATTCAATTAGAACCATTTGCAAAATCTCATAAAACCGTATAAAATCAAGTGTGTGTACTAGATTTCATGCGGCTTCTGTCCTAGAAATAGAAACTAGAATTCATTAGAATTTATGAGATCTTTTCAACAGGGTGGACAGTGTTTCTTTTTTCACTCATTATTGAATGTACAATGAAGGGACAATTTCGTAATATGTATACATAGATATATCAGAAATATAGAATTCTGAACATTAAAAAATATGATGTCTAACCAACTTTGTGTCCACGGAACACATAACTAGCACAGTCCTTTTCTAATAAATCCTCTTCCATATCTTCAGGCTCAGTATTTCCTTCTCCTTCAAGAGCATCTATCACTTCATCTGCATCTTCGATATAAATCATATCATTGTCATTGGTACCATCATCCATGTCAGGAGAAGCTGGAGGAGTATCCTTTTGCATCATCTAGTCGGAATAATCATAATTGAGAAATACACAGATGCAACAAGTTATGTATCAAATCCACCATGTGTCATGGTTATATACGAGAATATTTAAATCAATCATGCTCCAGTTTGTATGTTTTTGTTTACATGTTGCTTACCTCAAATTTATAAAACTTTTGATTATTGAGAATTCGATGTCAGCTTTTATTAAAACTTTGAATTACACGCTATATTTAATTTATATATACTTGATGGAAATGCATGGAAATGTATAAACATTGAATAGAATGGTAGATCTGATATATCCCAATATATCCCGCCGTGCGTTCGACATAACGGGGATGCATTCAGGGGGCATATACACTGCATTAGGTTTGGGAACAGTGTTTCCACAAAGGGATTCCTCTCTTCATTTGATTGGGCTATCTAGTTAATGCAAGGTCGTGATTGGTCAATTCTCTGAGAAAGAGGGATCATGTGGAAACACTGGTTGGGAATGTATTATACATAGTATAATATTCCTACTTTTATTCAAGTATTAAGCTGTAATTTCATGGGGCGTCGAGCATCAAGCGTCAACATTAGAAAGAAAGAGAGATCACACAGTTCTTCTCTTTCCTTCTAATGTTGACGCTTGATGCTCGACGCCCCATGAAATTACATCTTTAAGTTGTAATTTCATGCAAAGCTAAACAAGGTTTAGCTTGTAGCGATACATTAGCTAAAAAGAGAGGTAATGTGAGACCTCTCCCTTTATCTAAGGCGCCCTTAAGAACCAAATGTGATTGGTCCATCGAAAAATCCACTAGAAATTACCAGCAATTACCTGTCATACGTATAGTATATGTATTTTCAGAGATGAGTTAAAGAGATTGCTAATGATATACGAAAACTATAGTCCAGTTTTTGATTGGTGGTATCACGTTTTCCGTCTATCCTTCCATGTTGATTGACTTAGAACAAAAATTCAACCGATCACATAATTTTCTTCAAAAGAAAAAAACGTGATACGGACCATGATTTCAACATTGCGTTAGCAATCTCTCCAATTCATCTATGATATTATACAGGATTAGTGAAGGTAGACCGCGATTATCCCGAAAGCGTGTTGGCCCGAAAGTTGAAATCCCGAATAGAAGTAATCCCGAAAAAATTTTGGTGACATTTTATCTCATTAGCGCGGGACTAGTAAAATATAGTTATCTTTCGGGATTACTCTTATTCGGGATTTCGACTTTCGGGTCAACCAAGTTTCGGGCCAACACACTTTCGGAATAATCGCGGTCTACCAATTCCTAAGGCTGGCCTCTCATGGACCGGAATTCGTTCCGGCGGAATGAAAATTGAACCAATGCACAATTTTTTTTATAGATTTCTGATAGAACGCTCTAAAAGAGATTGTGAAAGCGATTGGTTTAAAGTCATTCCGCCGGAACGAATTCCGGTCCATGGGAGGCCAACCTTAGAGCATATACTACTGGAGCGAGCATCTAACCGAAAAAGTGGTTCCAGATATGTCGAGTGAAACAGATATGGAAGTCAGGACGATCTCTCTTTCTAGTTGATCTTCATTGGCTGCCTCAACGGAAAGTGTTATTAATTCTGTTGTTACAATCAATCCAGAATAAGTGAAAAGAGAGCTCCTCCTGACTTTTATTGACCTCTCTGTCCGCACAGACGAGACCGTCTTGCAATACTGTTTTGATATGGGATGCTCGCTCCAGTAGTATATGCTCTAAGGATAATTCGATTCCAATATTGTTTTACTCGTGCCTGGTGGAAACAGGGTCAGTGATGTTTTCGAGAAAATGCATGTTCTCACGTTCATGCTACCGCAGGTTGTGTGGTTAGGCCTTTAACTCTCTTTCTTATCATTGGTTCCGCGTTTCACTTTCCGCCTTTTCTCAGCTCTATTGGTCTGTCTACATAGACAGAAAAAACGGAAAACGTAAACGTAAACAGCTGCGCACAACTCATATACTGTTTCTGCGCATCCGTTCTTACGTTTACGTTGGTTATGTAGACAAACCATAAGGGACAGCATTGTTGACTTGGTGAACAAATCAACGAAAGAAATTTAGTTAGAATCCCCAAATTTGAATAGCTTATGTGGAGCATTGTAATTGTTTTTACGTATAAAAGTGTAAGTATGAATAGTCTTCTATGAAATTATTGATTCTTCATATGGGATTAACATCATATTCGAAAACCAATATTTATATCAATGATAAATTAACAGGAAAGTTGATGAAATCAATATGGGAAAATCTTTAATTTGGAAATTCTTCACTAAACATGAGTCTGGATCATATGCGAAGTGCAATATTTGTAAAAGTGATTATAGGACTAGTGGAAATACTTCTAACCTGATTGATCATGTGAAAAGAAAACATCCTCTTCAATATGATGGACTAATGAAAACCAAAGATCAACATAGTACTGATGATGAAGATGTTAGTGAGGTTAGGAAATCCGATTCTGATACATCATCAAACATTAAGTGACGTCGAATAACTCTCAAAGATTTCACCAATATTAAACCATACAATGAAAAGAACGAGCGAAGAAAAAAACTAGATAACCTACTAGTAGACATGTTGGCAAAGGATTTACAACCATTCAAATTCGTGGAAAACGAAGGATTTCGAAACTTTGTAAAAGAAATAGATCCATGTTATCAATTGCCGTCACGGAATAAACTTAAGGAGAGTTTACTGCCAACAGTTTATAATGCGGTGAAAGAGAAACTAATGACAATTTTACAACAAATTCCTTATATTTCTTTAACAACGGATGTATGGACTTCTACAGCGAATGAAGGAGTACTAACTTTGACAGCACACTTTACCCATACAGCACCCGGAGGTTTTTTGAAGGTTCCGAAAACGTACTTGGTTACAAAGGGAACGTGCAAATAATGTCTCAGGATGTTCTAAGAACGTCACATGTATGTCCCAGGGACATGCAAATGTCCCGTGTAGTTCTATTCATGTCCACCGTGTAATTTTGTGTATTTGAAGGGTAGTTTTCATGAAAGGACGTTTGGAAGACATGGCGAGAACATCCCGTAGTAGATAAAAAGAACGTCCTCAGAACTCAATCTGAAGCATCAAAAGGGAAGATACTTCAAACGTTTGGAAAATCTATTCCATGGAGACCAAACACGCAGAAAGAAGTACGTTTTCGAAACATACAGAGAACTTCCTGTGCTGTGTGGGTATGCCCAGACAGCACAGAAAGTTCTTTGAACGTTTTGAAAACGTGCTCTTGGTTTTGCGTGTTTTGGTCCCGCTGAAGCAAGTTTTACAAACATTTAGAGTACCTTCCCATTTGATATCCTTGAATACGTTCTAAGCATGTTCCTTTGATCTACTACCAGACGTTTTCATCATGTCTTCTAAACGTACTTTCATGAAAACTAACCTTGAAAAACCACAAAGTCACAGGGGGACATAGATAGAACTAACCGAGACATTTGCATGTCCCTGGGACATACATGCGACGTTTTTAGAACATCCTGAGACGTTATTTGAACGTTCTCTGTGAAATCAAGCACGTCTTCTGAACGTTTAGGAAACCTCCTGGTGCTGTATGGGTAGCATTGCCGTGACGGTAAGCGAGCCGCGGCACCGTAAACATTGTTCAATAACTCCCAGATTTTTCACTCGATTGATCTGAAAATTTCAGGAAAACTTCTTCGAACATTGATGAACAACTTCTTCGCTTTGAGTTTTCTCAAATCGAAAATTCCCTCGACACTTTTTTCCGTGGAACCTAGCAAGCGCGTGTTCTCGAAGGCATTTGTTTATTATTAAATATTCATTGAATGATGAAATATTTTGACAACTTTCACTCACTAGTTGTCTTTGGGGATCGATGATAAAGGTGTATACTAAATTTCAAGTCATTCCCATGACTTCTCGCTGAGTAATCGCAATATATAATTTGAATTGTATTGATTTTGAGGAAATGAAAAATTTTCAATTTTCAATTTTTATCTCACAAACTATTGATGATAGAAAAGATTTTTCTATGGGGAAAACGTGTGTCCTAATGAGTTCTAACAGGCTATACGAGGGTGGATTGACCAAGAGATGGCGCCACTAGGCCTACCTTGAGGTGGCGTTCTATAGTACCATCCTTAGATAGCTTGTAGCTATAGTTTCAGTCCGATCGCCATGTTAGTTTAGTTTTGAGAGCACGCTGACCAAGACGCCTCTGTGTTTTTCGTAAAAATGGAAAAGCTGGAAAATCGTGCTGTCATCAAATACTTTTATTTGAAGGGGTTAACGCCGAAGGAAATTAAAGAAGAGATGGACTCAACACTGGGGACATCCTCCCCATCATATTCAACCGTTGAGCAGTGGGTTTCCGAGTTTAAAAAGGGTCGTGTGAGCACCTCTGATGAGCCTCGCTCAGGACGCCCCATTGAGGTCACAACTCCAGATATGATCGAAGAAATCCATCAAATAGTGCTGAAAGATCGCGGATTAAAAGTTCGTGAGATAGCTGAGACCTGTAAGATGTCATATGAACGTGTACAAAATATTTTGCACCAACATTTGTATATGGAAAAGCTCTGTGCAAGATGGGTGCCGCGTTTGCTAACAGTCGACCAAAAATTGATTCGAAAGAACATTTCTACCGCCAATTTGGCGTTGTATAAGCGTAATCCAAGCGAATTTTTGCGTCGATTCGTAACCGTTGACGAAACTTGGGTCCACCACTACACTCCTGAAACCAAAGAACAGTCTAAACAGTGGATTGGACCAGGGGAACCAACTCCAAAGAAGGCAGAAACAATTTTTTCGGCGAACAAGGTTATGGCTACTGTTTTTTGGGATGCAAGAGGTATTATATACATTGATTACCTTGAAAAGGGTAAAACTATCACTGGTCAATACTACGCAGACTTATTGCAACGTTTGAGCCACGAAGTGAAAATTAAACGACCTCATCTGGCGAAGAAAAAAATCTTGTTTCATCACGATAACGCACCAGCGCACACGTCAATCGTTGCGATGGCTAAAATCAACGATCTGAAGTTTGAATTAATGCCGCACCCTCCCTACTCTCCAGACCTAGCCCCGAGTGACTATTATCTGTTTCCTAACCTCAAGAAATGGCTTGGCGGTAAGAGATTTGCGGACAATGAAGAAGTAATCGAAGCTGTAAATGGGTATTTTGAGGAGCTTGACGAATCAGTCTATAGAGATGGCATTACTAGACTAGAACACCGCTATGAGAAATGTATCAGCCTTGGAGGAGATTATGTTGAGAAATAAAAAAAAAAAATTCTTAAAAACGTTGTTTTTCTTGGTCAGGCCGGAAACTTATCAATCCACCCTCGTATTTTTGATTTTTCATTTTACATTTTGAAACGAGTTCGAGCGCTCGCCCGGTTATTGCACCCAGACCCTCAATTGAAGCTGATTCAAGAAACTCCAACGCGATGGAATAGCTCGTTGTATATGATAAAACGAATATTAGAAGTTCATGAACCGTTATCCCTCGCGATGGTTTCCTGTCCTAAGGCACCAAATTTATCAACGTCAGAAGAAATACAAATTCTAGAAGACCTAGTGGTATTATTTAATCCATTCGAAATGGCTACCAAAGATATTTCTGGTGATTAATACATAACTATATCTAGAATTTTACAGGATACAGAATCCTGGAGGGAAGTGTTTTTTTTATAACAGCACCTCTTTTTTTTCAAAAATGGTGAGATTTTATTCAAAATTTATGAGGATTTATGAAAAATTATCAAATAGTATGAGGATTATGAAAAACAGCATTTCTCATAAGAGTGCTCAAACTCCTTCAGGGATTATGAAATTTTATGCAAAAATTATGAGAAAATGATGGAAAAAATGATTAAAAAATATGAGAAATTTTTTCGCCAGGGTATAATTCAAATTTGATTTGGTATAAATTTATGTGAAATTCAATAATAATTTAGGTGTAAAGTGAAGAAGATTATGAAAAATGACAGATCGTAAAGAATTTCCTAACCTATCCTCAACAGCACCGAAAGTTCTCAAAACGTTTTAAAAACGTATCCATAGTCCCACAGATGTTGGTTCCCAAAAGTATCTTTTCTAAACATCTTGAGAACATTCATCCAATGTGCTGGGAAACACGTTTTGGGGACATTGTTCACAAATGCTAGGGTACGTCTCCAGAATGTTCTCGAAACTTTATATGAAAACTAAGTATTTTATTCTAACCTATATAAATTTATATTTATAGTTTTACCAGGGACGAAAGTATCAAACAACTATAAAAGTATGTTTTGTATTGAATATTTGGGAAGATTTAATTTCAGAAGTCCAAAACTATTGGCAGAATATGAATCATCAACAATTAAGTCAATATATGAAGATTCACATAACCTCAAAATTGACGCGAGACAAAATCTCATTATATACAATGTATTAACAAGATGCAAATGTAATTTATTGAATCTATCGATGGAGGCCCCACCGCAGTTCATTTACATCGGCTCCAAATGAAGAATATTGAAAGATTTGGCACAAGTTGAAACATTAACAAATTCTCATTTTCAATGTCTCATAAACGTTCCATGGAAACCTAAATAAAACTATACCAGACATTCGTACATCCCTGGTATATACATGCGATGTTTCCTGAACGTCCCGAAACATTTTCAGAACATTCCAATGTTTCAGAAGACGTTCCAAGGATATTGATAGAACCTCCCGGTGCTGTATGGGATGTAAAAGACAAAAAAACGACGGCTGCATAAAATGTTCAAAGCTGATGTCAAACAAATGGTGTACAACAATGTTATACAAAATTTTCAACAGATACCTTCAGTCCCTGAGACTATTTGATTATTTTTCGTAATTTTTCATACATTCTCATGAATTTTGAATAAAATCTCACCATTTTTCGAAAAAAGAGGTTGCTGTTATGAAAAAAACAATTTCCTTCTAAAATTTCCAAATTTTTTATAATCTCTCCAAAATATATGTTCATAAAGTCACATAAGATTTATCATTTATTTTTTTGATAAGATGCTATGGAACCTTCCGAAGTAGCTAATCCAAGTGATCCGGATCACTTGCATCAGTTACTCTAGCATCTGTAGGCAGGCTTCTATGTTTTCATATGTGATATCTCATGTTATCCTTCTCGTCTTTACGGATTCGAGAAGAAACTGTATGCAATTTTTAAGGAATTAAGACATATATGCAATTTTTTTGAGAAATTAGAAAATTATATGATGATACACTTTTATTTATGAATAATTGGAACTTTTTTGGTCAGAAATTATGAGTTCTTATTAAAAATGAGGACTTTTTATGAAAAATCATATCTGATAGTCATCATTATATTTATGAAAAATTTTATGTAATTTTATGAGAAATTATGAAAATATATGAAATAATATGATTTCATTTATGAGAAATTATGACTTATTATGAGGAAACATTTCTCATACTAAATGTTCCAATTCCTTGAGAAATAATGAAAATTTATGACATTTATGAAAATATATGAGAAATTATAAGAAACATGAAAAAATACTGAAACATATGAGAAATCATGTAAAACTTTTTTCGCCAGGGTCTTTTAAGGGAATACCAGCGATCCCCGCTGATGCAACCCGCCACATAAATGTACCAACTGAGTGAACATTTTCTCTGAAAGAATACTCTGAACTGAATTCATAAAAAAGCATGAAACTTTCAGGAATCAATCTTCAATCCTTCATCTATCGCGGTACATCGCCCGAATTTTGAAATTCGAAGAAAAATTTTTTTCTCAGTCGGTAACATAAATTTTTTTTCCGAAATTCAAAATTCGGGTGATGTACCGCGATAGATGAAGGATTGAAGATGGATTCCTGAAAGTTTCATGCTTTTTTATGAATTCAGTTCAGAGTATTCTTGCAGAGAAAATGTTCACTCAGTTGGTACATTTGTGTGGCGGGTTGCATCAGCGGGGATCGCTGGTATTCCCTTAAGAGGATACCAGCGTTACCATCAGAGCACATTGGTTAGAAGAGGACTAACCTATACGATAGAAAGAAAGGTCCGAGACAAACGCTGGTATCCACTTAAAAGACCCTGGCGAAAAAGTTTTACATGATTTCTCATATGTTTCAGTATTTTTTCATATTTCTGATAATTTCTCATATATTTCCATAAATGTCATAAATTTTCATAATTTCTCAATGAATTGGAACATTTAGTATGAGAAATGTTTTCTCATAATCAGTCATAATTTCTCATGAATGAAATCACATTATTTCATATATTTTCATAATTGCACTGAATTCATAAAAAAGCATGAAACTTTCAGGAATCAATCTTCAATCCTTTGTCTATCGTAGAATGTACGGATGAGATACGAAGAACATATAATGAATGTTCATAGAATGTTCGAATGAGACTGTTTTAAATATACTTAGAACGTACGCAGTACATTCGAAATCCACGATATACATTCAATTGACGTTCAATCAACGTGCTGTCGTATATTCGGTTACATACGTTCGATAAATATGCATAGCACCTATAGAACGGTCTCATTCAGATGTGCATAGAACATATTTCGAATATTCGAAAAACGTTCACAGTATATTCTGGTGCTGCTTGGGATAATGCCATCATAATGGTGACATGCACGCCAAGGAATGTTTGCATCATGGTACCAAGGTGTTTCCGCATAAAGCATTGTTATTGGCAGCAAAACGAGGTGATGGTACCATAATGAAGACATAATGTTTACATTTTGTGCATCATTGTAAGCTGAGCGAAGTTTATGATAGTATGTTTACGTCACATTATGTTACGAAATATTTAGGGCATGGTTCATATCTGGGATATTAATGTTGATGGCTTACCCATTTCGAAGAGCTCTGGCAGGCAATTGTGGCCAATTCTGGGCAAAGTAGTAAACCACCATAAGTTCACGCAACTTTTTGTAATTGGAATTTATCAAGGCTACAGAAAACCATCAAACGCAAATTCGTTTTCAGAACCATTTATTTTAGAATATTTGGAATTACATGACAATGGTTTCAAATACAGAGCGATATTTCGATTACATTGCTGGATTTCTGCATAATTTGTCAGAAAAGATTTGGCTCGTGGCCAAATCGTTTGTAACAAACTATGGACAAACACTTCATATTAATTAAAATATCGCTCTGTACAGCACTTCTACTTGAATCAGAGAAAACGCTGTACAGAGCGATATTTTGATCCAAATGACCTATACCCAAGCAGCAACAGAAGTTCAAAGTATATGCAAAATAGAAACGTTCGTAGAATGTACGAATGGGATAAAAAGAATATATGATGAACGTTCATAGAATATTCTAATGAGACTGTTTTGAATATACTTAGAACGTACATAGTACATTCGAAATGTACGATATTCATTCAATCCACGTTCAATTAACGTACCGTCGTATATTCGATTACATACGTTCGATGAATATGTATAGCACCTGTGAAACGGTCTCATTCGAATGTGCATAGAAGATATTTCGAATATTCAAAGAACATTCATAGTATATTCTGGTGCTACTTGGGTAGTTTGTCATAAACGATTTGGCTGCTGCCACGCCGCTCGTATCCCCTCAAGAGGATACTAGCGGCGTGGCAGCAGTCAAAATGTTTCTTCCAAATTATTTGAAAGTCGTGTAACAACACCAATTTTCATTTCCCTACCTGGTATATGTGTCAATGTAGGTCTCTAAATGAAAATTATTAAACTTCATTGTGAAACTTTCAAATAATTTGGAAGAAATATTTCGGCTGCTAGTGTCCTCTTAAGAGATCTACTTGAATCAGCCCGTACAGCACAACCACCGATCTCCGGCCATTTCTCCGTCGCCTCTACGTCCCCGTACAACACATGACGTGTCAAGCTCATGGGAGAAACGTATTTTTGGGAACATAGGAACATGCCATACATGTGTGAGATCATGCCATCCATATTCTAGGCACATTCATGCACATAGAAATGTCCGCCCAAATGACCTGAATTCAAGAATATGGGAGGCATGTTCTGTTGATCATCTCATACGCATCTAGTTTTCGTGTTACAAAAGAGGTTATGTATTTCTAAAAGACTCCTGTCAACATATTCAGGATGTCTTATGCAGCATCAGTATCATGATTCAATCATAATTCTTTCCAGAAGAAGAATTACTGTTAAATAGCTTTTCTCATGTTGTATGAGATATCTTTCAAAAGTGTTTTGGAATTGCTTAACCTCTAAAGTTCTGTCGGCTCCTAATGACTGACGAAAAACACTACACGTCACTATAATTGAACTTTCATAAATATTAATTGTGGTTTTGTCTTATACATTTTCAACATTGTCACTAAAAATACGCGTCGAGCTATTGTAGACGAAATCTCAAAATTTCCTATTGCATGGTCATAGAGCTATATTTCGTAAGTGCACGCTGTATCTCCGTGATTTGGATAAAAATCCGATAAATTAATCTAAATAAGGCCGAGATAATTCCGTGGATTCGACACAACTTAAAAAAAAGTTTTGAGACAGTATACAAATTCATAAAGATTGATAAAGATCACCATTTCATTCCGACTCGCGTACACAAAACAATGAATTCATCGGCTATTTGCAAATGAGAGGTTATAGTTTACTGAGTTCATGAAAATCTTCCTGCCATGTGGATTGAATATAATTCTTACAATATTGCCACATGATGTGAAATGATATATGCCAGGAATATGTTGTTTAGAATATTCCGTTGTCCATGAGATTATGCATTTTTCACATGCCGAACATATGTTTTACACATCACGTGTTATACGGGGTATTCACGTCTCCCTTTTCTCCACCTCGCTTCCACGGAGATGCGACGTGGACATCGGTGGGCAGGGTTGGGTTTATTACGTGATTTTTCAATTTCTTACGTATCATACTTGGTTTCTGACACGTAATATATGTAAGATACTTGAACCCTCCTGTCCCCCTCAAGGCAAGGGGTTAGTTTTATGCGTAAGATACTCGGTTTCTTACGTGTCGTAAACTATGTAAAATACTTAGAAGTATATTACGTGCCAACCCTGTCGGTGGGTAGTGGGTAGGGGGCATAATCTCGAATAGAAAATTTTCAAACGGATTTCAGCGCCGCCATACGGTAGTACAGTGAACTATTTTACATGTATACACCAACACTAATTCGAAAATCGGTGTGATTTGTTCATTGTTTGTGTTAGTTGTATCTATGGCGAATAATTCACTGTACTACCGTACGGCAGCGCTGAAATCCGTTTGAGAATGTTGCATTTGAGATTATGCCCCCTGGTAGTGGGTGTGCTGTTAGGAAGAGAAGTGCTGTACAGAGCGATATTTGGAATCAAATGAAGCGTTTGGTTGTAGTTCGTTATAAACGATTCGGCTGTTGCCACGCCGCGAGTATCACCTTAAGAGGATAACATAGTTACCCCATGGGCACTCTCAATGCAAACAGGTATCACGTACGTTTCAATTACGTATTTGCAAGTAATTCATTGCAGATACGTAATTGAAATGTATTTGGTACGTGCTTACAATGAGAGTGCTCATGGGGTACCATCGGAGCACGTTGTCTTGCTCTAAAATACTCGAAACTTAATACATAAGAAAATCGGAAATTTCCAGGGATGATTCTTTGACACTTCATCTAGGTCTGTACAGAGCCCGAATTTCGAATTTCGGAAACAATTTTTTTTTTCAAAATTTTTCTTTCGAAATTCAAAATTCGGGCTCTGTACAGACCTAGATGAAGTGTCGAACAATCATCCCTGAAAATTTCCGATTTTCTTATGTATTAAGTTTCGAGTATTTTAGTGCAAGAAAACGTGTTCCGATGGTAACTATGGTATCCTCTTAAGGTGATACCATCGCCGGGAGCTTAGCCAAATTTATTCTGACATTTTATTCGAAAATGAAGCGATAAAATCAAAATATCGCTCTATACAGACCTTCGTGAATTGTTCAAGTTGGTCTTTATAGAGCAATATCTTGATTTTTTTGCTTCATTTTTGAATAAAATGTCACGTCCAGAGATATTCAAAGAATATTTCTTTCAATGACAATGGCAAAGGAATTAATATAGAATATTGACACCTTAAAATATAAGTTCCCCTATTTTGTGTCATGGACAAGGATGGGGAGAAACAGAACAATTGGAGAAGGAAAGTTGAATAAAAACATTGAATTTATAAAAATATAAGATTTATTACAATGAAGATTTGAATAATTCTACATGAAACAATTCTCCTACAGCCAACTTCAATAACTTTAAATCAGAATCAGAGATTTTGACATACTTTCGTAATATTCTACTCTTTGTTCTACATCAGTCATATTTCAATTGTATACATATATCAACCTCATCTTCAATATTGGGGTTATTGGCTCTTTCAATTTAAACTTACAAGAAAAATGATTTTGCTAGATATTTTAGAATCTAAATCATTTCGTAGCAACTTTGTTTCTCTGACTTTGATACAATCCTTCAAAAGCTCAATTTTCAGCTTTTAATTCATTCATATTCCATTAATAGAATACATACATTGTCTTGGTTGGTGTTACTTTAATTGATATAGTCTCTAATTAACAGTTGCGAGATTCCAGCTAACTGAATTTCCCACAACTACCAATTTTTGACGTTCAAACAATTACTCGTGTGATTCCAGCCAACTGAATTTCCCACGAATAATCATGAGTGAATTAAATTTTGAATGACCAATTAATATGCGAGATTCCAGCCAACTGGATTTCCCACACAATTAATCAGTGATAGACTCAATTGACACCTGAGAAATTCTAGCCATCCAGATTTTTCTAAGTAGTCAATTTTCGTCACTATGGGGTTGAATTTAAAAGACAATGTATTTGAATATGAAATGAAACAAAGTTGCTCTATACACAAATTGGAATATAATTATTACAATTTCTTCACTTAGTCAAATTCTCACTCACAAAAAGAAAAAAAAATCCAAAATATGGCACAGTAATCTTTGGAATGTACTTTGAAATTGGAATTATTTCAAACACATTGAATATGAACACGAAAATATTTCAAACACCTTGGAAAGGAACACAAAATATTTCAAACACCTTGAAAAGGATTTTATTCAAACACTTGAACTTGAACTTCAACTTGAACACTTGAAAACACTTTGAAGTCGTAGTAAAGAACGTTGAACACGAATACTTGAAGATGATGTGTAAGAACTGGAGCGAATGCGAATACTGCGAATACTAACTTTTGGGCCCAAAACATGGGTGTTTATATGGTCAGTCTCGACCATGGAGAGACTTGTTTTGGTCACTTAGAAAAATGCACTTTGCTCCATAGATAATGAGTTCATGCACTGCCCTTATGACGCATCACAAGTACATGGTGTTCACGCGACGATGTCTTATCTATCACGTGAAGTTTAGTTGAAAGTTAGAACTATGACTCAAAATTATCAAAGGAAAGTATCTATAAGAAAGATATTGATTGAATGTTCTTCAAGTTTTCTCAATATTGAATGATGCGAAAAGAATTTTGAATTCAATTTACGAGAATGGTAATTGAATCATATGCAATTATTAGAAGAGTGTTCAATCAATAATTAAGTAATTAAAATTATGCAATTTATATATTAAAACACAAAAATACATGTATGGAAAAAGACGATTCCGTCACAAAAATGTCAGAAAAAATTTGGCTCATGTCCCGACGCTGGTACCCCCTTAAGGAGATGCTAGCGCCGGGGCAGTAGCCAAATTTTTCTTGTAAGATTTCTTCAAAATACTTGAATATCTTCAAAATATCGCTTTATACAGCATTTCTTGAATGTCTATAGAGCGATGTTTCGAAAATATTCAAGTATTGTGGGGAAATCTTACACGAAAGGTTTGGCTGAAGTCCCGGCGCTACCCTGGTTAAAAAAAATCTCTCGGAATCTCTCTGAATTTCTCCGAATCTCTCTATATTTTGGGACAAATTTCAGAGTAATTCCAGAGTAATTCAGAGGAAGTTAGAAACTTTTCCGATAGTGATACGTTCTGAATTCTTCAACTTTCTCTGAATCTCTCCACATATCACTGAATCCCTCAGAATTTTATATATTTAAATTTCAAAGCTCCCTCTGAATTTACTTGAATATCTCTAAATTTCTCTAAATCCCCCGGAATCTAATGTATTCAGATTTCAAAGCTTCTTCTGAATTTCTCCGAATCTCTCTGAATTCCTCTAAATCTCCGGGAATTCAATGTGGTCAGATTTCAAAGCTTCCTCTGAATGCCTCTGAATCTCTCTGATTTTCTCTGAATCTCTCTGATTTTCTCTGAATCTCTCTGGATTACTCTGAATCTTTCTAAATTCCTCTGAATATTTCTAAAAAGTTCCACGCACAATTTTTCTTAATGTATCTGTCTCTGGAAGTCTCTAAAACTGCCAGAAAGCCTCTGAAATGCAGGACCAAGATTTTACTGAATTTATTCCTCTCTGAGTTTCCCAGACTTCTCCCGAATCTCTCTAAATTCCTCTGAATCTCTCTGAATTTTTCTGAAAAATCCCACGCACAATTTTTCCCAATTCACCTGTTTCTGTGAGTCTCTGACACTCCCGAATACCTCTGGAATCCTGAACCAAAAATTTAGTTGAATTAATTCCTCTCTGAATTTTTCTAAATTCCTCTGAATATTTCTAAAGAGTTCTACGCACAATCTTTCTGAATTCATCTGACACTCTTTGAACGCCTCTGAAATGCAGGACCAAAAATTTTACTGAATTTGTTCCTCTCTGAATTTCCCTGCATCTCTCCGAGTTCCTCTGAATTTTTCTGAAAAATTCAAAGCACAAGTTCTCTCAATCCACTAGTCTCTGAAATCTTCTGAACCACGCTGAATTCAGCTGAATTGCTCTGAATTTCTCTGATTCTTTCTGAATCTCTCTGAAACGTGAATTTTCAGAGATTCAGAGAGATTTTTTTACCAGGGTAGTGTCCCCTTAATTATTGTTCGATTGAATTTCGGAAACGAACTTTCGCAAAATTTGACAATGTTTCTTCATTCCTGCTCGTAGAAAAGTTCCCCTCGTTCATTTCCATAATTCTACTAAATTTCCATCTTATTTTTCATGTCTCGAGGAAAAAATGGGAAAAGGAATAAGTAAATTTGGCATGGACGAGGTAAAACTTTTCTACTGGTGCTCATCAAGCTTCATTGAATTCTCGTTGAATTCCTAATAAGATTTCATCGATTTTCATTTAAAATGAATACATTCCATCGAACATCAATTTTGTATTTTACCATCTCCCACATTTCTTTTTCCCCTATTTTTTCCTCAAAACATGGAAAGAACATGGAAATTTGGCAAGTTTATGAAAATAAATAGGGAAAACTTTTCTACGGGGTTTTTTGTTCAATTGATTGAAAATATTTCATTGGAATTTTATTTTTCCAAAAATTATATTCTTGCACCCAATAAAATTTCACACATTTCAAGAAAATTTGTCAACATCCCATATAACAATTTTGGATCACTCTTTTGGATTATTCTGAAAGATATCTCAAAGAATTCGAAAAGATGTCTTATGAAACACCAAAAGATATCTTTTGGAAGTCTGCATCTGAGATTTCTTGAAGTTTTCTGAAGGTATCTTTTAGAATTCTTTAAGATATCTTTTAGAATGTTCCGGAAGAATTCCTCAAAATTGTTATCTGGGATCTCGTAGAAAAATTTCCCCTGTTCATTTTCACAAACTTGCAAAATTTCCATATTATTTTTCATGTTTTCAGGGAGAAATAGAGAAAATAACAAGGGAATTGGGCGGGGACGAAGAAAACTTTCCCCAAGGGTGTTTCGATGGATATTTATAAAATTGGATAACGAGCCTGAAGTAAAATTCATCAAATTTCGAACTTCGATATTCAATAACCATTAAAAATATCGAATAAACACAATAAAGACCCTCAGCGAACTACAGCATTCGTCTCAACTTTTCTACGAAAATCATTCCTCATTTCCTCTGTGATTTCAAAACAAATGAACAGTCGGTAAATAAAAATCACCCCTCCTCCTACCCATCTCTTCCGTCTCGTACATTGTTACGATCATTTTGTTAATACAGAAACATTCACCCACTAAAAAACAGCAAATCAATCAATATACAACATTATTCTTCAACTAAAACTTCCTAAATCAAAATATTCAAAATATTTCGAACAATGTAAAAACAAATCCGAGTTTTATCAATTCGTAAAGTTCTCTCTGATATAAATCAAATTTGCACTTTCACGTTCGAAAGAATTGTTTTGGAATTTCATCCCAAAGTATTTAAGAAACCCCTCGTTAATCATTACGAATTAATAAATAATTTATCGATAAAATATGACGACAGGTATTTAAACTTGCCGATGATAATAAATGATAAATCTTAAAATATATCGTGAAAGAAAATTCTATCGACCTGACCTTTGTTATTGAATGTCAAATGTACGATCATATTAGCCGTACATAAAAACAAATGTGTTTACACTGATGATCCTTCGGTACGTTCCTCCGGCTAACCGTTTTCATTCAAAATCATTTGTTTCTGCAACTATAACATTCCTTTGAACTTCCTGGAACAAAGAACGTCATATAACGTGTATTGTCGCTGGCGTGTGCACAATTTGGTATATTCCCTATTTGTTTTTTTAATCTTGACAAATTCTCATCCAGACAATTCGTTTGATTACAAATATGGGGTAAGCGATTTTTTTTACATAACAAATTCTAGAAGATGTTTTCCATGTTCGCAAAGTACGTTTTAGAATTTGAAAGATGCTTTTACATTTTCTCTCATCTATATACTCTGTTACCATCAGTTGTTTTTCATTGTTCTTATCTAGTGTTTTTCTATTGGCATATTTTACAAAATTACACTGAATATTGTTTTATTTATATAATTCTTCTATTTCTTTTCGTAAAATGACAGTTTCTTGTTTATAGCAAGTAATTTTGATGCAAATGAGGTCAATTTATGTTGAAAATCTTACGAGAAATATCATGAAATGGGTGAAAATTGGTGGATTTTGATTTTTTATCTGTTTTACTTTGAAGGAGTATGAATATGGTAACGTACAGAAAGTACCCCAAACGTCCTTTAGCGTTGGTGGATCAATGGTTACAGAAGGCAGGATACTTTAGAAAGCATTCTCCCAAAGACTCTACGTGCTTATTCAGAGCTTTTAGCGAACAAGTTTATTTGACGCAGTATTATCATTTGAGAGTTAGAAAAGAGTGCGTAGAATATATGAGGCAAAATCGAATTTTATTTGAACCGGTATGTATAATTTTATGAAGTTTT